>VXBZ01011716.1:0-109535 GCA_013399135.1 Heliornis fulica | reverse complement strand
AAAAAAAAAGAAAGGAGAAAGCAACAGTTGACTTATGACTTACTGGACTGTTAATTTGCAAATAATCAAAAGGCTACCAAAAGCTAAAGCTAAAAACACTATTAATTTTCCTTTTCTTTAATATATATCTGCAGCTACTACCAAGACAACTTTTTCTTCTTTTTTTTTTCACAAAAATATTTTCATTCCGTTATTATCACTAGGTAAATTTACAGACTATAAAACGTGTAAGAGACTCACTCTTCTTCTTGAAGGGATAGAAGGAAAATATGCAACTTTTCACTGTGCAACAGCAACATCAATAGGTTACACTAATGTTCCACTTTTATTATTTTAGAACAGAGGATATGATTTATCATCATGGCAATGTTCGTGTTCAACTCTCTCATATCATCATGCATAGTACTGATGTAATTTGCAGTTCAAAATAAATAGGCCAAGACTGCAGCCTACTGGCCAGAAAAAGTAACAGAAAAGGAAGGGAGTTTTCTTACATAATTTAGCTACAGCAATCAAAAATACTTCTTAAATAATTCCTCTATAGTGATTATTTAAAAAAAAATAATTAGTAAATATTGTTTTAGAGAGCAGGAAAAAAAAACCCCAAACAAAACAAGCAAAAAACCCTAACCCACAAAACATTGCAGGGTTTCCCTAAAGCAGCAGTACTACAAGGTGTGAGCTTAGATGTCTGATTTGTATGTAGAAAGAGATCCTGTTATGAAGTACCACATATAATGGGAACTGGGTTTCTTTTTATTTGCTTCAGTAAACAAACTGCATTTTTAAACCCCTCCACTTATTCTGAATTACTTAATTTCCATAGTTGCTAAATACGCTCCATTTTTCCAGGCATCACAGCTGTTTGCTCACATTTTGAAGATGGAGTTTTATTTAACGGCAACTGAGACTGAAAAGGCTTACTGTGTTCAGACAGGATTCATTCCTATGTGGTGCTGAGTATTCAGGTTCAACTCATTTCAGAGTTCAGAATGTTTAGCAAAATTCACGTGTTAATTACTGCATCTTGAAGAAATAAAATCCAAACTCATCCAGTTCTTACCCTACACAATCATCTGCTAATCCTGTGTCATAAAAGTGCTGGGCACCAAGTTCTTGAAGTCTTCGGTCTACTGTCTTTCCACCGTTACAAAAGAATGTGTACTCTGAATCACCCAGACCTAGAAAATTCAAGGGAAGAGACATCACATCAATGAGCCAGTCACCCAAGCTAACCTAAGTCAATCAAAACTTCCTAGAGTTTTTTAAAACACAACCTGAAAACTCAACAAACTGACATTAACATAAGCCCAAGATATATCAGATGAATTTCACCGAATCTGTATTTTGCATATGAATATTTAACCTTGTTACATTCCTTCTACTGTGAGTATGAAATTCAAAATTAAAAAATAAATGCAAATTTAAGGAGATAAGATGTTCTTAAAAAATAAGGTTTTAAGGTCATTTTATGCTGCCTTTCCCTCTGTATAGAAAAATGCCCTATTACTTTCAGTCAAGTAAATTCATCTGGTCTATAGACAGTTGACACAAAATTAAAACTTCAATGGTTATAAATACCTTATATTTTGTCTATGCAAAAGAAATTAAATATTAAAAAAGTTAAATTGGTAGCTTAAGTTCAGATAATTTTTGTGACACTTTTCCTTTACTGCTCATAGAGAACTTAAAAAAAAAAAGCTGTTCATATTATAAATGTTTTATAAGCACTTAAAAAAAACTAAGGAACTTATTCACAACTAAAAAATACAAAACACAATTATTCGCTGACACACAAGTGCTGTAACAATATAAAGAGTACTAAATCACCTAGCAATCCATACTGGAGATGTGCAAAATAATCAGGTGGCAACGTCACGTCTTGAATTTTCTTTACAAATTTGTGGGCAGTGTCTGGTGGGTCTCCAGTACCAGTAGTGGAAATAACAATAACAACAGGATCCTTTTCTGTTTCCAGGTTATACTACAAGCAATAGAACAAGTAAGTTAAAAGGTGTCATTTGATACCATTTGTGGCCTTAAAGCTTCTCTTTCACCCTTCCTTTTCCCAGAAGTGTTCAACCACACCTTACCTGCATTAAACCACAGAAAGTAGTCATTTTTGTATTGCAACTTATAATCTCGATTGGAGTTTTCAAGATCAGACTGGATAAAGCCCTGAGGAATCTGCACTGCTGTGAGATGACCTCATGAAGTCCCTTCCAATGCAAATTATCCTATGATTCAGTACATAAAAGCTGGAGAGCAGCATTTTGAACAGGCTGCACACATGAATACTTCACAACTGCACTCAGACAGCTTAAACACACCACTCCTACGGTATTTGCCTTGCTGAGTGGAAAAAGTATTTCTGTATATACAATCACAATCTCACAGCTGTCCATAATCCTTACAATTTTGGAGATAACTGGGGTGTAGCCATACAAAGTGTGGGGATCATTTATGAGTTCCATTAGGGATCATTTGGTTCTAGTAACTTCCAGGTTACATCTGTCTTTGTCACAAAAACCCAGAAAGCTCTGAACAGAGATAATCAGTCACCGTGCTCTACAGTTTGATCCATTTTGGCCCCTTCACCCCCTCCCCACTTCGTTTCTCTCCCCTTTAATAAACCAAAACTTTCACATTTCCCATGGTTTTATGGGGGCTGCTCCCATTGTATCAGGCCAAAAAAGAACTACCCATATTTGGGATTGTGCATCAGTTCCATAAATTCAAGTCTTGTGCTCTGTTTTGTTCTTCCCACTGAGAGTGGGCTGCAGCACTGTGGTAGCCAGCAGCCTGTCAGCTCACTGGCATAATGCGCCCTTCCATGGTGGCCCTCTGGGCTACGTGTTTCAAATCACACGAACAGCTAGTGACCTACGTGAAATGCAGCTCTGCAGAACCATGGACACCTTGTTTGGGAGTGACCTCCGGAGGTCACCTGCTCCCCCTCCATGCTCCAAGTAGTGCTAACCGCCAACGCTGCATTAGGTCAGCGATGACACTGCTGAATTTTGAAAACTTCTAAGTGTAGAGAGACTCCACTAGTCTGGCAGCCTCTTCCATCCAGAACTTCACTGCTAGTGTCCAATCTGAGTTTATCAGTGGATTTTGCCTCCAGTTCTAGCGTCTTCGGCTGCCAAGATGAGTTTGGCTCAAGCAGGCGGCTATGAGGTCACGCTTTAGCGTTTTTTATTTTGCCAAAATAAGCAAGCCAAGCTCCTTTTACTGCTCCCTGCGGTTTTCAGCTTAAACTCTCTTCCAGCATTCCAAGTTGAATAAAATGGTAGGGTTATGAGAAAATATAAATAAAGACTACAAGAGATGCCATGTTTCATTTCAAGCAGTTTCAGGGATGCAACTGAAAACTTCAGTCTCTGATGAGTTGCTTTCTAAACACTTCTCTCCCCTAAATCACCCAAACCACCTCAAGCCATGTAAAAAGTTACCCCTTACAGACCTAGGGTGTATCAAGTGGATTTGCTGTTACCATTTTTTCCAAAACCTTATTGAGAACTTGAAAACAGTTGCATGGAGCAACTTAAATTACTGTGTAGAACAGTGTCCTGTCTCTGGCAGACGTCAAAAGCAGGTGCCCAGAGCAAGTTAAGAGAGTAAGCACACATGAATATTCTCCAAGTATTTTTCTAGACTTCAGTGAGTTGTGGTCCAAGGATGTTGTTTTTTAAAAGCACCCACAAATTCTCCAGATTTTCTAAAACTGAACTGAAAGTTGTACAAAAAAAGGTCTTAAGGGTTCTGATGCAGTAACAGATTTTCAAAACTTCTGCAATGATGTGATAAGTACAAATACAGAAGCTTCTGTGGGGCACTGCTGTAGGTGACTATTGCATTTACAGACAAAAGCAAATTCTTCAAGTAAAAAAGGTCTTTTCCATTAGAAAAAAAAAACCAAACAAAAACAAACTAAAAAAACCCCACAACTCAAATCTCAAGAAGTAAGAGGTGGTCTATTATAAGAGGTATTACAAGTTCACTATATTTTGCTTGTTCCACTGCACCTTCTCCTCTGCAAACTTAAAGACCCTTTGGAATCCAAACCTCTGGCAACAGAGGTTCTGCATTAGTTTGTGTCAATTACTGGGAGGTCTGATATATCACTAGACCAAGAACCTTACACAACTATGTTTTGGGTTTTTTTTAAGTCTACTTTCCACTTTTTCCTTAACTTTAGTCCCAGTCTTTGTTCCAGTCTTTCCCTTTCCTTCAAATGCACTCTTCTGACAGAAATGTCACACAGCAGCAGTGAACAGTGTGCTCAAGCTATGAACGACAGCTGAAGGAAGAGGATGGTGATCAGACACCCAGACACGTCTTATCCAGAATAATACATTATCATAGCAAATGTGCGTCTACAGATAACTCATCCAAGGCTGACTACATGCGCTGTGATCCAAGATGAATTTCATTTAGACTCCTATTTTACTGCTCCAACTTCACTTCCACTTCATTTCAGTCTTCCATCAAGCATGAAAAGCAATCACAGTTACCAACCAAAGATTTATGACCTTTTCTCAGCTATGAGAGTACAGGTGAGACACTACTTCAAAATAGTGTTTTTGAGATTTGAGCAGTATCTGACCATTTATTTTCCTATGTCAACAGGGTCACATTACGACTACTGAACTCTGTAGCACCTATACAAACCACAGACTTTCGCAGAATTCCCATTAAGTGATGACTAAAGTAGGCAGAGGACAGGAAACTCAATCAATCCCACTCCTACCAGCTTGATGTCAGTGCCACCAACAGATGTCAAGAGCAGGGAGAAAGATCAAAGGTCAACAGGAGTTGTGATCAATAGCTTGATCCCAATTCGTAACCAACACACTGGATGGAAAAGCTGATTGGGGAGCTTTTAGGAGGGCATGCGTCAGTCACACCAGGGTGATTGTCTTTAAACTGAAGGAGAGCAAGTTTAGATTAGATATTAGGAAGAAATTCTTCCCTGTGAGGGTGGTGAGGCCCTGGCACAGGCTGCCCAGAGAAGCTGTGGCTGCTCCCTCCCTGGCAGTGTTCAAGGCCAGGTTGGATGGGGCTTTGGGCAACCTGGTCTAGTGGAGGGTGTCCCTGTCCAAGGCAGGGGAGTGGGAACTAGGCGATCTTTGAGGTTCACCATCTGTGATTCTATGATAAAGGTCTGAAAAATACCCAACAGCTGGTCTTGGATATTAGACAGGCTTCTAACTGAAAACTACGGTCAAAACATAAGCCTCTTACCTCCTCAAATACAGCATACAGACAGACCTCTGAACTGTGCATGTTGTGGAATAAACTCTCAGATCAAACATGCTCAAAACACTTCACATGAGAGGCCCCACAAAATTCAAGCAAACTCTTGCTCCAGTACTTTCTGCCACCCTGCCTCTACCTCCCCAATTACACATGAGGTTCTAGGAGATCTCTGTATTTACAATAAAGGGTAAGGAATAGCACAAGTTATGAAATCTACAAAGCTGCAGCAATTACTTTTTCCTTGGTGCCCAATTCTCAATTCAGTGCATCTTCCCATCTCATCAATAATTCACAGGTCTGAGCTGTCTTGCCAAATTTGACAAAATAGATTTATTCAAGTGGCAGTCCAATAACAGGGCTAGAAATATCCTGACTACTGCCTTCCTGAAACTAATCTCCAAACCTGTCAAATGCAGAAGAAATTAAATGGAAGAATATAAGGAGAACCTTCACATTCCCCGCTGGCTGCATTAAAGTGTCTCTGTAACACTCTGCTAGGTACTCAGTGAACATTCATTCAAAAGCAGATGTCCAGCTCTCCAACATGTAGCGTGTCCCCAAGAGAGAAACTTGCTAAAAGGGAACTAAATTTTTTTATATAAACTTCTCACATTTTCAAGTGCACGAAAAAACCTCTTCTAGGAGTTATTTTCTGTTCACCTCCTAGGAAACACCAGACTATCAAGTATTGTTTGGGGTTTTTCAAATGTTTTTGAGGAAATACAGTTGCAAGTATTTTCTGAAGGAAATCAGTGTTGATACTGCTTTTAGTTAGACAGACTCTATCCAGTGTGAACTGGCATGAGTGATTATGCTAAGTAACTTTAAAAGACTCTGCAAAAGCTCAGGGCTCATGCTGAACCCCACAGTTTGCAGAACATAAGACCTCAATGCAAAACAACCCCCCCACAATTTCTCCAAGCATGCGAGCCGACCAGTACATACAGAGTTCATTCACTACTGCATACATAAACAATTTTCAAGCAGTCACTGCGCAGTTCCTAGAGGAGAGACCAAATATACACTCATTTACTGTTCTAATAAGAAAAAACACACAAAAAAATGTACCTTTGGCAGAAGGCTATTAAGCATCTATGAATATTAGTCCAAATTATCAATTCCTAAGAAACAAAAATGTCAAAGTATGTGGCATATTTTAGGTTGGATGCATGTGCTCAGCCTTGATGATTATTAATAACCACCAATAAGCACATGAAGAAGAAACGCAGCTCTTAAATACCTATTTTTCAAAACAGCATTGAGTATCTCACCTTGTCCGTTTCACTTATACAGTGCATATCAGCTTCAAGTCCATGGGCACCTGCTTGCTGCCATATTTCCTCAGCTATGGCTTTTGCCTGCCCCTTTTGGGTCGCATAGAGGAGCAAAAACCTCCTTTTTAAATCACAGCACATTTCTAGAAACAGAGGATTTTTTTTTTCCTTTTTTTAAAGATGCTGCAGGGAAAAAGAAAAAGGGGAGGGAAAGGGGGGGGAATTGTATTTATTGCAGAACCACAGATTTTGTTTTGCATATTAGATTAAAAAGAAGTACTTCAAAGCATAACAGTATTGGTGTTTAACTTGGAAATTAAGCAACAACTCTGAAGAACAGCTATTTTTCACAACCAGGCTCTACACTCCAGGTCACAATGGACTCTTAGTACTGGCCCTATGTGCTGTGCTTCCTTGATGTTGCAGTAATGTTGTGATATCCCCAGTATCAAGAATCTAGTTTGCAAACATTATAACAGAAACTAGTTCCATGAAAATGTAGCTTATGCAAGAAAAAGAGTATAAATTTTCTACTTTAAGTCAGTGACTGCTTTGGTCAGTTTTCTGAGATTTATTTGAAAACCAAACCAAACAAAACACAGACCTGGTGAAATCATACTATAACACCTGAGTTAAAAAAAGAGTAAAAAAAAAAATTCCCAGCTTTTTCTTTTCTGAAATCAGTATCTTTTGCCTGAATGCCTTTACACTTTCTGCCATGTCTGTATTTTAGAACACAAATGTTTTTCATTTCATATTTCAAAAAGGTGATTCCTCCACAACAGCAACTACAGAACTGGCTATTTTGGTTTCCTTCTCCTAAAAACAAAACATCATGTTTGAGAGGTCTGCTATAGTGTAAAATGCCACTCCCTCATAAAGTCCTGAAAGCAGTAGGATGAATGAGATGCACATCCTTATCTCATATCCTTTTCCAGTCATACAACCCATGGAAGTCTGAATGCGAGAAGTTTTCTTTCATGATTTTGATGCAGATAGAACACAAAAAGAGACAGGCAGAATGTCTCCTGTGTATGTATTACAAACTAATCTGTCAATATTTTGTCACTGCTAGGGAGCTGCAGTAGAATTCAAATACCTAGAATTACGACTGAGTAATTTTCAGGCCCCAACTTGAGCTTTTTCCTAGCCCATGCCCAGTCAGCTGTATGTCACCTATTGCTCCCATGCAGATTCAACTACTAAAACCATTCGGTGTCCTAGCTACACACCCCTACTTACGGAAATCTGAGACATATCTCTGTCCTGCTACTCTCAAGGAAAAACAAACAGAGCTCAGCTGCATGAGTACCACACTATATTGATATTTCTCCTCATGGTACTGTGCAAGGTTTCTCCTATTAAAAGATTTTAAAGCATATTTGTAAATCAAAAGCGGTAAAACTAAGTGATAGTTTCTTAATAGTACAGTGCCTGTACTATGAATTTCATGAAAAAATGTAATTACTACAATATTTTTAAGTTCCCATTGTATTTTGTTCCATTATGTTTCCCATATAGTTTTCACTTTAAACTGATTACATTATTACCTAAGAATAATAATTACCTTAACAGTTGCTTTAAAGAAATTCATTTAAATAACTGGCCTCAGGTGCAGAGAAGATGCATGCTCCAAAACAATCCACAAAATCATTTTTCACTCTCCTTTTCCAAAAGAAATACAAATACATTTGATGACACACAAATTACAACAGTTCATATGAAACTGTTTCAACACAGTTTAAATACACTCAGATCCCTGTAATATAGACTCATCCTAATTACCTGCTATGCTTTCACCCCAATTGTTCTGGTCAGCAGGTGGCAACACCCGACTATAAATGGAGAAAAACAACACATGCCACAAATGAGGTGGTATTTCGTTGCTACATTCTTTCTCTTACCTCAGAAAGGGAGAAAGACTATTAGTTTTCAACCAGAACCACACTACAGCACATAAACTTTCACAAAAAGCCCTTTTACACAAAAAGCTGAGGGGTAATCTGCCAATATTATAGCCGGGGGATTACTAACAGGCTTCAGCAGGAGAGTCAGCTTGGAAATAAACTTAAGAGAAGCACAAAGATTTGCAATAGCAGCGGGAGAGGAGAGGGCAACACAAAGAACAACCACAATGATGTCTGCCATGGCTAAACGTTGTCCTAGCAGAACCACAACCTCTGCCTAAGCCAGGCAAAGCAGCCTCCCCATAAGACACCGTGAACTGCTTCCCCTCTAGCTAGCACAGCAACAACAAAGGCTGCAAGAAGTAGCTACCCACATCTCAAGTGCATGTATATATGTACCTGTGGCGAGCTCTCTCACTGGTGCATGGACTAGTAGATGGCATAGAGACACAACAGTTAGCGGAACCACGCCTCCCACAGAAGGTGTGTATGAACAGGAGAACCCACATGGCCAGAAGAGAGTATTGTGCTCGAGATGAATCTCTCCTGAAAGAGGGGACTGAGTGTGTCTGTTACAGCATGAAAGTGTGATTGTGGGAAGGGGGGCAAGACCACAATTACACCACAGATACAGACGTCTGTTTAAATATTTGTATGTGTTTATTAACATTTTGTAAGTGCCTAGTAACCTGTTGATATCTTGAATACATAGTTCAACTAATTGATTAAAGAGTAATTAAATTAGCTGATAGTTAATTATGTCATCAACAGATCAGTAAACTCCTTTGATCCTGATTCAATCTGAACTACACAAGTTCAGGAGTTTCTCCCTATGAAAGTATCTTCTCTCTCATCAAGCAGAAGACCTTCACGCACAGACTAATCAAGTGATGCCTGGTAAATGAAAGAAAGGTCATGCCTACCTGCAGATGAATGTAATCACAAACCATGAGCACACGTGCATACCATATTCATTGCTCTTGCTCTGCAGCACTGTACGCTCTTCAAAGATACGTCACTTTCTCTTATGATACAAGTTTGACTGAAATAAAGGGGGTGTAGTGGAAATGGTAATTCTGGACTATCCAGCTTTCTAGAGAATCCCTCTAACTCTAACAATATTACACCACCAACAGCTTTTAACACATTGATGCATTTGTAGTAACACATCAAAAAAACCCACAAACCTCAAAACTTTTAGCTAGGAAAACAACCCAGGATCTGCTAGCTCAGAACTGGGTTTAACATGGAACTAAGGATAAAGTTCCAAATTACAGCTCATCTGACCCAGTACTCAAGATATCAGAAAACTAACAGTCTACTAGAGACTATCAGGGACTCCATTAGCTCCTCAAGTCACAGCCCTGAAGGCAAGAGGCGCAAACAAGCCACCTGCCAGTACCAGCCACACACTTTTTCACTGTGTGCTGGCCCCAGTAACGACACAGCCGTACTGCAAGGCCAGACCACTTACCTCAGGTAGCTGACGCCTCAAAACAGGCAAACGCGGGGCCGCGGGCAGGTCAAAACCGCAATGAACTCCTGCAGTAGCCTTACACGCTTCCGCGTAGCCTTAAAGCGGGCGGTGGGGCCGCGCCCTCAGAGCCGTAAAGGCATCCCCACGTGACTTTTTCAGCACTTAGTGGCTTGCTCAGAACCACTTTCACTCTACGACACAGACAAATACAAACCCTACAGCAAGTCCGCCAGTCAGACCCTCCTCGGCCCGGGGCTGACCGGAAAAGCCGGCCGTAGCAGCAGACGCCGCGCTGGGCGGCGGGACTGGCGTCCCCTCACAAGGACGGTCGCTTAGGGAGGCCACAGCTCGGGGCACACACGGGTACCGAGCGCCGCTGCACCAACAGAAGCCTCGCACGGGGTCGCCTCTCGCCCCGTCCCCAGGGCGTCCCTCAGAGCGCGTTCCCGCCGCTGACCTGAAGGGAACGGGGTTACTTTCGCTGAAGGACGGGAGCGTGAATGGGAAAAAACTCAACTCCCGATGAACGGACGCTCCGGGCAAGACTGAGCTTGGCTCCGCGGGGGAAGGCGGGGCTGCCGGAGCTCGGAGATGCCCGCCGGAAGCTCCCGTCAGACCCAGCGCGGTCCGTCATGGCGGCAGAGGTGAGGCTCTCCGCGTTCCCATAGCTGGGCTCCCGGCTCCGCGGTGCGTCCCCGGCGGCGGAGGGAGGAAGAGGGCGCAGCGGCAGCGCCGCCCCGGCCAGTGGCAGGTGGCAGTAGGNCCGCCCCGGTTTCGCGGCTGTGAGCTCCGCTTGACCCGCTCCAACGCTGATAATGGCGATGTGCCGCTCTGCTGCCCGGCGGCCCCGGCGAGAAAAGAGGAGCGTCGTCCTGCAGTTCCTGCTTGGGGAAACGTGTCCCCGACGTAGAGCCCTTAGGGAGAGACGGGCAAAGATGCGTTGCAGCCTGGCGCCCGGGCCTCACTGCCTACGGGAGTTACAGCTCTTTGAGTTGCCTTGTGCCGGTGGTCGTGGGAGAGGGGTCAGCTGCCAAAAGTGGGTCATTTGCTGCGTTTTAATGATACTTACACTGTTTTCCAAGCAGTGCATTTACATGTGTTTTTCCTCTTCTAGGTATCTTTTGAGAAGCTACTTGATCCAGTATGGCTTTGATTAGCCAAAAGGGTTTCCAGTTATATTCATACAGCACAACAGTCAGCAGGTCTGTTTTGATGACCCTAAGCAAAACATTGAGCTTTACCAGTGGGCAGCAAAAGCCCCAAAACTGTAGCTCCATAGCCATGAGGATGCTCTGTTTCAAAGATAAGTCTCAGTATATGTTTTGTAGAAAAAAATACGTACAACTGCGGATACAGTCTCTTTTTGTTAATGAAACTGTGCATCTCTCTGGAGATACCAGGACTACTGCTAAAGCTGATAATGAGTGGATGGATGAACAACTATTTTTCAGGAAGTTGAACAGCCTTTGTACATCGAAAGAGATTTTTTACTTCCTTAGCTCTCTGGCAATCATGTCTGATACTATGGCATCAGGAGCCCTGCAGAGGATTTCTGAAATTGCGGTGGATGACAATGATCTGAAAAACCTCGAAGGAGTGTTGGAAAACGATGTTTTCAGGGCACTATGCCTCCAGTTTGAATATGAATCCTCAAAACTGTCAAACACTGGGCTGATAAATGCATTGCAAGCTTTGGTAAAATTACGTATAGATCCCCAGAGTACATTGATGGGAAACTTGCTTTCAGAATGCAAACAACGGCTTGGCAAAGTACAGTTGAGTGTTAAAAATCTATGTTCTCTTGGAGAGAGTTTGCTTGAGTTGGAAGGCCCAAGTTGTGAGACCCTGGAGCAAATTGTGAACCAAGTGCAAGAAAAAGACATTAACAAGTGGAGTCCTAGGGAAATGGTGATGGTTTATAAGATGCTGCAGGTGACTGCCAAAGATGGCAAACAGTACCAAGACTTGTTAAACAGAATGAACAGTGTCACTTTAGCCATGGTTTCCCAGCTGAGCCCACAGTTCACAAGTGTAATACTGAAATCACTGGTTGTTCTTCATCAGACTCAGGCGGTTCCCTTAGTGACAGCACTGTGCAAGCTTTCTGTGAAGCATATTCCATATTTCATAGGTGACGAACTGGTAAAGGTACTGGAAGCCTTCCTATACTTTGGGCATTGTGAACAAACTTTTAAAGAGGCGCTGGAAACACATGTTCCCAAGTCCATCTTTACCATGCATCCTCAAACAGTCAGCAAAGTTATGTGGTATTGCTGCCGAAAGATGATCCTTTCTAAGCCCATCTTTGATGCAGTGGCAGAAGATTTCATTTCCAACGCTGACAGTTTTACAACTGAACAGATTGCTGAGTATATTGTACCGTTTGGGACTCTTAACTACCTCCCTCCAAGTGCTTCTGCCTTGTTTAGGAAGCTCGAAACTGTACTGCATACTCGCTTTAGTCACTTCCAGCCTCATATCTTGCTGAACCTGCTGCACTCGTGTGTCCTTATCCAACGATATCCAGTAAATTTTTTGCCAAAAGTCTTTAGTCCCTATTTTCTGCAACACCTTCAAGGTAAGGAGCAGTGTTTCTTCCGCTGTGTTGTGTGTTTCTTTCTGTTAGGTGATGCGTCTCTTGTCTAGAACCCGTTTGTTATCAACAACCTGTGACAAATCAACAGTGACCCAGTTAAGGTGACTGGAGAATAGCAATCAGGAGGCTGAAGACTTGCTTCCTTGTCACAGTTGTGGCTGTCTTTCAGTTTATATCATTTAGGTGGAGTTTGAAAATTGCCCTGTACAACCTACAACCTTAAGAGATTTGAAATCCCTTAAAAATTTTAATTTCAGTTAATCCTTCTGCTTTTCTAAAAAAATACTGGCCCTTTGGTTTTCCCTATATTTGGCTCCTACGTGTTTTAGGTGGTAAATTATTCCATGCATGAAATGTGTTACTTTTAACTCTGGCTGTTCTTTGCCTATGCAGGGACCAAAGTGAATACTCCTACTGAAATGAGGCTATGTTGCTATGAGACCATTTATTATAAAACTAACAAGACTGAGACTAAAATGGGTAGATTTTTTTTAATGTCAGTGATACTTAGAAAGATGCATGAGTGATGTAAAATATAGTTTAGTGATTCTAGGTTTGTTTTTCTCTAAATTGTTGTATGATAATGTTTGTCAATTGAGGGATGTGTCATAAAGGCTGAGTGTTGAGGCCTGACTTTTATACTGACTAGAGTCCAAGCTGGAACATAGGAAGTTCCATCTGAATAGAAGGAAGAACATTTTCACTCTAAGGTTGACAGATCACTGGCACAGGCTGCCCATAGAGGCTGTGGAATCTTCTTCTCTGGAGACATTCTGACCAATCTGGACACGTTCCTGTGTGATTTAATCTAGGTGATCCTGCTCAGGCAGGGGTATTGGACTAGATGATCTTTCGGGGTCCCTTGCAAGTCCTAACGTTCTGTGAGTCTGTGATTTGACTTGTGGCCTTAAGAATTAATTTCACTTTTCTGCAGTGTTTTCCTCTTTGCGTTGCTTACTTTGAGTACTTGGATCTCATGCTCCTTAGGGCTGGGACTGGCTCTTGGGCATCTAACTCCAAGGCTAGCCCAGGGGAGGACATATTTTAAAAGAACAACAGAAATACTAGTAATACTGATTGTGAAGCTAAAATAATGCAATTCTGCTTGTGCACTCCTAGTTAGACTTAAGATTTTGCTGCCTGACACTTTTAAGGTTAAATACTCTGTGACTTTGCACAATCCTTATTTCTGGATATCTTTCTAAGCATCCAAACCACACTCTCTCTGAGACTCTTAAGGTGAGATGTGCAATCACAGTTTTCAGAAAACCTTTAACATTGGAACCCAATCATAATATGCAACAAAAGTTATAATAATTGTTCAAGGAATAATTGTTACTGTAAGCTTTCCCATTGCTACAGAAATAATTCATTGTTGTGTTTAATAAATAGACTAAAAATCCTTATAAACTTTGGTCAAGTTTAGTACAAATTCTAGACAGGTGTGAGGTGACATGTAGCATTGGGACAAAAAAATTTAAGTTACTGTTATTGATAAAAATGTGTTGTGGTTATATACACAGAATTTGTAAAACTCGAGCAGTGCAAAATGTGTTTTGCAAATAGTGTTTTGCCTTATGATTGAAGTAAGGCCCATTGCATGTAAGTGAATTCAGAACTTTATTCCTTACCTTCCGTCGGGCTGTGCTGCGTCCAGCTTTTCAGGTGGGGGTAAGGTAGAACTGGGTATGGACTTGTGCTGTCATCTCTACCTTTCTGTTCTTCCAGGATAAGGATTATTACATTCTAGCTTCCAACTTGGATGTATTTCTCTTTCATACTGTATTATGATCAGGTTGTGAAAGACAGAAAGGGTAAATGGATAAGGCTAAAAAATTTAATTTGTATTGCATAATTGTTGGCTTAATAGATAAGTGAGGTCTGAAACAGTAAAACGTAATAGCATGCATCATAAATGTGAGCAGTTAAGGATAGTCTGGTATGGGGGAGGTGTTTAATTATCTAGGTAAAACTGATAACCGATTTTTAAGGCTCACATATGTTTTAACGAGGCATAAAGATTGATGTGTTGTCCTGGCTTTTAAATTACTTTTAATCCAGAGTCTGATGCAGTTACGTGATGACTTCTCCTCACTGGCATCCTGTCTGCCAACTACACTCCTCTAGTGAAGGCTTCCTGTGCCTATCCTTTGTTCCTTGCCCCAAGCTGCTTTTCCTTTCCACCTGTGAACAAGCACTGCAGTCCCATCCTTGGCCCTGTGTCTGACCATACCGAGGAAGTGGTATTGGTTTATCCAGTCTTGCTTAGGAGACCTCAGAGCCTGCTCGCTAGCTGCTTCCAAGAATGTCTTGTCTCCAAGGTCTGCCTTCACCTAACTTTTGGGGTTTTTTTCCCCTGGCAAGTTTCTGAATGGCTGTCACACCCTGTCTGTGATAGCCTGTCCTTGACTGTAACTATTACCTAAGCCAATGCTGTTGGACACAAACCTACTATGAACAACAGTTGTAAGATACAGATATTAAATGATTCTCTGTTAAATAGTAAACCTAAATACGGTTTACTGTCAGCATTACTTGCAGCATTATAGGGGCACATGTAAGCTATGCCAGATGAGTGACCCCTTTAGGTCTTAGCTAAAGTTGCTCTATTAGTAACATGTTGAAGGTCAAGTTTGCAAAGTGATTACAAAGTCTGATTGCTCCATTTTTTTGCTGTTCAGCATGAAATGGTATAAAAGGTAGATTTTTAGGGAGCAGACATTCCTCATATCATGTATTTAAAAGTTCTCAAGCTGTTAAAGTTCTCATTTGAAAATGAGAAACCTCATAGTACCAGTTATTTTGTATATGTCCTTTTAAGTCAGTATAAAGGTATTCCATGAGAGTGGTCAAGGTTCCAAACATGAACGTGAGAAGGTGACCTGCATGATCAGCATCTTTACTGCACCAGGTTTTTAGCATTCTGTAATAATGCTTTATACATAATAGGAAATACTCTACAAGTATACACTTGTACACAAATTTTCAGAAAATGTTCAGTATTATCAGCTACTTCTAAGATTAAGAAAAAAAGTAAAATGGCCTACACAATGAGATCCAGGGATTATAACTTGAGGAGAGGGGGTTGGAAGGAAGGAGGAAATGAGGTATTTCTACAAGACCTTATTACTCTCTGTAGAACATTCTGCAACTTTCAGATCCTCATTTTTTGGTGAAAGAGTATGACAGTACTAAGTAAGATCTTCCTCTTTGTATTTATTTCTATTTATATTTCTGTAAATAATTTCTTCATTTTTCTAACTACTTCATTTCACAACTGATCTTTCTGTTCATTCAATGATCAGCAAGGATAATGATCAAATAGCTTATTTGTGTGATAAACTGTGTAGCTTCTCCTAACTTCTGCACAATGGTTTGTGTGAAGATACTTTGCTGAAGGTACACCTGAAAACCTGAATATTTTTGTTTCAGCTCAGCCACCTGGTTTGGACAGCACTGTTACCTCCCAGCTAACACAGCTTTTTCTCACTGTTACCCTGGAGTGCCCATTTTATGAGGTACAGTATTTTGAAACCAGAATTGTTAGCAATAAGTGATAAGGTCACTGGGGCCCTGTTGGTAATTAACTGAAG
Organism: Heliornis fulica; assembly: GCA_013399135.1. Lineage (NCBI taxonomy): Eukaryota > Metazoa > Chordata > Aves > Gruiformes > Heliornithidae > Heliornis > Heliornis fulica. The sequence continues at coordinate 93,426 of VXBZ01011716.1, read as the reverse complement.
ACTGTCTTTCTCATAAAATTATTGAAATTGTTTGGGTTTTTTCATTGATGAAAACATGAAACAGAAACCTGTTCAATTTACATGATATATTTATATGTCTTCAGAACTGACTAGCTCTAAGTTAAAGTACTTCTATTTTCCCCCAAGTACTTTTCCAACAACTATCCTTTTCTGTGTTACCATTGTGAAGCCATAGAGAACAACAGATCAGGTCTTTTGTGCATTTCTCATGAGCAATATATTCAGAATGCTAGCATGGAAGCTTGCTGAGGATCTTCTAATGGTTGCTTTCTTTTGTTTTGTTTAAAAGTTTCTAAGAGATCATACCTCGGGCTGTAAGCCTCTCAATAGACATGGCTTTGAAATGCACAGAATACATTTGTTCTATGTTAATAGGAGGTAATAGCCAAAATGTTATTTCTTTTTTTTTTCTGTTGGTTTTCTGTCGTTACGTAGGGTCCCAAACTCCTTCCAAAATATCAAGTAAAGGCCTTTTTCATGCCTCACAGTTCCCTGGATGTTTACCTTCTCAAAAGAGTGAAGACTGGATTACTCTATTTACTGAAAAAAAGAATATATTTTGCATCAGAAGTTTCAACACCGTATTTCTATACAGTCGGTAAGTAACATTTCTGTAAATTGATAATAAAATATGTACTTTTATATGTGTATGCTGTCAAAACTTTAGGCTTGGTTATCGATCATTTTTATTTCTGGAAAATTGTATTCCCTTTGTGTGCATTCTAAATTGTGCAAATATAGGAAAAGTGAACTGGAATACAAAACTCTGTTGAAGGCTTGATATGAGGAAACATTACAAGAACTGTAAGTAATAAATGGATTTGCCAACTGAGAGAGAAGCATAGGGAGAGAAATGAGCTGCTGTAGTACTTGGAATTTATACAGCCTGTCTGCACTGAAAATAGCTGCTACCTCCTGTATTCTGTATTTCTACCATCAGCTCCCATTTTATTTATTCTTTAAATAGTTTGTATCATGTAAAGGAAAATGAGGGAATGCCACTTGCTTATTCTCTGCTTTGGTGGTGAGTAGAGCAAGGCAGAGACAGGGGATGCACACACAGGATGTGTGCCCAGGCAGAGCGAATGATAAAGAAGGTGTTTAGAGAAGGGTTTCATTGACTGACCCCATGGACATCGTAGACATGGAAAAACCCCAAAACAAACAAACAAACAACAACAAGGGAGAGGGATGACCCTGGAATTACCTTAAGTTCAGCTTCCATGTAAGTTGGAAAGATGTAGTAGGTCCCAATATCAGTTTGCAAATCAAAATAATCTGTGAAATTAGGGAATTAGTGACAAAAACAAAAGGTGTAGGGGGAGAGAGAAAGTGAGCCCTCAAAGTTTCCTCAAAAATCTAGAGGCCCTGGCCAGCCCAGCAAAGCGCCATTTAACTACATGATGTTTTTTTAGTGCGCTTGGAATACAACTTTGCTGTTAGCAATATTATCTGAATATTATCTGATATTATCTGATGAACTTATCATCACTTGTTTGTGTTAAATAGTCTATACATATCTTTTGCAAGCCTCTGTGACTCAGTATTGCTATTTATATTTTAGTTATTTTAAAAAATAATGAACTGTAAGAGGATGAGAATGATACTAGTTTATATGAAATGAGTTTTCATGTCGCTTTTCTTTTTGTTTACCCAAGATATTGAAATTAAATTAGATGAAGAAGGTTTTGTATTGCCCGCTGCTCAGTGCGAGGAGGTACACAGACGGTAAGAGAATCAAAGAAACCGCTGGTAAAAAATGAGTGTTGACAAAGAGCAATGATCAGTAATTTCTCCTCATTATTTGGCCTCCTGACTATACAGTGTCAGACAGTTAGTCTCTGTGCACAGTGACAATCAGGATCAAACTGATCTTGATTTGGTTTACAGTAATGTATTTTGATCTTCTGTAATTCATTTTCAGATTAAACACAAACTAATTCTAGTTGAGTGTATCTGCATAGGTTTAAGACAGTTTATACCAGTTTGAGTTCACAAATTTACTTTTGCACGGAGTCTTGTGCACTGAGGATATATGCAACGTGCTGCTTTTATTGAAAAATGCATAAATGTTTGAAAAATATGTTACATAAGGATTATTTGGAGAAACCTTGGATAGGGAATTAAGCAGCTTGCCAGTGTGGTATTTGCAACTGCACTTCTGTGGATGAAGCGGAAGTCTTCGAAAAGGTTATGTTTTCTCCAGGTTAACCTTCACAAGACTTACAGACTAATACAGGTTCTTTCGAAAATCCCAGGTTGAAATGTTTAAGAATGGGCTTAGATTTTTTTTTTTTTAACTACAGCTTTCCTGTGTAAATAATGTCACAATATACTTAGCATACTGAAAATCTAAGCAACTTTTTTTTTTTTGCAGTGGATATGCAGATTTTGGTTAAATTGATGTAATTTTTATCAACAAGGAGAAGGAAGTGAAATTGCAATCCAGGATGCTGCCACCCATCCATATAGATTTAACTTTAACTGCTTTATTTTAAACTTTAATTCTAACAGGTTTACAAGTACACTAATGAATTGTCTAAATGAGCTGCTGAAATGTTTTAAAGCTGGGACATGGTTTTTTGTATGTTTTTCTTTTTAGAAGAATTCAAACAAGATAACCGATAGTAACAATTAAAACTACCAAACTCTTGTTAACTTGTATGGTAATTTTTGTTTGCAGCATATAAATTAGCTTTTCAGATGAGTTTTACTAAACATTGGTCTCTTATCCTCCCACCCTTAAATTGAGTGATTTAAATGGTCCTGAACTAGGTAACTCCCACCCTACAACATCTAGTTCTAGGTAGTGTTATGAGTAAGACGGGAGCTATTGTCCTGTGGTTCTTGGGAGCTCCAGTAGTCATAGTGCTTAAAATGACTGATTTTTTTTTTATATACTTTTTTTTTTGTTGATACCACACTTGTGTTTGATTTTAGAATTGCCCTCTGCATTGATGGTCAAAATAGATTTTGCATTAATAGCCACAATCTGTTGGGAGAAGAAGCTATCAAACAGAGACATCTGCAGTTACTCGGTTATGAAATTGTGCAGGTAAAGTCCAAAGACAGTGGTTTGGTCTTTCTCTGGCTAATAAAACAAGTGTAAAATTATTGTTCTGTAATGCTTAATACTGTAGTTGCGATTACTTCCCAAGTCAGGTCTAATCTTTTCCATTCTATATTATGAGGGTGTTAAATTCCTTTTTAATTCCTTGGCTCAATTAGTGTATCATGTCTGTGTGTTCTGCCAAACAGAACTGGCCAACAGAACAGGCTGTTTGAAAAGGTACTTATCTGCACTGATGAAAGCTCAGATACTGACTTAAAGGCATATGTTGTCTGAAGAGTTCAGTAGAATTGGGATTTTTAATAAAATACTTTAAAAAAAGTCTAATTTAGGAGTTGAAAAAAAAGAGTTAACAAAAAAAAAGTAGCTGCTTTGTATTGCAAAGAGGGTTATTTTTATCTTTAATCTTGCTTTGGACCAAAAGAGTTACTTTTAGATTTTTTTTATTCTTTTTTTATTATTTTCTATTTATAATCACTTAGTTCAAACTGTAATGGATATCACTCTTTGTTTTAGAATAACCTCTGTGCAGGTGATTTGCAGATCCATAATACACTTAAGATCAATGTTTAATTTTTAAACAGATCTTTGCTGTGTAATTTTGCATCTGCTTAACAAACATCAATCTTATCCAGTTGTTTATTAAAAGGTATTTGCAACAATCATTTTCTGTTTTGTTCCAGATTCCATTTTTTGAGATAGAGAGTCTACAAAGTTGCAGAAAAATGGCAGACTATCTATACAAAAAAATCTTTCCTCATACATACGGACTCGGCTGCTGACACTGGAGAAAAACATTAAATCACAGGTTCACCTCTTGTACTAGAAAGTGTAAATAGTGTGCATGGAATAACAATTATGTTTTCTAAATAACTTGACCTAAGATAATTTGAGCTTCTGAATGTGAGACCTTCCAATATTTGGAATATTTGACATGTAAAGAATAATAAATAGCTACCTATTTTCTTAACTTTTGAGCAAGTATTTACTATAGGTTCAGTGATGTAAGTGCAGACAGCCAGTGCTGCGTTCCCTTTGCATTTTCACTGGGTCTAACTCAGAACTGCAAGTGGACAGATGTGACTGCACGAGGATTCTGGCTGGTGCTGCATGTACAGAATGTGCCATGCTGCCTATCTGTCAGGACTTCCCTGACAGCATAAAAAGAAAAGATGCAATTTACTCATGGCTGTTGCATGATTTTTTTCCAAGTGTTTCATAAAGCAAAAATCTGTGGTAGTTGCCCAAGCAGGATTTACTTACTGCTCATGCTTAGATATGTACGTGCTGTTCACTGAACTGCGGTGCTGTGCAGGGAACAGGAGCATTTCTGTTGAAAAGATTCACTTGATTTTTTAAGGAACGGCTGTCACAGAACAGTCGCCTTGCACAGCTGTCTCTGTGGGGACCACCCAGGGTTCTGGGTATGTGCTATTTGTCATCTTGTCTTTGGTGGCAGTTTTAGCCAATCTGGGTAAATGGGGCCACGTATGTGCTCCAGAGTCTCCTTGAAGTTTACAGCCTGCCATTCAAGCCTAAACTGAAGCTCATCACACTCTGCAGCCCAGAACTATTCCCTATGCAGTCCTTTTTCATGTAGGAGTATGAATTCTGGCAGAAGGGTGGAACTGAGAGCTGGAATCAGTAACCACATCAGCTGGACAAAACAAGTGTGTCCCAACTGGGGTTTACAGTGGGACAGAGAAGAAAAATATCACAGCCTTAGTTCCAGTCTTGTAGTGTGTACGTGATGAACTGCCATGTAAAACACATTTTCAAGTTGTCTTGTGCATCCTGTCCAGTGTGTATTTATTGTTAGTAGAAAGGCAGAACTCCCAGCAGTTTGTGGTTTTTACTTACAATGATTTGATACAAAAAAGGTGAAACTTCTACCTTCTTGCAGTTTTATGTATTTTGCCACTAGGTACAAACTGTGGCCATTTTTAACTTCCAAGGCTACTTACTGTTACTAATTTGTGAGTTTCAGGTGTCCATCAGTCATCCCAGTAATTCCCGGAGATTTTTACATGCAAAATCCAGATCCAGAATATGTTTGACATTGTGTCATGTAATTCGTTCCATTTGGGTTAATTTGTTGCATGTATAAACACACCCCTTATGGTATGTCAGCACTGACAGGTGAGGGAGCCCGCAAGGGTGGTGAGACAATTTCCAGCAGTGTAATAGGAAGCTTACAGCCCATGGATAAACTAAGAGTTGTCCTACCAAAAGAGAAATTGAAAGAGAATGACTGAAATATCTTTGCAGACATTATAAGGAACTTCTCCCTGTAACCACAAGGAAATGGTCAAGGTGTTCTTTTGACACTAACAGCATGGAAGGGCGAAGTCAACCAGTCAGAAATGAGTGAGAAACAAGTACTAGTAGGAACAACCTGTGATAAGCCTTCAAAAGTGAGAAGGGATGAGAAGAGATTGAAAGAGAAGGGGGTGACACCAGCAAAGATATGACAGGGTAAAACTGATCCTGGGTCGATGACTTCATGTATTTCTCCGTGGAGGAAGTGGGCTGGCAATGCTTATTTCTCACACAGGCCAGAAGGTGGTGGTGTTCTCCAACAGATTCGGTTTCTCATAGATTTTGGGTTTTTTTTCAAACACAGATGGTTTGTAAATATAGTAAGACTACTTAAAAGAAGTCATTTGTACTGGCTGTCTCAAACTGAAAATAACCGAACTAGAATATGGCTGTATTCCACTTCATTCTTCACTGGTGTACATGTGACACCCTTTTTTGGAAAAGCATTCTGGTATTGTTAGGACGCATTTCCTTCTCGCTTGGTTCTTACAGCGACTCCTGTTATTTAATGCTGCAGGGTTTGCTTAATGAAGTGTTTGTTGTTGCAAGGCAATACAGCAGGTACTGCCCTCTCATCCCCAGCTCACTGAACATAGAGCCAGTTGCAAGTCATGAACAATGGAGGTAATGCACACCTCTGAACACGCTGCTCTGCTTCGCTTCTCGCATCATGCTGAACAAGTGCTACTGATTGCCTAATTTACCTCTTATCCAGGCCCCAGATTAAGAAGTTGTGTTACTTAATGGTTTACTAGGAGACTCTCTGTGTTCACAAATTATACCTGTTATGTGTACCACACACAACAGTCACAGACTGTACAGTCACTGTGGACTTCCAGTCCTTGTACTGTACCATCAGTCTGGCTGTGGTTCCTTTCTGAAAACAACTGCCTCAGCTTGAAACACCACCGGATCCATGGCTCTTGAGAACCAAACCTATGGTACATACCCTGCAGGAGATATTCCTTCTCCTGAAATTGCCTCGTAACTTTAGTTTCAGTGACAGTGCAAGGTGCTAAATGCTGAAGCAGGTTTAGACATTTACTCTAAACATGCTTTTTAAGTGACTACTGCTCAAATCCTGGTGTTTTTCCATCCTTTCTACCAGACTGTTTAGTGCTTGTTCTCCTAGTTATTACTATTTTTCCCTCTAGCATTCAATACAGAGCTAAAGATTATTTTTCTTGTGACACTCTTGAACACATCAATCCCTCGGACACCATTGGTAGAGTGAAAGTCAGCAAAATGAATGTCTGGTATCAGCAAAGCCCAGATTTTCCCTATTTAAATGCTCAAAACTCAGAAGTCCCTTTTCACTTGACTTCCACTTGAAGCCTACTGAAACTGCTAAGCACTTCTTTAGGTCAGATAATTTTTCTTGCCCGTGAATGGGTACTCTCATTCATTCTGGAAAGTCCAGGTTGAATCCCCCTTTCAGCAGTTGTGCTGATGAAATAACACCTAGCAATTTTGTAGTGACTGTAAGGATTAACAAGTCAGTGACTACTGATACCTTGGGGAGCAAGGTGGCTCAAAAGTTAAGTCTGAATAACTATGTAAAAGCACCATCTAAAATAACAGAGACACGGCTATGACCCAACAGGTCTCACTTCCAGTGTTATACATTTGTATTAGCATGAGTACAGCTGCTATTTCATCTTTTTTTTTTTTTTTAATCTAAATCATTCTTTTGAACTAAATTGTAGAGGAAAAGGTGAAAACACCACCATTGCTTTTTTATTTGAGATGGGGTTTTTCTACATAAATGTTGCTGGCAATGACAGGTGCAAGAGTTTTAGCACAGATCCAGGCTTGGAGAAGGTTATTCCAAAAAGCAGGTGATGCCATTTTTTTGTGTAGAATTCTGCCTGCACATGATTAATCCATGCATGATCTCTGATTGGCTTCTCTATGGGCTGATTTATGCGTCTTCCAAACTCTGAAGATGACAAAACAGCAACAGGTCTTGCCATTTCCTGTGAAAATAAAAAAGTCTCCCTGTAACAGAATCACAAAATGAATACTTGGCAGCTATATATCACTGCTGTGGCCTGGGGTAAAATAACAGAACTGTGCAGCACCTGCTATATGGATGAATATTTATTTAGCACTCTTACTTTCCACCTCTGAACTATTTTTTTTAATGTGTATTAACAGCCTGTGAATGTATTGCTAGATGACAAAATGGTAGGATATGGAGCTGTGCCATGAGTTACTGTGGACTGACAAAAGTTCTCCACACATGCACAGAGGTGATTATCATGTGATGACTGGCAAAATAAATGCTACGTTACTAGAATGTGGCACAGATCCTATTTTCATTCTTGCTTTTCTTGTGCAATGATTTGCACAATTCATTTGACAAACATGATAGATTTGTGTCCCCTGTTACAGGAAGACCTACAGTACTCACACAATTCAGTGAAGGCATGGCACAGATAAAAAAATAAAGCCTAAAGAAAAACCCTGAGCAGTCACTAGTCCATGCAAGCTTACCCTGAAGGACATAAAGCTTATGCTACTGTATTTTTGCACAATCAAAGGTTTTACTAAATAGGATTGTAGCTGTAAGATTACAGAAATAACTGCTCTGCAATGATGGGAAGTGGACTTGGTGAAAAATAACCTGATTAAGAAAAGATTATTTTAAGCTTGTTCTTAGTAAACGGCACTTTAAGTGACTCTGCAATCACTATCTTCAATCTGCAGTTCCTTCCTGCACTACAGCCATGAGCAGCTCTGGAGTCAAGGGAAAGAGGATTTGTTTGTTTTCCTTTCCCTAGCCAAAGGTCTCAGGTTTATCAGGCTGCTTGCATGTTTGCATGCTGGATAACACAGTCAGACTTTGTTCCCAGCATGTTCGCTTAGTCTTATGATAATAATATCTACAAGGAGAATCAAACTGTGGATGCCACGCCACATTTCAGGTGCAAACAACCAACCAAGAAGCCCATTCCAAAATAACCATTCACCCCATAGCTCTCCCCTAGCTTTGCTCCGTCCCACTAAAAGCTCTTCTTCAGAACACCAACTCATAACCCCACCACAACAAAAATCAAGTCAAGAAGAGTGGCAGGCAAAAAACACTGCTGCAGTCACGGGGCTGCACGAAGCTAAACCGACTATCTGTGACTGTGCTGCTGGATTCCCTGGGTGCACCCTGCCTCGCTGCAGGAAATTAAGGGATTACTCGCAGCGCTTTGGGTTTTTTCTGTGTACTGCGGTGGATTCAGCCTGCCTCCTTTCAGTGTTGTGCTAGAAATGATGCTTATCATGGCCTTTCTACTTAGTATGTTTTACAAAATAGTAATTGTTGCATAAAGTCTGTGAGGGATGCTGAGGAAATTAAAAAGCAGGAGTTAAGTATGCAACCTGCACTTAGTCATGGGTAAATCTGGCACTGGGTGTCATCCCATGCAGGAGGATCATGATGTAACATTCAACAGCTGTGGGGCTGATGCGTCTTCTGGCTAGTCAAAGGGCTGGATTAAGGGACATCTCTTCACATGCACTGCCTCACAGAGCTGGTTTGAATTCTGGCCCATACATATTTGCTTTAGGAAGCAAACTGGGTAGGAAAGGGAGTTTTGTTAATACTGAAAGGACACGAGCTCAGTAAGAAACAAGCTCTGCATGGGTAAACCATTTCTACATAGATTTCCCAGCTGGATGTTTGGCTTGGTATTGGGGGAGGGGGGCTGGCTTTGCTTTGTTTCAATAAAAAGGCTCATTTTTTAATTGGAACAGTCATTTCTGTGACTTTTGGCCTCATGCAGATGTGCAGTTGAGGTACTGGGCATGAGCAAGTGATGGCAATGTGCCCTGTGGAGACTCCTCTGGGAGCACCCACCACTCCCTGCCCTGCCTGAAGGGGTTAAAGGGCATTACAGCACTGAAACGACTGGCATATATAGCTGCTAGTGAGAGGAACCACAAGCTGTGGGTTTTGTCCCAAAACCTCAACAGTTTTATGACAGAGCAATTACTGTAATTTTAACTTTTGTCTCTCCTTTCCTTCTTCCGTCTCTGTCATATGTAACCACCAATACAGGCAGCCATTCCTACCCACCTCTTCATATCCCATGAACCCACTGGGGTTTCAAGGCTGTTAGCACACAGAGGTTGTGCTTCAGTTGATTTCTGACAGCCTCTGCCCCCTGTGTGTATAAATATGCACACATTTGTGTATGTATGTGTATTATTAAGGTGCTGCATGCAAAAGTACATATATTCTTTTTTTTATATGTATGCATACTACAGTATTTCTGTTTTGAAGACAGCTGTCTTAAAATATGGCTGCATGCCTCCTTAGCTACTGGGCTACACACCAAACCCATACTCTGCTGGCCTCGAAGCTTTGCCCAACCTCTTCCAGGCATCTACGTGGTCTTCTGATTGACCCCTCCTTTGCACTAGCTCCCCATGATTTACTTCCTATGAGGCAACCCGGTGCGTGTCTGTGTATCAAAAACTCAGCAGGATCAGCGACCTGGGCTCTCTCAGCAGGTGCTGGTGTAGGGAAGGAAGGTGGATGTCAGAGGGCAGTGGTAGTGCTGGGGCCTCTGAATCCTGTCCTCTCAGGGAGAAGAGTTTTCAAGCATCACAGGTATAGCTGCAGGACCACCTGAACAATGACGTCCCCTTCCCCATTCCTTTGACAACATGTAGGCAGCATTTTATAGGGTAAAACAATGCCTGCAGTCTCCAGCTACATGAAAAAGTACAAAATACCTTTAAGAAAGAAAATTATGAATTTATCAAAGGGTTACCTCATCATTAATGTTAAGACCATGATCCTTTGCATGTTCTCTGTCACATCGGTGAAGATACTTGTTGTAACCCTCTGGTCTTTTAAAAATGGCATCGTAAGTGGAAACATCTCCTGTCTTGAGAAAAGGGGGGAAAAAGGGCTAATTCACAGTATTGCTTAACTTTACAGGTTACAGAATAGAAATAGTCAAAATAATGCTTAAACAGTGCACATATATCATTAGATGACAACTGTAATATTACTGAGCTACCATTAGGAAGCTCAGTCACTCCTTTGGAATGGTCACGTCACTGATATGGCACTTGGTTGTTTTTTTTTTAAGTCTATTCAGCTCTGAAATTTGTCTTAACTCATTTTTTCCCTATAATCTGTTGTAACTTTTGGAAATTTATCTGTTTTTTGTTTTACTTTTCCTTCTGAAGTTCATAAATTTGTCTTGTATTTCAAGTCTTTCAATTTACAATATTAACCTCCAAAAATAGTCAAGTCAGGGCAGGTCAAGAAGGCTAATGGTTCCATTGAAAGGAAGCCTTAGGTAGGAGCACCAGTAAGGCACCACTGTAATCACAGGCTTCATTTGGAAGAGTATCTCCATTACTTGGTTTTGCCAAGGGGGGAGTTAGTTTGATATTTAACCTATCCATCACTTCACAGAAACCATCAAGCCTTACCAAATTTCAGGCATGCTCAGGAGCACAACACATCTGATTTGTCATCTCTTTGATTTCTGTGCTTCCTTGCTTGTCCTTTCCTCCCCATGCTACCCATTTCATTCAGATCTTTCATGGAATCTAATTTGGGCTCACCACTGGGAACGTTATTTGTTCCTTTGTTTTTATTCACACGGTATTATTTGTCCATTATGTGGACAGAGCAGATAATTCATTCTTTCTGGAACTTGGAGACTGGTAGCCAGCCTGTTGTGTTAAAAAACAAGCCCTGTTTGAAATCTTGTTCCAGATATACAGAAGCAACAATGCTATGCTTAAAATAGTGGTAACTTTGCTGTTGTTTCTCTTTGCTGTTAAATGATGAATTGGTTGGCCTAGGCAGTAGTGGAGAGCTGTTTCTCAAAACCATCAGTGAATCACGCAGAGCAGGCAATAAATTTGCACCCAGGGTGGGCATCCTCTGTGTGCTGTTGTTAAAGGTAAGTGCTTTGCAAACATTCTTTAATATTCTAGACATGCATAAAATGGGTAATAGCTTTCTCCATGTCACAGAAGAGGAAACACCTCGAAAAATGGTTACAGTAACTTATGTAAAGCAAAAAATTGAGGGAGCGACTGTCAGCCAAGAGATTAAAAGGAAGGAATTCCTGTCTTCTGGTCGTATGCTAAGCACATCTTCCTCTACTTCTCTTTACTTCAGTCTCTGACACACAGCTGGCTTTAGGTATTTAAGCTGCAAAAAGGAATGAACTTCCTGTAAAAATAAAAATCGAGTGGTCTGATTCCTTAATTGCACAGAATGGGTGGAATCCGCTTCCTCCCCTGTGGCCAAGGCCTGTTCTATGGAGAGACCTATTGAACAGCTGTTACCCCTTTTTGTTTCCATGCCACTGGAGCAGCCCTTCCCATAAACCAGGTCACCTGGAGTGTGAAAGCTGACTTTAAGCAAAAGCTCTACCACATGGTTGCTAATTCCATGCTGACTGGATAGACTACACTGGCTGCACTCTGACCTGCCCTGGCCGCGCTCTTCCTGTGCTTTCCCTACCATGTTTTGTTAAACACGGCACCAGCCCTGCCCACACACCTGTGGCTCAGAGCACCATCTCATGGTAATGCAGAGATCTACACAAAGGAGCCTCAAATGACAAATCTGCCCGTCATTTAACAGGGTCACCCAACCAATGCCGTTCCTTTGCAGCCCAGCTCAGCGCTGTGGCCTATGTCCTGCCCAGATCCAGTGTCAAGGCCATGCTGCCTGCACACTCACAAGTCACCAACCATTGCTGCCCAGTGCCCCACATTCAGCAGCCTGAAACTTGGGGAGGGGTGTCACAGGTCTATTTGTTATAAATAAATACATGCTGCCACAATACTGATGCATTACACAGCTGTAATGGACATTTCAGAACTTTTTGTACCTTATTTGGGGGGTGGGGTGGAAGGAGAGGGGAAGCTGTTAAGTTCAATGTCTCATACATTACTCTCTTTAGAGAGAGAAAGGTTTTCTACGGAGGAAATATGGCCCTGCTGAGGCTGAAGGTGTAAAATAGTTTTCATTTTTGATTTTAAATATGAGGGCTGAGAGAATGAGGTGGGGGGAAAAGGTGATATGGTGCGGTACAGAGTATCGAGGTGAGGCTCCCCATAAGTCTGCCTGAGTTACTACCACATGTTACGTATCGGTGCAGCATTCAGTTATCAAGGCACACCGTGATGTTACTGTTTTGAGTAGCAATATCGATCTTCTTTATTAAAGCTGAGCATACAGAAGATTTGTGTGATGCACATTGAAAACCTTTTTCAACTGAAAATGGGGCAGTTTCTTATGAAAGGGTCCCCGAGAGCGTGCATCAACACAGTCAACGTATCCGACCCAGCAGTGGATGCCTTTCCCACCCTTAGCCCTAAAAAGCCCTCTTGTATTTTGGTGACACCACGTGCCTCTCCATCCTTGACAAACTAGGTCTCTGCCTTCTCTTGCCCAGAAGAGGTTATCCTCATTCCCCATGCACAGGCAGCCAACGCCCTTTAATACGGGCCTCGGCAGAGGCCTCTGAAGACAAACCCTGCTAGTTAAGCGTTGGACAGCTTAGCTTGCGGCGAGTCACTTCAAACACGGATGGGGCTGTTCCAGGCACCTGCCTGGCCAAGTCCCTCACTCGGGGGCCGTGCCCTTGCCCAGGGACCGAGCACAACGGCCAGTCACTGAGCAGAAACCCACCGGGAATGCTCTCCGGCTCTTCCCCGGTCCTACCTCACCTTGGCCTCCCGGTGGAAATAGCTGAGCCGCGAAGGCCCTTCCCGTCTGGCCGGGATGCAGCTGAAGGCGGAGAGGCTGGAAAGCGGAGGTCGCCGCCTCCTTCCCGCCGCACTACCGAGCGAGTCCTCTGCCCCCTCTGCTCCTCCAGACCCTCCTGCGCCCGGAGACCCCGGGGCGAGCGGGGACTCCGGCGGGGCGGGAGCGGCCATGCTGCAGGCGGCCGCCGTTACCCATCAACACTCAGTCGCCGCCCGCGGCGAAGGGAGGGCCCGGGAGACGGGGCCGGAGTGGGCTCGACGGCCCGGGCTGCCGAAGAGGGGAGCAGGGCAAGAGGGCGGGGCCAAAGCCCGGGCGAGCTGTCCCCGCGGCTGTTGGCACTGATCCAGAAACCCTCTGTCGGGTGGAGATTCTGGCTGCAGCACGGCTTGGGGGTCCCACCGGAATGATGGCCCCCGGTCTTGAGCGACTCGGGGTGCCTTCGGCCAGGGCACAGGTTTCAACGAGGCGCTTTGCCATTTCAGGCAATGGAGCTGGGCATCTCCCTCACACCAACACGTGTGCTGGGGGCACTGAGCACAGACATCTCCTGGGTCAAAATGTCTGGCAAGAGTGACTCTGGAGACTGCTCTGCCCTAGCAGCACCTCATTCCTACCTCCAGTATTCACCTCATGACTCTCCTGCTGCTGTACACATATGTAATGGTGCCCATGTTCCTTTTTACTGTGGTGCCTGGGGATCTCTGCTGAGCTCGGTTTGTTTTACTGTTCCTGTCTGCAACCACAGTATTAGTGCCATAGGTACAGCTTCATTATTACTAGTAGTACTAGTATTATTGTTGTCATTTGTATCTTTTGCCAAGCGCTTCCACAACAGTGCTCTTGAGGGATCTTATTTTTACTGCATACCCATGATTTATTTAAAAAACACCCCAAAATTCAGGGTACCAGAGATGTTCACAAACCAGTTCTTTGGGGTATTTTGGACCCATACAAGAATTAGGTCAACTGATGAGAAAAGTCCCATTCCTGCTATTTAACTGCCACTCTCCAATCAGTAACATACTGAATAATGTAGCCTCTTGCTTCTTTGCAAGCACACGGTGGAGGTATTTACATTCTGCAGACCTGGGTGGGTGGTTTTTTTTAATCATTCTTGACAATTTCCTTCTGCTTATCTAATAACATCCCTCTACCAATTAGGATCCTCTTCTTTCTGTTGCATGGGCCAAATTAGCTCAGCATAAGCAAGCAATGGAACTGAAAATCCAACAGCTGCCTTACATCGGCTTCCTACGCAGAGACACGTTTGCCACTGTGGAAGTGCTTTTTTGTAGTTTAGTCCAAGCACCGAGAGATAGCAAACCCATTTATAAAGAGCAGCTCTGCTGAAGCTGCAGCTATAAATAGAGGCGCAAGAAACTGTTCGCCAGAAATACAAACTGAGCTAGGCAAGAACTCTGAAGTGAGATCTGAAGGGTTTCTCTTTGGTTTTCTTTCTGCTGTTCACATGTAGCTCATTTTGATTAACATTTAAGATAGCATTAATTGAATTGCACTATCTGGATGCAATACAGATTGTTAGAAATACGGCTGGAGGCTTGGAACATATTTGTCCTAAACGCTCCATTTCAAATACGCTTCTTTTCTCAGTTCATTTTTCTTTCCCAATGAAGGTATAAATCTCTTTAGAATGATTTGAATCGTATAAAGCCTTTTTCTTCCTGGCCACCTTGTGCAGACTCCCCAGAAGCAGGATGTGAATGCCCTGAGGGTTTTGTGCCAGTTGCATCCAGACATCAATTGTACCATACTACCGCGCTACTGCTCAGTGCACGCTCCTGGTACAGAGTAGCACAGGTCAGTCTGTTTCCTTAGAAACTTAAATGTGAACTTGTAAACAATTGTGAGGCCATGGTGCAGTTTTAATCTGTATGGCCAAAACATCCCCGCCCTGGTGAATGAAAATGGTGATGTTGTATCAACAGATGAGGAGAAGGCTAAGGTACTCAACTTCTTTGTCTCAGTCTTTACTAGCAACAGCTCTCCTCATCCCTCCTGGGCCACTGGACAGCATAGAGGTAAAACATGAGGGTAAAACCCCTCCCACTATAGCAGAAGATCAGGTTTGTGACCACCTGAGGGACCTAAACATATATAGGTCTGTGGGTTCTGATGAGATGCATCTCAGAGTCCTGAGGGAATTGGCTCATGTGGTTGCCAGACCACTCTTCATCATATATGAAAAGTCATGGTGGTCAGGGGAAGTCCCTGCTGACTGGAGGAAGGGCAACTTTGTGCCCATTTTTAAAAAGGGCAAAAGTTACCTGGGTAACTACCCTCCTGATAGCCTCACTTCTATGGCTGGGAAGATTATGGAACAGATCCTCCTAGAAACTATGTTAAGGTACATGGAAGACAGGGAGGTGATTTGAGGCAGTGCAGCTTCACCAAGGACAAATCCTGCCTCACCAACCTAGTGGCCCTTGATGAGGTGACCACATCAGTAGACACAGGAAGAGCAATGGATATCATCTGGACTTCTGTAAAATCTTTGACACAGTCCCCCACAACATCCTCCTCTCCAAGCTGGAGAGATATGGATTTGATGAGTGGACTATTCAGTGGATAAGGAATTAGTTTGCTGGTTGCATCTGGAGAGTGGCTGTCAATAGCTCGATGTCCAAATGGAGACCTGTTACAAGTGATGTCCCTCAGGGGTCTGTACCGGGACCAGTATTATTTAATATCTTCATAAGTGACATTGATGGTGAGGTTGAGTGCACCCTCAGCAAATTCGCAGATGACACCAAGCTGAGTGGTGTAGTTGACATGCTGGAAAGATGGGATGTCATCCAGAGGGACCTGGATAAGCTGGAGAAGTGGGCTCATGTGAACCTCATGAAATTCATTCAACAAGGCCAAGTGCAAGGTCTTGCACCTGGGTCAGGGAAATTCTTGTCACCAGTACAGGTTAGGAGATGATGAGATAGAGAGCAGCCCTGCAGAGAAGGACTTGGGAGTGCTGGTGGATGAGAAGCTTGACATGAGCTGACAATGCATGCTCACAGCCCAGGCCAGCCACATCCTGGGCTGCATCAAAATGAGTGTGACCAGCAGGAGTTGATTCTCGCCCTCTACTCTGCTCTTGTGAGACCCCTCTCAGAGTACTGTGTCCAGTCCCGGAGTCCTCAACATAGGAAGAACATGGAACTGTTAGAATGGGTCCAAAGGAGGGCCATGAAGATGATTAGAAGACTGGAGAACCTCTCCTATGAAGACAGGCTGAGAGAGTTGGGGCTGTTCAGCCTGGAGAAAAGAAGCTCCTAGGAAATCTTCTAGTGTCCTTCCAGTACCTGAAGGGGGCCTCTAAGAAAGCTGGGAAGGGACTTTTTAGAAGCGCAAATAGTGATAGGATGAGGGGGAATGGTTTTAAGTTGGAAGGATGTAGATTTAGATTGGATGTTAGGAAGAAGTTCTTCACTAAGAAGAGTGGCAAGGCACTGGAACAGATTGCCCAGGGAAGTGGTGGCTGCTCCCTCCTTGGGGGTGTTCAAGGCCAGGTTGGATGGGGCCTTGAGCAGCCCGGTCTATTGAGAGGTGTCCCTGCCCATGGCAGGGGGTTGGAACTAGATGATCTTTAAGGTCCCTTCCAGCCCAAAACATTCTATGATTCTATAATAATGACAGCTGAGCTCAGAGACCGAAGTGTTAAAAGTTGCTTTGAATTTGGTGTCTTACATGGGAGAAGTTCAATTTCCAGCCTTTTTAGGGAGTAGCAATATCCCACCCCCCACCCCCTGAATTTTGAATATGTAGACACGTACTTTTATAGCTACAAAGGTGTCTTGGAGCAGGGTGACTGTTTTGAAAGAAAATTACTAAAAAGCAAATGGTACTGAGGGTATGTAGAGGTGTGTGTGTAGATGATGACAGAGGTACAGAGACAGGACAGACAAGAGGACAAATGACACATAACTGGGCAGGTCATTGATATGCAGAGAAAACCACAGTAGCCATTTGCTTCCTACGAGCTGCCATGCCCGTTTCCAGCTTGTGTCCGTCGCAGCGTAGGTGGCTAGCCAGCTGTCAAATTAAGGCTTAGCAATTCATCTCCTGTCCTTGTGGTTTGCCCTCAACATACATCACATCATTGTCATGCATTCCTGACCCTCAGCTATCCACAAAGGAGAGGCAGCCTTTGCCAGCAAACGCGGTACCCAATGGCCCTCCAAAAGAGGCTGAAACAAAACGAGCTCAAAGGCTCAGTCCCTGTTCCACTACCACAGCTTTGGTTCAAGCCAGCAGTTTCACACAAGTGCTTCTTTCTTCCAGACTCTTAATGACTGACAGACCACTGGTCTCAAACATGAAGGTTCTTCAGAGGTTTTCAGAAGGAGACAGAGACAACTATATGCCATCTGTAGAGGTCAGCACACCTTTTGCGACGTTCTGGAGGTTTTCTTGTCGCTTATGAGTTACTCAGAAAAATTGTTGCAGTACCTCGAATATACCTGTTGTTTCAAGTAAGTCTCTATACAATGACTATGGCACAGGCTTGGTCTGCAGACTGCAAACATTCCCTGGTTGGCTTGTGACTACAGTTCCAACTGCCTAATGGGGATTAAGCTTTTGAAATAATTGTCATGATTTTTTAATAATTTTAAAACAATTATAACAGTTTGACAGAGATAATCTGCAATTATCTGTATGCTGACTGATATCCACTAAAGGGATATTCCAGCTGAGTCAGATGAAAATTCTGTTCAATAACCCTCTCGTAAGTAGAATAATCTTATACATGAGGTGACATTATTTTTGTAACTGTTATTTGTAAGACTGTTTTGGAATGAAAACATTAACTTTTCTAGTCCAGGAATATCAATCTTTCAAAACAGTTCATGTGCATTCTTCCCTGTTAAAACTGAGATTTTAATGAAGAACATCTCAATGGCTACAAGTATTTTAAAAATATTTCATCGAAAATATCAGGCAATTCTTAGCAGAATCTTTGTTTTGAAACAGTGGCATCCTATACCATAAAGGTGTTCATAATGTCATAGCTGCCATCAAGATTAAAATATTCTCATCTTGCATTTTGACATACTAAAAAATACATTGACCTGAATAATTCCTGCTGCTAAGTTTGAAAATGTTTTAAGTGTATATATAGCAAATCTAAGGATGAACAGTTAAAATTAATTTATACACCACTTTGACAAATCCACTCACATATGAAGTACTTAAAGGAACCAAAGTACTCTCTTGATTTCATGTTTTATTTAAGGCACATATATCTCATTCTACATTTGCTTTCTCTTCAGAGTCACTCCACTATTTTAGACAAGAAAGGAAAAATAAAACTAGCAAGGCCTATTAAAATTGTTTGGGGTCCACCTGCAAACAGCATTGATGGGTATGAGTCAACTGAAGGAGAATCTGCTATCAGAACATGAGAAATTACAGTATCTTCATAAGAGAAGTAGAAACAAAAAAAAACAAAATATGAAAGGACAAGGCAATCACTGCTTTTAACAGCAAATGTGCTGCTATATAAAGCATTCTGACAGCACAGCTAATTATTTGTCCTGGTACAAGGTTCTGAAAGCAAATCAGGACAGACTTTTCACAGCTCTACCTTCAGATGTGCACAGGTGGAACTCCTACCCATGCTCAGAGGAAAATGGGAAGGTCTGTAGATATTTCACTAAGGGAGTATAAAGAGAATGAAAAATGCTTCTTACACAGCGTAGATATGATGCTCATCTCTTTCTTAAGAAAAAGCAGCTAAATAGCATTATTTTACAGGTAATCCCAACTACTTTTGTAGTTAACAAAAGTATCTGCAAGCCTAATGATTCTTCCTGTTCCTTGGTAGCCCTCCATAAGCTGGAGCAAAACATTGACTCTGAAAAAGAAATCCAGCAGGATGTTCCCATTCGGATTTCATTTTTCCCAGAGCACAGTGACCTTCTGGCTGCTGCCTCACACTGTGCAACACATTTGCATTGTACTTTTGGAAGTCACGCTCTTTGTGGTTTGCTGTGACCTATGAACTACAGCACCAACGTGGCAGTTGTAGAAGTTGAGCCCCACTGTGATGTCGAATGTGTGGCACGTCGAACACCGGTTTGTGTGGTTACCATAAAGCTTTTCAGGTTACACACTGGTACATGAGCAGTGCGATATCCAGTTACCGAGGCAGATGAAATTGCTGCAGGAGAGGAAGAAAGAGGATACAAGTACTGTATATGTAAATCTGGATTTGGATGGGGGGGGGATATGAAACAGTGTTAACAGGAGAACTAAAATGCACTGGAAGACAAAAAGTATTTATTGGGTAGCTTCTCAGCACTAAAAAGATAATAATAGTAGTAATTCAATACTGGAGAGAGGATGGTCTGCACCTTTCTGTCTGGGCATCATACTGCATGTATAATCATCTTTTGCAGGATTGGGCTGCAAGAATCTGAATGAACTACAAAACAAGAGAAGAACACCAAAGAAACATGAGTTCTCCAAACAAGGGCATTTTCAAAATGCTCTTGGAGGGCACGTATGTAGTTTCCTTTTTATTTTATTGGACCAGTTGGCTCATGGCCCTTCAAATGATACAGAAATGTAGTATCATTTAACTTGTATAAAAATCAAGGAAATAAGGCTGTTGATTTAGGTACAAGGTTTGCTACTGATGCATAATTATGCAAGGATACAAATGAAAAGCAAAATCCTGCATGTACAGGTTATACCTGAAAGCTGCAGAGAGATACAACAGTACAGTATTATCATCTTTACATAAAGGGTTTTCATTCATAGGAGTAAATGGTTGCTTTGACTCGGTTTTGACTTTGATTCTGAGGGTCCAGAGTACATTCAAAGTCTAAGAGACTTTTTTTTTTTCCAGTTGTTTCTAGGACAACTTTACACAAAGTGGAGAGGAGGGATTTAGGTGAAGTCTTAAGTATAGCTAAGTGATAGCTTGTTTTAGGCAATGACTAGGACATTGCTTCTGCTGCTATGTGAGCTATCTGGAAAGTCTTCAATTCCACTGGAAAATATTTATCTTATTAGTTAAAAAGAAGAAATCATAAAGGCAAAAGAACATTTTTAATAACATTTCTATTAAACTGACCGCCTGTCTTGAGAGTTACTGATTAAAAGTCTCCGGCTCTGGGTGAGATGTCGGTTATGTTATGCTGGACATAACTGAAGTAACTTGCATTTTGCTTTTCGACTAACTCAGTGGGATCAAAATTCAGACTGTTTTACAGCAAATGCAGGCATTTGAAAGCTACTGACATTCCAATTTGTTAGCAGGCAGATGGCTGCTGCGAGTAAACTGTGCCACACGCCGTGAGACTGTGGCCCGATGCCATTTATTTGTGACCCACAATTTTGAGACCTCCTTCTGGAAGGACACCAACGCAATGCAAATGTAAATATGTATTTTGTGAATGAGAACTCTGAATACTTTTTACATTTCACTAACATGCCAGAGCTAATAGTGTATAAGCTGACTTCTGTATTCATATAGTATCAGTCGGAAAAAAATATCTTGCTATTCTATGGTATTTTTCAAGTAGGATTTTATTAATTTTGCTCTTGTTAGGCAGTTATGAGTAAAATAATATGTTAATTCCAAGTACTGGTAATAGCAAAGCAAAAATTAATGTTCGCTATGTATGCTTCGAAGGAGCATAGATAGTACAATGACCTGTTTTTTCAGTCTTTCACTTGGCTCACCTTTGGAACTCTCCAAGTATGATATGTTTTAATTAAATGGGATTTTAATTAATCTCAAATATCCTCCAAATAGTATTTTTTGTGTTACAGCCTGTTAAATTAGGTTGTGTTGCAAAGGTTAAGTGAAAGGCATGCAAGGGCAAAAGAAGTTGTGAAAGTGCAAAACAAACAAAACATTTCATTTCTTGTCCAGCTTCTCCAAGTTACTGTTTAAGCACTGCAAGCTGACTGCAAAGCAGCCTCACTACTACTGTCTCCAGTATCCCCAGTTTGCTCACGTTTATGGGTCTGAGGTAAGTCTTCTGTTATCACCTAGGGAGGAAATGACTGCAGAGTGCCTAGGGTGCCAGCCAAGACTGAAAGCAATAGAGGTGATGCAGTTTCTGAAAGGGAATAGCAAGCCTGGCAGGTATTACTGGCCCAGGCTACTGAGACAGCTGGCCACAGCCTGCCTCAACATCTACCTGCTGAATAAAAAGCAGCAGCAGCAGCAGCAGCAGCAAAGGATGCGTAGGTTTGGAGTGACAGAAGCCATGGAAGGAAGCAAAACTAGGAGACAGCAACAGTAAGACAAAGTACATATAAACTTTTAATGAATTAACCTTACAAAAGACAATAGCTTCAAAACATCTGACACGTTTGTACAAAACTATTCCAGCATTGTTAGTTCTCTCTTCAGAAAGAATGCCAGCAAGCCACCCAACGTGTCCCTGGCTATGAGATGCAACTGGTGATCACATCCAGATCATGTGTGGACAGAGTAAACTTATTTACAAATACTGTGTACTTTAATACCAGATTAGTGGATGCTATTGGGGAGCGACTGTATTTTCCAGAAAACACCATGCATCAGAAAATAGTACGCACCCCTAGCTTTATTGCCTTTTTTCCCCGCATTTGTCACTAACATCTCTCTTTCTAGTCCTTTCAGGATGATTTATCTCCTTTTAATTCCTATTCCTTCTTTTCTTGGGTTTGAGTAACAGTGCAAGTTGCAGTACAATATTCCAGTCCTTTAGCGTACGTCACAACTGTCCTTGAACATAGGAATATCAAGGTGCAAAATGATGGCTCATGGGACTATTCTGCAGCCAGATTAAAATAAGTGCCACATACCAGAAAATAGCACGCATGTTAAGGGCCAAAATGTAGTTAAAAAGTGCGTGATACTTTCCTGAAAATATGGTACTGATGACACGTACAAGCGTTCCTCAAGATGCCACGTTCCCTTGTGAAAGGGATCTTGTCATTTCAGTATGTACAAAGTATGTCTTAAGTTCTCCTTTTCCTTTCACGTTTATTATTCCTCTGCAAGTGCTCATGTACCCCAGTGTTTGCAGCACATTGTTCGTCTCTTCTGTAACCTGCAATGACACAGTAACACAACCAGCGCTGGCGACAGACCAAGGCAGAATTTTCCTCTAGGACATGAAGCAAACATACGTTCTGAACAATTACAGGGATTTTGCTATAGTGCTTATAAGGCCTCTGAAGGTCTCAAGTGAGGTCAGAGCACGTGAGCTTTCTGTTGCTGGATGCCGGGTCTAATCACTTACGTCAAGTATCATGTTGGGTATAACCCTTCCCATTCCAGCACAAAGGGCACTAGGGGCTCATCCAGCATTCTTCTCAACTTGAGGAGATGGTTGGGTACTTCAGGATACCCAAGCTTCCCTATCTTTTTCCAAACACTAAGGTTGTGTGAATGACATGACACTAAGACATCACTAAGACTAAATCATCTGTGGGAGCCGCTGTTGCCAGTCTCTCACATAACTGGCTGTGAACCAAACGTCAGGCAGTTCTGCTATTTTAGGTGAAAGCCCACTAGGGCAGAAGATGTTCAACAGTGCCAGTGGTCTCAGACTGTTCATCTGTCTTGGTGAAGCAAGCAAGTGCTTGTGGATATCATTGCTTTGACAACCCTTCTGTTTTCAGTTTTGACCAGTAGTTGGTAACTCTACTTTTCCATTATTCAGTTCTGAATAGTTTCAGTGGTAGCTCTGGAGTGCTCACACTGGGATCCCAGTGTGCTAGTCAGCATACTAGATAGATACTTAAAAAACAATCCCTGAATATGGAATCACTGGAAAGTTAGAAAATTTAAGGTCTTTTCTATACAGGTCTATCTATAATCTGTGCAGAAAATAATCTATAAAGACCATTAATCAGCATGAACCATTAAAGGGGAAGTTGCATGATTGCTTTACAGATTTAACTTGATGTGAGGCAGTTATGGTCATTTCCTTTATTTAAAAATAATCAACATCAGGAATGCCCTCCAGAGATAAGGTAGCTAGTGTTACATGAGTTTAGAAATTCAGGGGATAGAAATCCAATTTCCCTCAAATCCTCAGTTGAACTAGGGATGCACTTCCTAGCGACCCATGACTTCCTCAACTGTATTCCTCTGTAGGGCCAAGACAAAGTTTTGATTCTCCTCCCATATTCCCTCTATTTTTCTTTTAAATTCTTTACTTTCGTTCCCAAGGTCTCATTCTTTTGACATGCACAGATACAGATGGTAATTTTTTTTTTAGGCATCCTTAGCTTCAAAACACACACCTATTTAGTCTACAAATATATGATGCTTTCTAAGCATGAAACTCAAAGAATTAAATACTAGGACAAAACAAAGACTTGCCTGTATTTTATCTAAGACACCTGTGCTGTCCATCCTGCTGGCCACATTTACCGTGTTACCCCAGATATCATATTGTGGTTTTTGCGCTCCAATCACTCCAGCTATTACAGGTCCATGGTTGATACCTGGAAAGCATCAAAACTTTACATTAAAATAGAAAATCCACCAAACAAGGATGCATAGAGCACCTGGTAACACACCAAGTCAATCAACATGGTATCTGGGCTGGTTTGAATAGTGAATACAGCAACCATTAGCCTGTTCACAACTGTTTTTCTCAATCATTTAAAGCAGGAGAAGGTTAGTTATAAAAATAAATGCCAGACATTAGTTCATCTAATTTTAGTTTTACAGCTCCCTCCCATCTTGAGCAGATTTGATACCATTAGTAGCTTGCTACTGCTTTTATTAGACAGCATGAGGAACACACTGTGGAAGACCAACAGCTTTTGGGAAAACAGATACACTAGAATTTCTTTTCACTTCTACTTGTAGTGGAAATGACTTATCCTCTTTGTAGTAGTTAATGGCCAAATCAAATGACTTCTGTAGTGTTCTTTGCTTCTTTAAAGTAGGATAAACTAATGTGAATAAGTTGGAAGGACTTAAAGCTGCCTTTTGAATTCTGGGTTGCCCATAGAATGGTCCTAAATAGCTGCAGTATAAATGTAGGTATTTGAATAATGTGATTAAGCGTGGATTAAGAGTAACAAATTGCCAGCTATAAATGCATACTGTAAGAGTGAAGAACAACATGGTACAACCGTTAGACTCTGGGCTTGTAACTATACATACCGAGGAGCAGGGAAACCAGGTCAGACTTCATGAGAAATAAGCCCTGGACAAGTGAGTAGTTCAAATTTCTAAAATCCTCTCCTCAAGAGTGGATTATAACTGACTTCTGTTAATTCATTAACAGAGAGCATCACTAGGGTTATATCTGGGAAGAAAAATCAAACTGTGATTGTAGAACAGGGAAGAACCTCAGAGCTGGATCACTTAGTAAGGATCATATCCAACATGGCAACATGGGCTAGAAACTAAGGTATAAGTCCTCTTGGAAACCTTGGAAAAGGGTTATATTTAGAAAGTTGGGAAAACGTGCACCCTAAGGGGTACCAGATAGAACCTGATAAATATTTGTCTAAATGCTTAGGATTAAATACACAACAGGATTTAGGCCTTGCGACACTCTGCAGTGACAACCAAGGCATGGTTGGGTGTGTCTGCTTCATGGCATCCAACACGTAGAAAACATTAGGGACCTGGGACTTGGAGCCACAAAAGCCAGCCATTAAGGAATACTGAAGAGATGTGTGTTGCATACACTCTGCCATGGTTCAGAAATTAAGGCAGTGTGGTGGGACTTTCCTACAAAACACAGTGGTCAGGACATAACTTTTTTTTTTTTAACATTCTTACTGAACTGCCACTGCTGATGGTTTGAGTAATACTTCAGAGGCTGGAGAACCAGCTTCAGATCTGTTCTCCTTCAAGGAGGACCCATATCTCTGAGGAATACATTCTGGCTACCCACACATTCTAGGATCTGCTGCTCTATGTCATTCCTGCCACCACAGGTCTCCTTCTCCAGACAGACATGAATGTTTATGGGGCAAGGCTGGATGAGTACTACTGTCAGTCCAGGTGAATGCTCTGACAAAAATATCAAAAGTGACATTTAATTATTCCATGAAAAGGCAAATACTCTTCAGAGACTATCTTGTTCCAAAGTGCCCTACAGCCTGAGCTCATAATATTCTCCAGGGAACAGGGATCTCCAAGCTTGAGCAGCCTCAGCCAAAAGCAGGCAGCAAATTATGTTCACCTGTAACACAGACAAATGTTCTAACCATGAAGCTATAAGGAAAACAACATGTCAGACTATTTTTTGGGGAAAAAAACCCAGCCCTAGCTGTGCAAAACTTGCCATAAAAGCGTATCTGAGCTTGTCTAATAAATCAAGCACCTTAGCTAACAGACCAGGGGGAACACCTGAAATATATAATCTGGGCTCCCCCCTCCCTGACAGTGTCAGGGTAGGCTGTATACCCCCTAAGGCACAACTAGCATTTCAGGCACTCACAGACAATGCAAGTTGAAAGCTGAGACCTCTAGTGAGTTGCAGCAATTCCAGAGTTAGAAGCTGTCTTAGGAAGGCTTTTACCAATGGCAGATTGGGTTTAAATCCTTGTAGTGGGGAT
The DNA here is from genome assembly GCA_013399135.1 of Heliornis fulica. Lineage (NCBI taxonomy): Eukaryota > Metazoa > Chordata > Aves > Gruiformes > Heliornithidae > Heliornis > Heliornis fulica. Next base: position 67,723 of record VXBZ01011716.1, on the reverse strand, counting down.
TACGCTGGAGGTAGATGTTAAAATGTTTCTGTGGATCTAATTGCTATGGATAACAAATACTTTCATGACCAAGTTGTGGGAGGGAAGTGGAGAAGTAAAGATGTGAAGCGAAGATCTCAGTGGCACCTATACTGGATTAAGGTGGCAAAAGTGCCAGTTTGTGACCTGTGTCTCTCTGTAGATTTAATCATTCCTCTTTTCATGAAGCAAAGGAGTCTGACCCTTTGCTTCACTGGAACCTATACCAAACACTTTACAAATAACAAATAGGAATTACCTCCCCTCCCCCCAAAAGTTGCCTTCATGATCCCCACTTTAAAGGATTACTTTAATCATTTGTCACATTTAACCCCAACACTCAGCTGTGCTTATCTGTACCGACACTGCTGGTGTGTGTGCAAGTATGTGGCATGTGCCATCTACGACAAGAAAAGAACTTTTATTCTGTACAGAAGCACGATAACTCTACAGGGTTTTTTAACCCTGTCAGGTTCTGTAACACTCTGAGAAGGAAGCATACTTCTGGTGTGCCTCGTCATTTTTTTAACTGGAGCAAGGAAGACAAGACACTGACTGGCACAGGAGGGGTCTCAGGAACACACAAGTGTTTCAAGGCAGAAGTCAGCAAGGTTTGCCATTGGGTGGCACTGCGAAAAAAACATGAGAGGAGCAGCCAAAAGGAAAGCCAGTAGCACAGCAAGAAAAAGACAAGACAGGAGAGAATAAACGTTGGAAATCAAATACTTCTGACATATTTACAGGATTTATGAGTTTCCAGTATTTATTTACTGCTTTCATTTCACGCTTTCCAAGTTACATATTGGATTGTAAAACTGCTGTGTATTGCTACCAGGAACTAAACATTTTGGAACATATGGTGCTTGACCAGCTCTGAATTAATTTATTTCATCACGCTCTCCATGTCTTACTGCAGACACCTATTTTCTTTTTTAAAAAACATTGATCCACAACCAGAAGCAATGCAAAGTGAAAATATATGGGATAACCCTTTTAAATACAAACAACTAGTTATTTTTGCTCTTGCCTTTCAATAACCACACAATAACAAGAAGAGAAACATCTTCCTTTGTCTAACACTGGGAAGGAAAGGGTGCATTTTCATATGCTTGCTTTAGCACATCTAAAATATTCTCAACTCCAGCCTCACTGGCCTTCCATAACACTTGTCCTCCAAAACGATTTATATGGTTTTGTAAAACCCTCTCTAGTGTCTTCTTGTGCCCTTTGATATCGGTAAGTTTAAAAATAATTATGTGGTTAGCAACTTCTAGAATAATTATTACAGAGTTACTATAAAAAGCATTCAGAGCCATGGGAACGTATTTTTCAACCATTCTTTACTTAGCAATACAATACTGTCCATTTCTGAGTTATGCCTTGAAACACTCCTTCCCACAACAGCAATGGTGAATGGGCAATGCCACGTAGGTTGCCTTTAAACAGGGTGACGTTCGTGCCATTTATTTTCATGTCCCTTTTGGTCAGTCTCACTGACACTTCAGTCAGCTGGTACTTCACACTACATTCTCTCTCCCCCTCCTCCATGATATTCTGATAAAAATCCTGTGATACATACCTACTCGTAACTTGAAGTCATTGAATGAATGCTTGTTTATGACATCTAGTTTTGCCACCAAGGCAAATGCGAACTCCACCATGGTTCCTATGTGCATATACTGTCGTTCAGGTTCCTGGATTTAAACAGCCAAACAAACAGAATAAAGTAATTTTCCTTGGCCTTAGTTGCTGTGAGAATGCAATCAAATATGATGAACCCTTGAAAGCACTTCAACCCCTAGAGATTTCCTAATGCTAGCAGAGGAAAAGCAATATATAACAAGGTTCCCTGCCCACCATCGTTAAGATCAAACAATGACCAGTAGATCAGGATGCATTTTATTTACCACAGTCAGGCAGTCTAGAGATGATAGATCCAAAACATGTCTAATCTAATGTTTTGATTGTCAAATAACTGATCAGCTGCCATCAAAGCTGACAGTCAATATCTATATGTACCTGGGATTTGCTCATTAACTCGCTCCAAGTGTCTGCTTCTGTTTTATGCCCTTCAATAATAAATAATGCTTGTGGACAACCCTGAAGAGACTGCCTCCCTCACTGTAGCACAGCTCAGCACCCTAGTTACTGCTTAAGCTCCAGGGAATTCACAATTTTGAGTTCCTTCACTTTTCTCATCTCGTAGAGCAAGGACCTCTGAGGACATCTAATAGATCTGAAAATGAACAAAATACAAGAGGAAGAGAGGAAGAAGGCAACCCATCCCATGCTCCCTAATTTACTAGGTCAGAGCTTATAACATTTACAAAAGCTATAGACTTAATATCTCCTCATGCATCAACAGTGTAGCCTGATTTTTAAGTACTGGTTTGAATCCTCTCAGGATGAGGAGAAAATCGATTTTCAGGCTGTCTATAGTACAGGGTAGGACCCCTGACAAGAGTATGATTTCATGGGAGATGGACTCCCTGATCATTATGAGAAATGACTGAATCTTCCACATTTCTTGAGATAAAGTGACAGAAGAGATAGACAGATGACAACTTTTGGGAGGTGATTCACAGAGTAGATGCATCAGCCTAGGCGGGACAGTAATGGTGCTTGCCAGAGCAGCTGTTTAGATGAATGAAGCCTGTTCCCTTTGGAGTTAACTCCTAGCTAAGACAGATGGTTTTCTGTTCAGTTAATGTATTCAGAGCCCTTCTTTAAGCACTTTGTCTTCCTTGGGTGCTTATTTTAAGCTGGGGACTGTCCCAGCAGTATGCCTAGCAGTCAGTCACCACCACACTAGATACTGCAGTATCTGCGGGTCTCCGGGCTTCTGGAGTGAAGGCTGCTGAGTTTTGGCAGGTTCCTTTTGCAAATGTGTACCAGGTCAAGCAAGGAACACTAAAACTCAGGTCTCTCGATTCACAGTTTGCGGAAATAACTCAATGCATTTCTTCCTGTGCACATGCTAGTTTAGCTGTGATCAAAAGCTCCTCTGTGTCTTCTCATCTCCAGCCTGCAGTTCTGCATTTCCTTCATCCCCTTCACCTCCCTGTATTAAAGGTCAGAGCTAATTTAANTTTTTTTTTTTTTTTGTGTCCCCAGTATCCTTAGAGTCTGTAGTTCAGGCATTAATTGCTTCTGTGTAGAAAGAACATAAGTTTGGCAAGTGCACGTTAATCCTTAGCAGAGAACGTGTTGACTCGTAATTGCTGTCACTAACCTGTAGTACTCAAAAGATCATGGCAAAAGCAAAGTTTTTGCTGGAAAGTTATGAATTGCTTCTCTGAAGTTCATTTCTACTGACTGCAGTTCCCAATCCTACCCTATTAAGTAAACCAGAAACAAAGGAACATGCTCTCAGTGCCAAGCCTCGGGGTTCTGTAAGTCTATGGTTTGCATGGCTACTCATCCCTCCCAGCTTACAATGGAAAATACTCATTCTTGAAGTCTTTTGTGTACTCTATCAATCTGTTTCTGCTGCAGCGCAATGAAATGGAATGAAATGCTGCATTGTATTTAGAGTGTAAGGCCTGTTTTAGACTTAGCAAATACAGAGATGCCATTTTCAAACTGCAATGTGAAGAACAGTAATTCACAGACTACTGAAGTATACACTCATCACACATAATACAATCTAAGGTAATAAGAAAAAACTAGGCCACAACATTATGCATAACCTGCTGTTTAATGAACAGAATTTTAGCCCTCATTTGAACATGTTTTTTATTAATCAGGAACCTTTTCTGTACCTGACACTGTTCTTGGTTGGGTGTAGCACTCAGTCCCGTTGCTGCCATGTAAGTGCTTCCAATGGTCTTTATCTTTTCAACTCCACTGAACTTTGGCTTTGACAATAACTGTAAAACAAGGAGGATTATTTGTTACTCAGATCTGCAGCCTTGTTGCTCCAACAGCATTGTCACTCTAACTGCATTCAGAACATCAATTCATACAGCAGTCTCTTAATAGACCTCACATGGCTTCACAAATATATACAGGATGAAGAACTTAAGGATGGGTAAAACAGTGGTTACAGCCTCCAAGGAAGGGGAATTTCTGTCTGTTAGATATCTTTTATTATAAAGGGTCAAAATTTATAGTAATGAGAATAAATTCCACCTTATCATACATACAGCTCTTCAAGTCAGTAGACTTTACACTCATTTGATGCTGGAACTGAGTCACCATACAAGCCAACAGCTAAGGAGCTTTCTGAGAGTGCCTCTTTCATGCTAATAGGACGGTCCATGCTAATGGGATTAAAATGTTAGTTAATATCTGCCCAGGGAGGTGGTTGAGTCCCCATCCCTGGAGGTGTTTAAAAGACGGGTAGATGCAGTGCTTGAGGACATGGTCTAGTGGTAGACTTTGTGGTGGTAGGTTAATGGTTGGACTGGATGATCTTAAGGGTCTCTTCCAACCTTAACAATTCTATGATTCTATGATTCTATCCCAGGTTGTTTCGGACATTCCAATTTCTCCAAATGTGTTTCTGGTAAAATACCCTCTAATAGCTGCAGATCCACAAATCCAGGCCGTGCTCCCTGAGTCATGACACCATCTTAATCCCTTTCTCAGGTACCTTCATCACTTCATAACTTTCTTTAAGACAAATAATGTTCTCAGTGAGACTTTCAAAGCTTCCTTCTCACAATTCATCTGTAGTCATACTATGTACTTGCTTGTAACTTCAGAAAATGGAGTATTTAAACTTATACAATCCTATGAGTTGCTCATGTATCAACTGATGAACACTCTGTACAATGAGACCAACACAAGATCAGGTATAGCACAAAGCTGTATCGTTTTAGGGACACAGATTTACATACGTGACTTTAGGCACTAGTACTTAGAAACTGTAGTTAACATGTTGTGTGTGTAGTATGACTGCCACATGAACTGCAGCTAAAGGGCAACAAATTCCTCTATCAGGTGCACACAAAGGATTCTCATTACAGCTAATGAAAAGTGATCGAACATGGTATCAAATCAATATCTGAACTATCCCATTTTTTTTTTTTTCTTTGATACTCCCTGTAAGAAATTTCCACGTGACTAGGCACATAAAAGTTCTTTTCTGACAGCTCTTCCACCCTCTCTTTCAAGTATGTTTGCTTACTGTTGCATATCCTGGATTATTAAGATTGAAACAATATGTTGATTGTTGTTAGAAGTACATACATCATCAAAGTCAGCAATGATCTCATTTAGCAGCCTGAGGCATTCCAAGCCTTCTTTATTTACATCAGATTCTGTGTAAAATTCCTTGAAATCCGGAACAGAGGCAAACATCACACAGACACAGTCATATGATTGATGATAAAGATCCTGTCCAAAAGAAAACAGCAGAGAGAAAAATGTCATACTCAGCTCTAGATTAAAGTGTTCTTAGGACTATGCAGTGTCCTGGTTTTGAAAAGGAAGGCATTGCAGTTGTTGAAATGCCTTAAGGTGATGACTGTGTATTTTTTGCATTTATTTGCACTAATTAATATTAAACAGTGTGTAAACATATTTGTTAGAGAGACTCAACACATACACCTGAAAATGTTTTACTGATTTAGTTACCTTTTTTCCTCCTAAACATTAACTACATTTACAGAAAATGTATTTACTAGATAGGGCCCATTTCTGGGGCTTCTCATGTTGAGAAGTTGGTCTGTCTTGCATGGCTGAAACTGTATTTTGCAAAATAATCTCTGATTTATAATTAGCTTTTTGTGTTATTGTAATAACTACAAAACTGAACTGAAATCACAAACCCAATGCACTGCAAATGCATAATTCATCACAGCCCAGATAGTTCCTAAGCTAAAATGACAAGATGCCTAATAGGACAAAATAATTGTCACTACTTTTTATGTAAGAAGGAGCTAAGGCAAAGGGAAAGTAGCCACCTGATCTAAAACTTATTTATGTCAGATTCACTGCTATTTTCAGTGACCAATGAAATGAGAGCATCTCTGCTCCAGAGGAATATTCTGGTGATAAAAATGACCAATCACACCCCACCCCTGCTTGTTTCCTCTCCACTGCCCTCAAACATTATAATCTCTCTTCTTTCAGGACAAATTCACATCCTGATTAAAAAAGGAAAGAAAGAGTATTTAATAAACTAATACTTTTAAAGAAATTTTAATATATATACACAAAGGTAGCCACGACAATAAAAGATATAAGTAAAGATGCTATAAAGTAGGTTTCTGTTCTAGTTATTATTTGAATAAAACTAGGATTTCAATACTCATGTGAATAAGGTGAATGGGATTTGTTCTGTGATGTCAAAAAGCATCAAATCTTACTTTCCTTATCAAAGCCTGTTTTGTTCCTTTCCACTGGCAGTATGTTTCTTTTTGAAAGAATGCGGCGTGTCTCTATACAGACACGTACAGATACAGTGAATCTCTGTTGGTGATGTATAACTAAAAAAATATTAGGGAAAACTGCTGGCCACCTCATCCCAGAACAGGCGTGAGGGACGTTTCTGGGAAAACATGAAAATGGCGGATAGGGAGGACCATGGGCAGATGTAGGGGAGGGGGTAGATGATTTATTGCTACATTTTTCTAATCCTTTATGTTCTAAGGATTCCATAACCAGGGTATCACTGAAGCTCCACTATGCCTCTGTGCAGTGGGGATGGAATATATCATTGTAATATAACATTATTATTTTTAGTCTTAAACCTGAAATTGCCCGTCTGTATCTGATATCCAGCTGAGAGCCATACATACAAAACCAGTATCACTTTAAAGTGACCTGATTGTACAAAAGAAAAATAACTAAACAAAACATCCAGGTCAGTGAGTTCACTGCCAGATTGCTACTAAACTTCAAATGATTTCTGAATCTTCAATGTTGTCTTGCCAAGAGAGGTTTTCATAAAGAACTAATATTGTGATAACCTTTTTCTGCCATCTGTTTTATCCATCTCCATAAACACCTGGTTAATAAATCTAATTTATATAATAAAGTAATCAAATTATGGGGAAAAGGAACCCTCTGGCTGGATGGCATCAACTGATTTTAGGCAATTTAAGCACTGAAGCATTTAATTTGAGAGCACAGACATCCTATATGTCCTATACTGTCAGTACAGCAGATGTGCCTAATCTGTAAGGTAATTTTAATGCCAGATGGACAGAATCACCTCAGATAGTGCTCAGTCAGTTATGGAAAGAAGCCTAAAGAGATAATTTTTCCTAAAACAGGCACTCAAGAGAAGTTCCTGAAACTATACGGGCTGACCCTGACTAAGAAATTCAGAAGCTGAGGCTCAAAATGACCTCTCTTCAGTCTCTCACATGTAAAACCAGGCCTGCTCTGTAATACTGCAGTGACATACACCGCTAGCTGTCTTGAGTACCTGTGCACCTCGATTTGGTGCAGATCTGTGCAAATTAGCCTGAAATTAGTTAAGTGGAACAGTAAAGAAGATTAACAGGCTCAGTCCTCAAATGATTAGTTTTTGCAGTCACATTTTGCTTCATAACTGCCTGCTCCAAACTTACTTCAGACATGCCTACACTGAAGCTACAGCAACATTTGTGCATAAATACACTAGAAAAGCTAATCTGATGTGCTGAGGACCTTTCATAGGCAAGTTAGCAGGATAGGTACAGAGATCACATTCTGTCATTGACTTTGCTTTCCTCCTGTTTCTTCAAGTTAACTTCTCTGTGACTTGATTTCAATTTTGGGTGAAGGAATTCAGGCCACACATGGGGACGGTTATTAAAAGAGGACTGTGTCAAAAATATAGGGCTTTGGTAATACAGAAGGAACTATATGAAAGACTGGAAATGTGGTTTATTGCACCTACTTTTGAAACCTAATGTAACAAAATAAACAAGTTGTATACATTTGTGATTTTTTTTAATATTTTTATTCATATTCCTAGCAGCTTGAAAAATCCGTTAAGTTGAATCTAGACAAAGGAATAGTGCAGTTAAAGTGAGTATTAATACATAATTCTATTGTCCTGGGGATTCTGTCAATTAGTACCAAAAGTTGTTTTAATTTACCAGATAAACATTAGATTGCAGATGTTTTCTTTGCTTTATTGTATCCTGCTGATTTTGCATCCCAAGAAGGTAAAACATGACAGAATTACACTACTGATGAGATTCTGGCTATAAAGTGTGTGAAAAAAGTGTGAAACAGACAAAATCATGGCACAGAGGTGACACCTGAACAGTGCCATGTCTGAAATAGTACATGGAAACTAATGACATGTAAAGGTTTATTTGGGAAGATAACTTTCAGTTATCTTCAGTTCATTGCTATTCAGCAACATGAAAGACAAGAGCTTAGAGGGTTAAAAATCTGAATGGTTATATGAATAGTAGAAAAGCGTGTGACTAGTAAGTATGTGAAAAACATTTGCAGGAGCAAAATACGCCCTTACATTTACAGGGGAAAGCAGACGGGTGAATAGCACATTAATCTTCAGCAGGTCCTTGAACTTCTGCTGAAGTATCTAACAGTGGATACTGCCTGGGCCCTGCAGCTGACTGGACTGCTGACGAGTGGCAACTCCTGTCTTACTATGATTGCCACTGAAAAAACATCTGTCTTTCAGACTTTAAATGTGGAGCCCTCACTAGTTATTAGCAAATGCCTTTGCTGTCTTCCCTGAAAGCATAAGTGTTGCCCAGAATAAATCACGGCAATTTGCACAATGCAGTTATCAGGAAAGGCAATATGACTGAGCAAAAGACAGGAGCAGAGATTCAAATGAAAGTGCTGCTGTGACACAGGAAGACTGGTGTGCTTTGTGCTGTTGGCTGTCCTCCCAGGAGGTGGACTTGCGCAGCAGTTTGAGTAGAAGAACGTCTCTGCCAGGACTGTGGGCACTTGCCTCAGAATTAAAACCAGTATTTCCACAGAGAAAGTCCCTGAAGATGTCTGACATTTCCACCCAGGTGGAAGTGGTAAGGGAGGAGACTTCAGTATAGATGGTAGGTTGCAACAAGTGCTCAGACTCTTCTAGAGAAAAGGTAAATACCTGCAAAGGACGTGCACAGGTTGATGATCCACCACATCAAGTAGACGAGCTACAGAAATACTTAACAGGCTGAGCAGCATTAGAAGGGCTAAGACAGATAAGCAGTTTTAGAACCATGCTCCTGTGACAGATACCACAGAGAATGAGGTGCTTTTGATCCTGGTTGCCTACCAAAAGCAGGCAATCCCTACCATCCAGCAGCACAACCAAAACCAGACATGAATTTTTAACAGCTTTCACACCCACGGGAAAGGTCTGGAAAGAAATGATACCAGCAGCACACAGTGGATATTGTAAAAAGAGAGGAATAGTATTTGTAGTGGGTCATTCTCTGTCAAGCAGCTCCGAGATGCCCATTTGATGGCCTGACAGGGAGTCAAAAGAGGTATGCTGCCTTTTGGGAGCCAAGGTCCAATATGATGGTGAGAAGGTGCCATAACTTGTCAAGAGCATGGACTACTATCCACTGCTACTCTTTCATGTGGGCACAAATGACACTAAGCTGGAAGTTGGGTGGAATCAAGGAAGACTACAAAGCCCTGGGGTGTGAGAGAAAACAGTTGCTCCATGCCCAGTCAGAAAGTTATGATCATAGGAGTAACTGAAACATAGTGGGCTAATTCAAGTAACAGATCACAATGGGTAGCTATAGGCTAGGAAGCAGAGGAGGAGTAGTTGAGCTCTTTTTAAGGAGAACTTTAAATGTGTATTAGTCAACTATGGTGATTGTGGAAGCCCTATCAAATGTATCTGGGTCAAGATCAGAGGGGTCATCTCCAAGGCAAGCAACTGCTACTGTCCTCCAAACCTAGATGATAAGGCACAAAAAGCAATATTTGGGTCACTTAAGCAGGGTTCAGGTGAACAAAACCTGTTTCTTATGGGTGTCTTCAGTTACCAAGACGTTTTTTTGAAGAATACAGCAATCCATCAAGCTCCTGGAATGCGTAGAGGACTGCTTCCTTACACAAATGCTAGCTGTGCCAACCAGGAATGAGGCACTTCTGGACTTGCTACTCACAAGACAAGAAAACCTGCTTTGTTTTTGAAAAACATTTTGATAGCCCTGGCTGCAGCGACTGCAATATTGTGGAGCTTGGGATCCTGACCAGCTCGCAGAAGGCTAGAAGTAAGGGAACAATTTTAGAAGAGCAAGCTTCATGTCACCCAGAGCTTGTTTGGGAAAGATTCTGTGGGAAGCTTCCATGGAGCATAAAGGAGGTAGCAAGTGCTGGGAGTTTTTCAAGAATGGTCTCCTGGAAGTCTAAGTTCATGTCCTTAAAAGGGAAGGGAAGTAGGTGGAACAAGAGATGCTCTTGGCTTAACTGTGAGCTTCTGAGTCTACTCAAAACTGAAATGAAAGCGTACTAGAGATGGAAAAACAGATGGATACTCCTTAAGAGGTACAAGGGCATTGCCACTTGTCAGGCCACTGTGTTCATTTTTGGTGCCCACTATACAAAAAAAGATGTGGACAGGCTGTAGAGGGTCCAGAGGAGGACCACTGGGATGATCAAAGGACTGGGAAGCCTTCCAAAGGGAGAAAGGCTGAACAAATCAGCTTTGTGCAGCCTCAAGAAAAGAAGGTTTAGAGAAGACATCACTATCATGATCTAGTACTTAAAGGGTGGCTGCAAAGGAAGACTCAATTTTTACAGGGAGTCACATGAAAAAGATAAGAGGTAATGGGTAAAAGTTAATTCAGAGGAAATTCTAATTGGACACAAGAGGAAAAATTCTCATAATGACAACATTCAGCCATTACCTCAGAGAGGTGGTGGATTCTCTGACATTGGATAATTTTAAGATTTGGCTGAATAGGATGCTGGAACATCTTGTCCAGACAGAGCTTTTGATATGAAAGCCTGGGCTAGCTGATCCTTGAGGTCGCTTCCAACCTGGTAGTTTATGACTGTATGACGTTTCCTTCCTCTGTAATACTGGGTCAACATCCATCCCCTCTAATGCTCTACAGCGCAGTACCAGCATGGAAACAACAAACACTTTAGAGCCAGATGAGTAGTAATCGTGGCTGTCACAATAAATGCCAGAGAATTTTAAGGAGGCAATCCCAGCTAGTTTATTTGATCATTCTTAATAATAGACTGTAGCAATTTGGTGCATTATTTTTCATATGAGTACTTTACTTGAAACACTACTTTCAAAAATGCTGACAAAATTAAATGCAACACCTTTCAAAAAAATAAAATCATCCTGTTTTCTGCAGTCAATCCCCTTTTTTCTCATCTTCCTTTTTTTTTTCCCTTTCCCTTCGATAACATATGAATTCATGATGGTTGGTTCTTATCGTCATCTCTTATCTAGTGCCGGGAAACCTCAGGATGGAGGAAGCAAACTGGTCCTATTCTGCCTCTTGGACGACTGAGTTGGTCAGTAACCCTGGGGCAGATTTTCTGCTTTAAGTAGGGTGATGGCTCCATCCTGTAGTTAATGAAGCAGGATTCCTCTAGCTCGGTAATGTGCTTACCAGTTAGCTTGCAGCACAAAAGCTCCTGAGCACTTTTTACTAGTATGGGATCTGGATGCAAACATCATAAAGGAAAAGTCTGAACAAGCCAGGTGCAGATATATTTAGTCCTGGCCTCATTTCCTGCTTTTTATTTTATATTTGTTCCTATTTTTCTCTGAACTGGTAAGTACCCTGTTTGGTATCCAGCATGCAGACTCCAAGCAGAAACCCAGTTCCAGAGGTTCTGGTAAAGCAAACAAACCTTTATTACAGTTTGTTCTAAAGTAACTTTGCTTTTACCATATCAGCATTAGCCAATGTACATCCTGTTAGGAAAAAAACTTTATCATCTAAAAGTACAGTCCCACTACTCCCAGTTAGCATTCAGCCACTCATTTTTCCCCTTTCATCCCTGCTGCCTTTATTTCAGCAGCATACTTTGTCTTCCCTATCTCCATACAGCTGCATGCATAAAATTCTAAGGGTAGTATTAGTCTGAAACAGATTATTCATCCATTAGATTGATTTGATCTTAAAATCTGGTTTAAAGAGAAAAGAATATACCTAAAACTGTATTAAGGTATATGTTTGCAACTAAGGAAAATGTGAAAAAATGTCAATTCAGTATCTGTTTACCTAAATAGCCACAAAAGTAAAACAGATGCTTGATCTGTCCTAACTTATTCTTAGGCGAACACACATACACTCATACAGAATGTCCTTTAAGACTCAACATAGCCTTGCTGATACTGGTTCTTCCTTTTGGAAAACTGTGTTTGAAGATAAACAAAACAAGAAATAACTCAAGATATGGTTTGGTTTTGTTTAAAAAAAGGGCTGCCACTAAATTTATGTCAAATATTATTTTCTTTGGCTGACATGATAGATTGGAAAGCTCAGCACATTACAATTTCTGATCTTCACTGAATTTACTAAAGCTCATTCCAACCTTAGCATCTTGAGGGGTGACAGTATAAATCCAGTTGCCAATACAAAGGTGAGCAGATGGTGTTGCTCTGCTGGGGAGCTGAGATGGAATAGCACATAAATGAGAAAGCAAATCTCCTGATGGTTTGCTGTGCTTAATGCCTGAGCTGAGAACTGGAGCTGAGCCAGCCTGGCTTCCAGCCAAGGTCTTCACTGGATTCAAAGGAACCCCACAGCAGTTTTCCTTCGACGTTAGCTACCAAATGAGTATTTTCAAGTAGTACTAAAGTACTGATACAAAGTACTGGCTAGCACTGCTTAATGCAAACCACAGTGAAAGGGAAGATATTATCCTTTTTGACTCAAGAGATCAGAAATGAATCTCTAAAGCTGCCCTCCCTCCCCTTCTGTCATTTTTAAAACAATTGTTTAGTATGCAAAAGTAATTTGAACTAAGATCTCAAATGAAGTTCTCTAGAACTGCTACTCTTTCTAAATGTTTGGGGTTTTTTTTCATCCTTTTCTTCTTTATTAAAACTGTAAAGCAATATTAGGAACAGATCTAATTTCCACCAAAGTCAAGTGGAGTCTTCTGTTTGACTTTTCTGGTGCTTGGCTTATGTCCAGTGAGTAAACATGTAATTTGGAGTTCAGAACCTCTTTCCAGAATCAACATAGCTGCTGTTTCAGGGAAAAGGTTAATTTTCACTCCAGGAAGCAAGTTCTCCGTCACCAGAAGAAAATCCATAACCTGGATGCAGGGTCACTCTGATAACAAAGGAAAAAGTATCTGAATGCATATGATTTAAACTTAAATCCATGTGGATTCAATCATTCCCTTCTACTTTTTTACTCTTTTTCCCCTCTTTCAAAAGGGAAAGTGCATTTGTACTTAAGATAACTTCACATTTCTTACTTCAAGGTACTAAGGTGCATTCACTGCTACAAAGAAACCTTTCAGCTAGGTAAAGGGGAATGAAAGTGACTGCGAATCTATGATGTCACTGTATGGACCTACTCTTCAAATCAGCATTAAGTGGTATTTCCAGAAGACACTGCTTTCTTACAGAGAAGAAGATATACAGAGAAGGCTGACCTCATTCTTCAGGTTTCTTGCCAAGAAGTGTTCAGCTACGTGGGCTGGAAGCACATTCTCCAGAAGCACCCGATTTAGGTTCTCCATGGTTTCAATCTCTTCCCGCTCTTTTTTGAACTTGTTCTTCCACAGGAAGTCTAACCTACAGTAATATTCATTCTGTTACAAGAGGACACAGAGGTAAAGAAACAATAGGCATCTTGTCCTGCTGGAGTACAGGTTTAAGAGACAAAATAAGCACAGCACACCACCCCTACAAGGCTCTGATTTGGCCATTCAAGCACAATTCCAGATCCCACAGAAATCAAACCCCAAGCACACATTATAAAACATATATTTTATAAAGCTTATAGGGTTGCTCCCCCCTCCCCCCACCTAAGGCCCATAAAAAGGCCCTGGGCAAAAAAATAAAAAAAATGCAAGGTGCTTTAAACAACAGAATATTTATTTATCTACTCCCAGGTTTTAGTAGACATTCATTCCAGAAATCAAACACTGTTACAGAAACAATTCACTATTTTGCCACTTAATACATATCTTATTTATCTGAAGTTAGAATTTCACTTGCAGCAACAGGTGTTTCACGAAGACACTGACTTTTACCAACCTGAACTTCAGTTGTGCAGTCAGCGTGGTAAAAAGAGGACAGTACAAGAAAAAAACCCCAGCTATAATAAGCCTTCATTTTATCAAATTACTGTCGGATTATACAAAATGGATTATCAGTTGGGTCAACCCAGTTGAATTTTGTTTTTTTCTCATTTACACTGCTTTCTATTATACTTCACCCTTCTCTGATTTTTTAATAAGATAAAATAAATAAAATTATTTTATTCTATAGTAAAAAATTAATAGCTGTCTTTTTTAATATCACCAGCAATAAAATATCTGGAATTATAAGGAAATGTATAACTTTCCTGGAATATCAGTATTTTTGGAGACCTGATTTCATTAATAAATGTTGAAAAACGAATAAAAATCCATCTTTGTGGAGCTCTCTCTACTTCTACTTAACATTGTCAGTGCTTTGTTGTAAATTCTATGGCATTATTTCTACAGTAAAGCTTCCATTGGCCTATCTCATTTAAGATGATAGGAATGAAGATCTAATTCAGTGTAGTCCGACATTTTAAACACTATCATGAAGCCTCAGTGAAGACTAACCAGGAAGACAGGATTATGATGACAATCATATTATAGAAAAACCTAGAAATGCTACCCAGTATTATTAGCAGTCAATAAGCATTCACATAAAAATGCGTGTAGTCCTTCTGATGGGACAGTGGCTGTCACAGCCAAAAATAATTCATAGATATTTAGTAGAGGTCACAGCCAAAGATAGAGTAGAAAGGTGAAATTAAATAGTGTTAAAATGATTTGGCATATTTTAAAAAGCAATGAAGGTAAAAAATGGTGAAGCAAAAAATACATCTGCCAAATACTTGCAAGGTGGAAAAATAGAGGAAAATAACGCCTCCACTAAATGCATAGAGAGCAACACACTCAGGTTCCCTTTAATTGTCTGGTAAGGTCTGTGTTAACTAGTTATTTAATTATAAAACCAAAAGAGATCATCCATTCCATGTGGACTAATTCTTTTTGTGCTGGTACATATACCAGCAAGGACAGAATGCAGATGCATCACAAACACACTGCAAAAGATATATTCTGGCTCTTCTGACACAAAGACTATGTTGTTCTAAACAAAAACGGGTCATAACATCTCCAAATGGATCACACTGCATCACAGAATTCTGGACTTGGGAGGTCAAATAAGCAAAGAAGGTGAATATTTTCAATTAATTACATGTTAGTAAAGTATATTTGCAGACTATAAGCAAATGAAGAGTGGGCAGACTTAAATACATGTAAAGATACATATGAAGGAACAAAGAGCCCAAGAACAGGCTTCTGCAGGAACTTGGACAGAGGATTTTATCATTGCCCTCTTCCATCATTCCTGTATCAAGCAGCAATTATCTCTCCTATAAAGACTGAGGTCACAAACAACCTGTTTTCAAAAGCAATCACATGATGTAAACCACACAGTCATTTTTTTAGCATGTTGTTTTTATATATATGCTATGTATATATATGTCCAAGTTCCCTACACAGATGATAAATTCAAATACTAACTGTATTCATGCAGAAAAAAACCCATGATACAATCTGGAATGTTGAATTTATTTGCATAACTTTACAAAAGTAAACTGGATGCCTTCCGAATTTAGGTATTCTACCAACTATTGAAAATATGCTAGATAAGCTGAAATCTTAAAAAGTTATGTTTCTTCTTTAAGAGCTAATATTTATTCAACTAAATTTACACTGACGCAAAAGATGTCAAAGAGAACTCAAAAAAAGAAAAAAAAAGAGTGTCTTCTTCAGTTTGCTTTGCAATTAAAGAAGTTGCCATCTTATTTCAAAATGCTTATTCAGACTTATAAAACCAAAAAAGCACTGCCTTATTAAATCTCACTTGAAATTGTGGGTTTTTTCTTGCTTGTCTGACTTTCCAATTTACTATAAATGTCTACCAAAGTTCCTGTTCTATCTTTGAGGCTGGCCAACATCACATGAAAATCAAGATTGCTTCTTACTTTAGATGTTATGTACAGAACATTTTCCACGTATCTAATGAAAATTCCTCAGAATGCCCCTGCAGGCAGAACACTCTTGAAATACAAAATGTTACTTCTTCATCTTACACTCCTTTACCTGATAAGGCTTCACCAGCAGGTGAGCATAGTGAAACACCAGAGAGACATGAAGGACACTGCCTTCCTCTGGGCACCACAGAGCAGTTGGCTTCCTCCAGGACAAGAGACGACCATGTATCTGTGCAAGGCAATGCAACACAACCCCAGAGGTTCAAATCAGTAGTATCTTCTTGGGCAAAAGCAGTCCAGTGCAACAGCAACCGATTCATGTCTCATTGACTGGACAGAGATGGGATTATCTATATTTTTACATTCTAGTGGGACACACACCTGGATCTATTTTCAATATTTACCTGAGTGAGACAATGAAGTAATTGTCCTCACCGAAAGAATGTCACGCAGAAAGCCAAGATAAGCATCTCAAAAGCAGCTGTCTATGCTGTAGGTGTCTACAGTCAGGGGAGATGAATGCAATGGCATTCAGAAGCACTAAAGCAGGTGAGATCACTAGAAATTAAACCCGGGTGTCCATTCAAGCGAAGAAGCCGAGGAGATGACACTTCACAACCTCAAGGCTGAGAAGCTGCCTAAACGTGGAGTGTCAGCAGAGGTACACAAAGCTGATTAACAAGAAGTCATCAGTTCTAAAGTAACCAAATGAAAAGCTGTGTCACAGGGTCAGAGAACTGACAGATGGGTAAGGATATAATGCAAATGTCTTGAAAAGAACTGGGTGACTCTGAGGACAAGAGAGCAGGTTACTTTGGAACATGTTAAGGAATAGAGCTATACTAGCTATAGCTGTTATAATGAGGAAGATTTGACACCCCTTCTGTAAACATACCTCCACCTGTCACAAAGAGGCCAATGGGGCATGTGAATAAGAGTGAAGTTTAAAATAAATTTTCATTAAATTCTTCCAGAAGAGGCTCTTGAAAAGACTACATTACCTAAAAAGAGAAGGATCCTCTCACAGAATAAAAGCTCACTAAAAAAACAGAACAGAGACAGCAAATAAACAGTTTTCATGGCTGAGGGAAATTGCCATGAACATCTGGGCAGTAAAACAGCCAATGAAGTTCATTGTTGATAAACACAATATAATCAATCATAGAAAAAAAGGAAATAGCTTACAGATTAATGGGATATGTGTAATTTTAGGTACTAAAGAGATAGGAATTTACAGGCTGTGTTAAATCTGGTAATTCAGATAGGGGCATAAAACAGATTTAATGCTCAATTGTGTTTAATTGTGAGCACACTCCTTACATGTCTAGTCCACAGCAGTTTGTGTCCTCCCAGGCAATGCCTGTGCAGGGTACAAGAGTTGGGATTCTGAAGTATCACCTGCCTGCTGCCAGTCTATTTTCAAATAACTGTAATAGCATGCATGCAGAATGAAATAGGTCACTTGATCTCAGTGCCAGGGAATGGTGTGCCCTCTGCTGTCATGACCATACAAAAAAAAAAAAAAAGCAGTCCTTCTTTCTCCACCTCACTTTTGGGAGCTCACTCCCATCCTATGCTCATTCTTTTGAAACAACCATTGCTGCTGCCATACCATAAAACCAGATTAGGAAACAGATCTGGTTGATTCTTTTTTTTTTTTTTCCAGGGTCAATTTTAAAGCCAGATGCTTTCCCTGCTTTGGGCCACTACAGTGCTCCACAAGCAGCTCTGCCAGTACAAAGGAGGAGATACAAGAGTATGAATGAGTAGCTAAATGAAGGCCTACTTATTTCAGAAGGGATGCTGGCTCTGCAGCTAAAAGTAATTTTTGAACCTGAGAATTAAGTTGACTAATATATATAATGATATACTAGTTCTCTGCCTCTTCATGCCCATTCTACCAGACACACTCATTCCCTGTCCTGCTTTTGCATCAGCACAGGTATCCC
This sequence comes from Heliornis fulica, assembly GCA_013399135.1. NCBI lineage: Eukaryota > Metazoa > Chordata > Aves > Gruiformes > Heliornithidae > Heliornis > Heliornis fulica. Next base: position 49,635 of record VXBZ01011716.1, on the reverse strand, counting down.
TCTCATTAGTGGTGAGCAGGTTCACAGAGCAAGGCTTGTAGGAAACCACTCCTTTATTTTTCTTTTTTCAATGGAATTTTCTGTTTACTCACTCTGAGGACAGAGGAACTCTAACATGTACTGAAGGGATATTGAAAGACCACCCTTCTCATCAGTATTGTCAAAATAATCAGATATTAAAAGACATGCAATTATGCACAATGTAAAAAAAAAAACCCAAAACACAACAGCAAACAGAGATTACTTCTATGTTACCCTCTGTCGAGGAAGGGTAAGGAAGACTTGCTTTGCAATAACTTCAAGGCTTGACAGTGCTCTGCAAATGCCAATCAATGATAAGTAGCAAGTGGATAGTTTAAAAACAAACAAGAAGGACACTTCCACATGACTTTTTAGCAACTGTGAAACTCATTATCTGAGAATGTTGTGAGGACTGGGAAGATAAAATGGGTTAAAAAGGGATCAGATAGTCTTAACAGAAAGCAGAGAAACCAATAGCTATCAAACACTGCCACAGAAATGTCCACTGGCAGAGCGTGGGAAGAAACCATCATCCCTTGAAGGGTCACTCTATGCAGGTTCACTTACTTCCTTAGTCTTTTCCCAAGCATTTGCTATCAGTCAGTATCCCTAACAGTAGCTTCAAATGGTGGGCCTTATGCTAGGACTGTATTAAAATTTGTTCATAACATTTTCTCTTTAACATTTGTGTTTTGCTCGAGAGTGTTTGAAAACGGGGGATTTTTTTCCTCCTCCTTTAGGGGAGAATAAATTAGCATAAAAACAAAAGGCAACAGACAGAAAGGCCACAAATGAGTAGTATCATGACAAAGATCCAGGACCTACAGGTCTGAAAACAATGATTTTTTCCATCACAGGATTGTTTTCCTGTTTTTTTTTTTTTTGGCAGGGAAGAACACACACTCATGTTGTAGGCAAAAGAAACTTTCCTGTAGACGTGACTGAACCCACAAAGAAATACACTCATTGCTTAGTGAAGATAACATTCCTTCCCTCCTCCTTCCTTGGTGTTGCACAGGTGGCCTCCATCTGATACCTCGCTTGACAGGGACTGATGATCTCAACTGATGTAGTGAAGTATTTATCCCTCTTTCTGAGTGCATGTCGCTATGTTCCAGCTCCACTGACTGCTACAGGCATCAAATGAGCAAACTCTAATGCAGTGCTTACAGCATGGCAGATAAAGAATATTATTCCCAACTCAAGAAGGATGTTCCTCACTACAGAAAATACTAGAAAAGCTGTCAGATTATAATTTTTGTCTAGTAACCCGCAGAGCCTGCTTGACAATTTAAATATCAGTCATTATGTTTCAAGGAATTGTAATGTAAATGAGTGATTTAGAGACAGTTTGGAATATGGAGCTCTCCCAAGGCCGCAGGCTATGGGTGTACAGGCTGTTCATGAGATCTCACAGGGGTTGCCTCTTCCATCTCAGAGTCCTTGCATGCTGCACTGTTCCTGTCAAAATGGGCTGAAATTGCAGCTCTCACACACGGATCATGGACAGAGGCAAGGATTTAGAGGGAACTGCCCTTGCATTTGCCCTCAACTTCGTTGAGAGTTAAGACCACTGACACCACATTTGTACTGAAAATGCCCAACTGGGTAATAAAAAGACTAGTTTCCTGTTGGGTCATAGTTTTAGTGTAACTGTGGCCTCAGCATGTGGTACACTTCTGTGTGCATGTTACATTGTCTCTGTGTCTGCATCAAATGGTAATAACTGTGAAGAAAATAGCTTGTAATTAAGTAACTAGGGAGACAGCAGATGGATGCAGACAGATGGGAGCACCCTAAGAAGCTGTGAGACAATATTGGTCAGCATGACAAGCAGTAGTCACAGCACACTATCAGAATCATATCTACAGCATCAATGACAGTTATTGGTGACTTTTAAGGGCATTTTGTAAGGTAATAAGGAAAATAGCTCTTTAGATGCTTCTGACACTCCTTTGTAAGGATGTGGGACACCATGGAATAAAGGCATTTGTCAGAAAATCTAGAAAATTTTTGAGAGGGTGGGAGGCTGCATATGGAGGCTGGCATGGTATCCACAGATGCAGATGAAGAGAAGTGTGCATCTTACCTGTCTACCCAAAACCAGTAATGTGACGAAGAATATAAACAAAGAAATTGAGCCCATTGTCTTCAGGTCTTTCAGTATTCCTGGCCTATTAAAAAAAGCAAGTAAAGTAAGCTGCTCAAAGTTAAAACAGAATTACTTTAGCACAAGAATAAGACCACAATTCACACTACATTATGGTATGTTTTAAATTTAGATTCCATAGTTATCTCTGTCCTAAAGGTCTTGAGCAGTTTACGGCACAGGCAAAAGGGTATGAACCTCTGAATGCTCAGTTTTTATGTTGTGGTGTGAGAACCGTACACTCAGCCTACACAGAAGGGAATCATATCTTTGTTTTGAAAATGAGGTAGAAATTACACGTGTCCAAAATTTTTTTTTACATAGTAATACTTATAGGCATAATTTTGTTCTTAATTATCACCTATAATAAAGATTTCAGTAGTCTTACTGAAAATTTAAAATACAAGTTTGCAAGCACAACAAAAAAATATTCCAAACTCTTGGTCAACTATTTTTCTCAATAGCTAAGACTGCACTTGTAAAGTTTTAAGGCAATGTACCAGTTCTGAGTAAATTGATTTTCTTTGGCTTGAAGCAAGTAGGCTTTAAAAGCCTTAATTATGTTCAGCCTTAGGCCTTAACTATGTTAACAATGACTTCTTCTCAACATCCTTTACTAAAACCATGAAAATTAAATGATATTCTATTTCTAGGAATATTTCTAGAAATATTTTATTTCCTGTATTATGTGATTTAAACACCTTGCCCAGACTGTTTATTTTATTCTAAGGCTCTGAGGTGTGACATTAAATCATATATTAACTGCAGCATAGCAATGATATTCCATTGTGACTTGCAGATGATATAAACAAACACACATATAAAAATCTGTTCCACAACTTAAGGACTGACATAGGCAGGATTTAATTTCTCTTCATTTCAGAAGGACTGGAGTTACCCACTTACCTTTTAAGAGGTTCCATTGCATACATAAATTTGCTGTAGTCATCCAGCATGGCCCCATGAGTGTGCAGAAGGATAACATTGTAGCCCACCAGCGCAATCAACATTATCACCATCTTCAGCTCATAATTGATCCTCAGGAATACAGAGCAGGAAATGAGCCCTAATATGCAGCTGTATATAAAATACTGGCAAAGAAAAATCACATGGAAAATATTTAAAATTTGGATCTTGAATAAGAAATAATGCATAATAAAAGGCTTGGGCTAGTTCAAAAAACAAATTGATGACTGACCACTTAAACATAGAATCTATCACAGCCTATGACATTATGACTTAAAAAGACTTTTTTTTAGTAGGCTCGAACTCACAGAAAACTCAATAGAATCCAGATTATACTCCTAATTTATGTGTCCTAATACTCACCCTTTGGCACTTTTTATTTACTCCTCTGCTTTACCAAGGAGTTTGTATTTCTGGGACACCACTGACGGTGTTGAAGTCTAATGCAAGAGTCTGCTGCCTGCAGATGGACAAAAGATTTATTTCTGTGCCACTGGATAGTTTTCACTCACACTTGATTTCAGTAACTACCCTGTGTGTATTACTAGCATAATGGTCAAGGTAAAATGTCTAAAGATCTGAAAACAACAATTCAATTCCCTGTATTTGCAGTGTGTAAAATGATGCAATACACAGAGCTGTTATGAACCTCACAGACTGACAATTTTAATAACTCAAAATATGGTTAAGACATGAAGAATATAAAATTGTTAACTTGGCCTATGTTTAATACAAATATAAATACTTCTGTCAAATCATCTTATCACTACATAAAACACATTCAGTTGTGAAAAAAAGCCTTCTCTTTACTCTATCATATATATGTCAATAAATATATGTATGGTTGAAGTTAAATTCCTGAAAAATATGTCACCAAAATTAATGTTAAAATGGGAATATTACATTCTCACTAGACTTATTATCTTAGTCCTTAGCATACGGCACCTTTTCCAAAGATACTTCCTGAAAATTACAGTCCTACACCTTGTTAGGAAGTAATCTTTTCTGAAACTACAAAGCATGCTATTTGTAGATATGCTATTTTCAGACTACTGTTGACTTGTTGATGGAAGTACTTTTGACAGAACCTGAATCACTGTATACTAATTTTGGAGAATCACTTTGGAGAATCACTAAGAAGAATAATTTTCACAGTGCCCATCAGACAGAATGGATCTGCCATCCGAATCCCTGCTGTTACTGTAATATGCCTTTACATCTGCTTGAAATAAGAAAAAGAAAGAGCTGATGTTCAGAATCACCAAAAATAAAACTCCTTTGATGGCTGCATTCCAAAGGAGGTCACAACTCCGAATTCAGTGTTACATAAAATCAGCAGCATCCCTTTTTTATTCTGTAAGGCATTCTACTTGCCAAGTTAGTTTTCCAAAAAGAAAGAAGAAAAAGGCAGTCTTGAATCCACAACTGGATGCAGTCCGACAAAACCATTAACGTTTATAAATATATAAAGGGTGAGTGTCAGGAGGATGGATCCAGGCTCTTCTCGGTGATGGCCAGTGATAGAACAAGGGGAAATGGTTCCAAACTGGAACACAGAAAGTTCCATCTTAATATAAGGAGAAACTGTGAAGGTGACAGATTACCGAAACAGGCTGCCCAGAGAGGTTGTGGAGTCTCCTTCTCTGGAGACATTCAAGACCAATCTGGACACATTCCTATGTGATCTACTCTAGATGATCCTGCTCGGGCAGGGGGATTGGACTGAGTGTGGAAAAGAGGAGACTGAGGTGAGACCTTATTGCTCTCTACAACTGCCTGAAAGGAGGTTGCAGTGAGGTGGGGGTTGGTCTCTTCTCCCCAGTAACAGGCAACAGAACTCGAGGTAATGGCTTCAAGTTGCGCCAGGGAAAATTTAGGTTAGATATTAGGAAGAACTTCTTTACTGAAAGAGTCATCAAGCATTGGAACGCTCTACCCAGGGAGGTGGTTGAGTCCCCATCTCTTGAGGGGTTTAAAAGACGGGTAGATGCAGTGCTTGAGGACATGATCTAAGGGTAGACTTGGTGGCGGTAGGTTAATGGTTGGACTGGATGATCTTAGGGGTCATTTCCAGCCTTAAAAATTCTATGATTCTATGAAGATATATTGCAGAGGAATAAAGGTAACTGGCATTCTAGCTAGTGTCTCAGAACGATGCATGCAGCTAAATGCAGGCAAGACACTGGAAAACAGTAACAATTTGGTGAGGGAACAGTCAAAGTAACCATACAGAAAACCAGGACAGTGGAGTTACTGTCATATGTATAGCATGAGAGCTCTGGGCTTTATCAAAGCCCAAAAAATCACAAGCTCTCAGACAAATGGCTGCCTGTCTCCTAGGCCAAGTGGTCTGCTCTCAGTTCACTGAGTGAACATGACCTTTCCTACAGAGGAACCAATGCCCAGCTGGGAAAAGAATCACAGCTTTTGTGTGCAGGTATACTGGGCTTGTTTCTTACTGAAGATCCATTTCAGGCTTGTTCGTCCTACACCTCTGTAAAACCTACTGAAGAATAAAAAGGGCTCAGACTACACTGGGATTGAGGTTTTTTCCAAGGCAGAGAGCTGCAGTGACACCAACCTGTTGTACTGACCCTGACCGAAAGATCAGTGCACTCTGAAGTGTCAGCAAGCCACACAGCAGTGAAGCTGAGCTGGTGCTAGTCCGTGCCATGCTATGTGTATCTCTTGGCCATGGGATAAACTCAGTCAGCTCAGCCAATCTGCTGCCACTAAGGAGCCTGCACACAGCTCCCTCTTGGCAGTGGCAGTTATGGCACTTGTGCAGCCTCAACTTTATATAACAGTACAGCAGCAAGTTCTCATGAACATCGCTTTTATCGGACAGCAGAAATGATAAATAGAAATGTTTCCTTTAAAAAAATCCTGTAAGAGCCCAAAAGAGGAAAATGCTGGGTAAGGTCTCCACAGAGAGGATCTGCACCTCATCACATGCCATGTGATGAAGGAGCATCCAGTGCTGCATGATGCGGAGCTACCAGCATCTGAAGGGTTGTAACTCCATCTACCTTCTTTTTCCTTCCCATGATATCTCCAATGAATGACTTTTTAACCAACACCTTTCAGAGTCTGAGTGACTTTCTTACTGAATCACAGGCCCAATCCCTTGCACCAGTGCACTGCACCTTTTGGATCTTAAATCCAGTGCATTTGGTCTCTTCTCTTAAAACTTATGAGCTACAATTCTGTGATTAGACAGGTCTTTACTGAAGTGAAAAGGGACTCTAACATGTCTATGGAGGAACACTTGAGAAAAAAGTAATTTTGGGATTCCCTAGTCAAACAATCTTTTAAAAATCAGTATTATGACTTATTTACTTAACATGCGGAGGTGGCAGCACTGATACACAACTGTATTTTATCACGAGAAGAGATAGGCACAACTTGAAATCTCTCTCAGGCCCAATTTCTATTATATGGAAACTACAGAAGCATCATAACAAATCTTAACATAGCTAAAAACGAACAAAGTCCCTAAAATTTACTGTGTAATCTTTCCTAAGACTTTGAAAAGACCAAGGAAGCAAAGAATACAACACACAAGTTATTTTAGGGAGTGGAGAGGGGGAGAATCACTCAGCCAACTTCAAAATTGTCTAAATTATATTGGGGCTGAAATAATAAAAAAAATCTTATTCACTCATTTCAGATGACAGAGTCAATAGATCTGGAAAGATCAAAAATAGTAACTGAAAAGAAATTTTAACTTTTTCAAGCTAGAACTTCTTCAGTTCCTGGGGATGAGAATGGTGTGGATATGAGATATTTTCATTAAAAAGTGAGGGAAAAAGTACTTAAATGCTTTATCCAACCTAAACTTTTCATTTATTATTATCAAAAGTAATACTATAACATAATTTTTGTGCCAATTTATCAAATTTTCTGTGATGAAAGATTGTTAATAGTTTTAAATCTATGAAACGCTTGTTAAAAATGTGTCAATTATGAAGATCTTGCAAACATCTGTTTCCATCTTACATGGAAAAGACAAAGAAAAAGGACACACAAAGATTTTATTTAAGAACAGCATATTAAATCTTACTCGTCATTTATGAAAACTATCTTTCTGATGCTTGCCAGAGATCTCACTGGTAAAATAAAAACAAAATACCCTTCAAGATGTTCAAAACTGTAACAAGTAATATAATTTTTTACAAAGATGACTAGAAAATCTGCTAACTAAAACAAGCAAATATAAATTGGGATATTTTGTTTCTATGTGTTCCTGAATTATGTGAATATGTGCAGAGCCTGGGAGAACTACAGCATCATTACTTTGACAAGGATAACTTGATGTCAGGGACAAAAGATGTATGCACCTATCCAGACCTGGTGTTATTTAAGTTAGATAAATTTGAAAATGAGAAACAGAAACCTAGGTCTGCTATTGCTTTATCAGGGAAATGCTGAAAGTTTGTAAGTACTGCAGTTACTGCAACTGTATTTATTTTCCAGAAGAGTTCTGCTCACAATTAACATCTCGCTTTTGTGCGTGCCTAGGATTGTCTAACCTGACATAGTGATTAGGTGCTTCGTGTACAAGATACTGTGTGGAAATCAGCACACACCACACTGGCACTGAGCTCATCAATTCTGCGTGGAGACAAAATAATCTCCCTTCTCCCCTCACTGCCTTCTGTTCATTCATTTAAAGACTACAGATCTATTCTGGCACAATATACAGCTTTTTATAGTTAACTGCAGGTCTTTTGTAATCCCTTTCAGAATCATTGGTCTCCAGAATAAAGAACCCATTTTATTCAGGAACATCCTTCCCCCTCTTTTTGCATGTGCCACTGTGCTTTTCTTCACATTAAATTATCTTCTTCAAATCAATAGGTTCAGATCTTTTAGACAGTTTATACAGTGGTACAAGAGTGTTGTGTCTCCCCCCTCTCACCCCACCTCTTAATCAAATACGTAATGACCGACCTGTGTGATGATCACAGATTTCACATCTACTGCCAGGTCAGTAATGAAAGCAGTGAATATTTTAACGTCTACCACTGGTCCTTGTGAAACCCATCTGGGGGCTGACCTGGTTTTCTCACTGCCAGCAACATGGAGCTTTCAGAGCACACTCTGCTTTGCAGTCACTGTGTGTTTTCCTGGTGTCTCATACTGCCCGTTTACTGGCATTGCTGACCTGTCCTTTGCAGTTACCAGACTGTTTCCTGCTTTTTAAGCATTTATTAAACACACTATCTTCAGAAGTACTGATCTTGTTTAACTTCCTACCTCCTTCAAATGCAGTTGCAGGTGACTTAAAAAAAACCAACCCGAAGCTCTTGTTGCAGTTTTAAAAACTGGTGGGTGTTTCACTTCAAGCAGAACCAAAAACAGTCAATTTAACGTAATTGTTTTAAACAACAGCGAAAAAAAAGAAACGTAAAATGAACTTACCGGTAGGAAAAAACAGTTGTTTTGTATACACCACCGTGTCTGGTTACTCGAATTAGGAAAACTTGCATTTGATGAATTAAGAACCGAGGGAAAAGCTTTCACAGCGTTGTCCAGGAAGAACTAGAGAAAAACAACATATAATCCATCAGCATGTCAGCTGTTAAGGTCAAAATAGAGAAAAGAATTGGAGGAGTGAAGAAAGCCTTGCCAGTAATCACTTAACTTTGGTATTTCCCTGCAAATTGAAACAGAAAAGGGAAAATGACATCACCTGATTGCTTGTTCCTGCATGCTCAGACAAAAACAACTTTGTTAACCTCCATCTGATGCTTTCCATTTGAATACAGAATGAAAGGTTCTTTGCTATGCTACTTTCATGTATCAGAAGCTTATACACATGAGAAACAATGATGAAACAAATTAAATATAAGTAACTCCTGGGTTTACCTCCACTGAACCTTCTATTTAAACACAGGAAAAACTTACAAAAGAATATGAAGTCTTTACTGAAGTTGATTTACACAGATGTAATCCTTCCCACAATATAGGTACTAATGTTGAAACAGAAGAGTGGAACCAGTAACTCCTGGGTCACCAAATTCAGCCAGCTGATATCACTAATACCCAGCATCATACAGTAACCTTTGATGTATAGTTCCATGATTTTTTAACAAGTTAGTTTTGACTATGTTCATTTCACTGCTTTGAATCTCACCACTGAAGCTATTTACAAATTTAACCAGCATTCATGGCCAGTTCCCTTTTTTTTTTTTTTAGGTAATCTTATCCTTTAGCTTTCAGATAGCTCCCTTCTCTCCCTAGCATTTACAGTGCCGATAATTAACGCCAACCCAGACTGCACTATGGTCAGCACCTATATTTTTTCTAGTTTCTTCACAGAAAACAAGCTCTTAATTTCCTTGATCATTCTAGTAGTTGCCCTGTGTGCCTACCTCTTTCAATTAAACCTTCTGGGTAACGAAAGCTGCAAACCCACTTCCCAGATTACATCACTGAGTTGTGCAATAGCATTAATAATAATCCCGAAAAAAAGTATGTTTTCGTACATCCTAGAATGACAGCTCCCTTCCTCACAGCTACAAAACCTTATTTGCTCACTGCACCTCACACAAGTGGGGCTCAGACAGATAATGAAATTATACCAGCTTGACACATTGCTGCACATTGACATAATCCCAGCACTAACATCAGTCTCAGCAAATGTGAGGTGGTTTTCCTTCACTGGAGCTCACTTAGCTAAATGTGACTTCTACTTATGTGACTTAAAAGCAGTTACATGGATGGTTATTGTGATTCAGCTGACTTGCCATTAAACCCACATAATCAATCAAAATCCCATACTCATCACACCTCTCTACCTGATGGGTTTCCATTTTGTATCAGAATTTCTTGTCAACAGTCGGCTAAATTTCATCCCAGTTCTTTTACTTAAATCCTCAGATGACTTCTTCCCTTCTAAAATCCCAAGCTTCCCCCACAGACATTGCCTGTCACCATTTCATCAGCAAATTCCACAGTCCCCCTCATACGCTGCAGAAGAAAATCCACAGTGGGCTGACCATTGTGGAGCTCCACAAGTTGCTTCCCTCTCCTGCCTTGCTACTTGCAAGTAGCTACTTTGTAGCCTCTGAATTCTTTCCCCATCCCCATCTTTACCTAGTGTCCAAGAAAATCTGTTCAATTCACTCAGACTAACAAAACCTCGATCAAAATGGTTTACTGATTTACTAATTAACACTAGATCTAATTGGCCGTAGCTCTGTGTGGACAAGTACTGAAAAATTCTGAGGATGGAGACCGCACAACCCCTTTGGCCATGTGTCTCGGTGCCTTACTACCTGCACAGCGACTTTTTTTTTTTTAAAAAAGACTATCCAACCTGCCAACCCACCACCCATGGCCAGTGGTGGTGCTGCTGAGAAGAGTTTGAAAGCAGAATTTGAAACCATTATCAATGCTTCCTCCTTCAACAGGAGGAGGACTGATTATGCACTCTCAAAGGCAATCGATACGCCATCTGCCACCAGCACTGCTTTACAAGAACTCTCACGACCTCTGGGTGACATGCAGAACAAGCTCACCTTTATCTGCAATTTCAGGTTGTCTTCTTGTCCTAATGTGCTTCTCTGACCAGTGAGCTATACATTCAGGAACGGCATCACTATTATTACAGAGAAATCACAATGCCAGACGCTACAAAATGTTAATAAACACCCACAAACTTTGAAATGCCCTTCTGTAACTGATCTCCAAAAGCTCTAATCATGCACAGATGCAGAGCTATATGCACATCTGCCCCTTTGCCCAGGATGTGTGGGTTACCCTACTTGCACATCCTTCCTGGAATGAGATGTGGGTGCTCCCTATGAATTGTTAATGTTTCCATTTACCTCAGCTGACGTGGACTTCCTCTTTAACAGGAACGAATGCCTGCCAGATAATGCACTAACACTGCATTTACTTTTTTTGGAAAACGTGGAATAACTGCAATTAATTTCAGAATCTAGAGTGCAAAACATTAAATACTATACCATGAAGAACTCAAACAAAATTATATAATATATATGTTAATATTTATATACACGCATTAATTTCTATTAAAGCATTTTTATTTTGATGTTTGTACAGGGGATATCTGATCTACAAATTTACCCATATACACACAATACTATATGAAATGTGGCATATCTATGAATACATAAATATACATAGAAAGTGGGGAGGGGGGAGGAAAGGTTATGGAAATGTTGTCATCTCCCATGAGCCAAACAACACTTATTTCTGAATGATGTGTTTGTACTTCTCTTTCTTGTCTCTCGTCAGTTATCTACAGCTGCTATCATGCTTTGGAGATATATACTGTTTTTCAACATAGTATTTTTTGGTAAGAGACAGTTCAGTCCTAAGCAATCACACCTACTCAAATGACTCAAATGAAAGCGGTATTTTTTATGAATACCAGTGTTTGCCAGGGAACATCTGAGCACACTACCATTAAATTCTCATTTTAACTTTGTATATTCTAACAGCTTAATCTGCGATCTTAAATTGTGAGGTTTTTGCCTCACATGATACAAATACCTACTGTGCTGCTATCTCTTTCAATAGGAACCATGTAGTGACAGAGTCTCCATCCCACAATTTGGGCTAAACAAGTCTGTGAATATCTCTTGTTACCTGGTAAATATCCTGCACAAGATTCCTTAATCCACTAGTTTAGATCCTACTGAAAACAGTGCCAACTTTATCACCAAGGTACTTTCAACCCTTCTGTACAATCCACAAGGAACCAGAACTAAAACACTTCACAATGAACCCAAGTCAAATGGGTTGTATCTCAGCATAATGTGCAAGCTTCCTGGTGGATTTCCATGCCTATGTCCATAAAATAGCATCCTACTGAGAGGAAGGAAAGGTGGCAGTACACTAACCAAATGCACACTGAATTAAACAATTATGGACTGATAATAAAATGTGTAAAGTTTTAATAGTTACTATGATAATGGGTTGAACCCCTGACATGCGGGCAGGAGGGCCAAAGCCAGGAGATACCCCTCCATGGAACTACTGAATCATAGATTAAAAGGCAATCATTAATTGATTCAAGTGCCACAAGGAGTTCAACTATGGCCATCATGATGTCATGAAGAAGTCACCTGTAAAGACAAATACCGCTACTCTCCACACACTAAGTGTGCCTTGACACTCCCGCAAGAAGTCCCACAAGATTTACCTTGAGGCTTCTTTAGGAAGCAGGTACTCGAGAATAGCAGTTCCAGAGCAAAGCTGTGCTTAATCAGTAGAAACACATAAGTAGCAAAAAGAAAGGTCTGGAATGCTACTCAAAAATACAGCTCAGCTAAATGTACAGCTTTCATTTCATTTGATCCCAAAATTACACTGGAAATGGACATGTGATGTCATTAAGTACAAACCCCAACTTTGTCACAGTCCCTCTCTCTCCCCACTACTTTCTTTGCCTCATATGAATACACAACTTTATTTTAAATTAATTTTCTGTTGTTTCTGTAATTTTTATAAAATTGCCTACAGTTCTTTTAGTGATGTAGACAAAGTTGTTCATGTTTGTGCCCTACTCTTTTGTTCAGCAAAAGATAAGAAGAGCATTAAGTATGGCAGAAGCATACAAGTGTGCTAACAGGTTTAACTAGAAAATTTGCTTTTTGTTTAAAAAAATATAACTAACAGATGATGCCTTTGTTTGGCATTGCTCTTTTGTCTGAAGCGCCAAGTCAAACACGCAAGAATCCTCTTCCTAATTTTTAACTTTTCTACCAACTCTCCAAATATCCACAAGGCTTAGGAGAAATTTCCTCTCAAAATGCAAATCACTGCTTCAATTTTAAAATGCCAGTTGGTGTGATAGCTGCACCAGGAATTTATCTCCAGATCCTCACATGCACGTCCCAAGAATAATATGGAGAATACCAAATTCTGGTGTCAGGCCTCAACTTCTCAAGATCACAAGCAGAAGTTGAAGGAGAGCTTGAAATGTTAAGTACTTACCTAGACTATTGAGCACTTTTTTGAATATGCAAGAGCCGATGCTGAGACATCAGCAAGTTGGAAAGGATCATGAAGATCCAGAGAGTACTGCACTGCGCTGGTTATGATTTTTAGAGCATACTGTCTCTGGGTTTGTGCAAGACTTCTTAGCTTCCTAGTGCTCAAGCAGCACTTTGGAAGACAGACGAGGAGCCTGCTGCTGTTACGGGTAAGCGGTCATGTGACAGCACAACTCTGTCACTCCACACACACTTGAAAGACATCAGAACTGCTGTAAACATTATTTTAGGAACAGTTTATACCAACTGCTTGCTAATTCACCTGCTAGTGCATCTCTGCTAGGACAGCATATCTAGACTGATAATGATTTTAGTAAATTTCTTAAATTCTATCTCTAATCTGAAATGGATTTGTGATGGTGCCCTGTGTTCACCACTTCGATGACATGACTGCAGATGTCCTTTCTCCTTCCAGCTCCTAGGCCAGATCAAGCTCTAGGCAGTGTCAATTTCTTCTTAAAAGAAATGCATTAGGCGCCTGACAAAATAGGGTCTTAAAGTGCTAGCTGCTCTAGGGACATATAATTACTGCCAAAGAGCTTGCCCATTAAAAATACAGCACCAGGCAATGTCAGCAAATGCTTTAACAGTTAGTTAGCTATCCCAAAAAAGAAGGTATATTAAATAAACCAGTTTTTACCATGAGAACGGAATCAGGTTTGCTTAGTTATCTGTCATCAGCCATATTGGCCATTACTAGAGGGAGAACAATACGGGGCCAACACTTGTGTAATTTAAGGCACCTATGCTCACAGACCTACATTAAATGATGGAGCAGAAATACTCAAACCTCTGTCAGTCTTCACATCTCTACAGACACGTTCTTTCAAAGGAAATATTCCAGTTGTTTGAAATTCACTGGAGAAAAGACAGGAAAGTAACACCCTGACTCTGAAAGTCAGGACATCTTCCTGGGACAGTCTAGCCCTGAGATCCTGTTGCTGTGCCAAGAACCATTCATGAATTTGATGCAGAAATTATTGGAATGGAGAGCTATTCCAGGGCTCTTTCACTGCACCACTGTCACTGACATGACATGAATCCCAGTGGATGGTGAGGCACAATCATATGTTGCATTATATACAGTCATTCATCCAGCTTCCTCAAGTTGACCCTTCACAGCCATGTCACCCTACTGTCAATCCATCCAATCCATGTCTGGATTGTTCCCCGCAACATGCTTTTTCATGTTCTATTTAATGCAGGTCAGCTTTGGAAAGACAGTCTTCCTCAGAAGCTGACTGCTGCCCTGCTCTATATATGGCACTAGATGCAATGCTTAATGGAAGCAGCACTAGTAACCCACCCCCTTCAGCTAAGAAGTATTTGATACTTACATTACATTAGACTTTTTTTAACTTACCTCCACTGATCATGACTACATACCTCTCAAATGTGAAGTCTGGGTTTCAGATGTCTGCTGAAGCAGCTAATTTGAAATAAAATTGCACCCCCACTCTTTTCTAATGTCCCTTGACCATAAAGACTGAGTTATATTTGACATTTTGGTCTTAATTATGATTTATTAGGTGTGGGATGGTTAGACGCTTTTTATCTCCATTAAATCTTAATGGATACATTTTACCTTTTTCTACTGAAAGAGTTCATGGAAATAAATGCAGTTAATGGACTCTGCTATTAAGTACATGTTGCTTGGAGATATAATAATGATACTTCAGAGTCTCTCCCACAATTTGCTATTAATATTAAGGAAATGCAAATTTCACAATCAGATTTAAAGTCATTTTTGCTAGTCAAACTATTAAGGTTTAGTTTCAAGTTGGGAATTGTACTTAAAATTATCATCTCATGAATATCATGGAACATGATTATTTGTAATACTGCAGTCATTAATGATAAGGCACAAAGACTTTAAAATACAAACTATTAATTTTTACTGTATTCAGTTTACATAAAAATGGACTTGAACCAATAATGTTTTCTAAAAACAGTGTACTGAACAACTTGGTTTTTGTTACAAAGTCTTTGACTAGTTAAAGGACAAATCTGAAGTAGGCTGTACGCAATACTTGAGTCCAAGTTAAAAACAGTTGCTGACCAAATCTTCTTTTATATTTTTAAACTTAATAAATAACCATGTGTTTGCATCAACTAACTCAGATTAAGCTATCAACACAGGTATGCTGTTCCATTTCTTCTTATACATTTATAGAGTGCAAAATAAGAGAAAGCGTAATCTGAGATTCCTTTTACAAACTACTCCATCTCTGGACTTTGTCCTAGAATATGCCAAGTAACTTCTGTTTCGCTAAAGGCTGCCATTCATAAAAGCATATAGTTAGTCTTCAGCTTACAACTAGAAGTGATGGAGAATCAACAGCTTTTCAGAATAATATATTGCCACTGCTAATTGCAATCAGTGATAAAAGGTGAGCTTATTTTCTTATTTTCTAGTCACTACTTCTTTGAGATTTTCCTCTACCAGCCCTAAACATCAAATTCAATTAGCTAAATTTTAAATGTTTGAGGATGGAATTGGTTTTGAGTTTATTTTCTCTCCTTAAAAAAAAAAAAAAGACAGAAAGAAAGGAAAGTATCTACTTTCTGGAAAGGAAACCAAACAAAACCAGACTAGGATCAGCAAGGTCCACCAGAAATTTCAAGCGTTCGCATTTAAAAGCCCACATTACATCATTATATCATTCTGACAAGTTTAGTACTTACTGTTACAAATGATTGATTAAGGGCCGCCTGAAATGTTGCAAAAAACCAAAATAAAGCAGCGTAGATAGTATCAATCTTTAGAGTCCTTTATAAACCTCAAGCAAAAAAAAAGTACCTTAATCAAAGAAATGCCAGAGCTGCAATTTCAGAAGCACTGAAATACAAATCTTACTCCCTTGAAATGTGACTAACATCTATGCATTAATTTTGTAATGAAAACAATACCTAAAGAAATATTACAGTTCTCATTTTGCAGATACAGAATTGAGCTGAAATATTTTTGCAACTTTATGAATAAATAAATCAAGTTCAGTCCACAGGGCAAAAAAGGGAAGCTTTTTGATGCCATATACTGCTTATCCCATTCTAGATAACACACCATTCAGAATAAACAAGGCCATTAAGATTCAGGTTTTATGCAGACTAATAACACATCTACTCTGTAATAGCTGTAGTTGCAAAAGAGTAATAGAATTCCATGTATTTGCTCTATTAGGAGAGAAAAGAGAAGGTTGAAATGCCTGAAGTAGAGGTAAGCCCTGAAAAACTTTTGGTTCAGTACTTCTGAAGTTTTGATGTAACTGTGATTTTTTTTCCTTTTCAAAAAATTAAGAGAAGCCATTAAATAATGTATACACTACAATAATCTTGTGATCAGCAGAGCAGCATCACAAAGCTGAATGAAGCTTGATTTACTTTGGACAATGTCTTTCACACATCCTGTGAAGAGATAGTTCATTTTCTGAGCAATACTCTGTTTTTCTAACCAATGCATAGATGAGCAAAGGATTTGAACAATTTAAACCTGGGATTTGACTATCTTTTATTCCTTATAAATTACATTTTTCTTTAATAAACTTAGCCAAGATTCAAGCTCTTGCTGAGCATCCTGTTTGCAGAGGTTCCAATTATACCGTATATTTTCTGTTGCTATGCTTTACGTTTCTGTCTCTGGCCATCATTATCATGTAGGTTCCTGGCATAGATACAAGTAAAAAATTCCAGATCTAAACAACTAATGAACAACAGCAAAAAGATCTTAAAGAAAAATAAAAAATAAAAAATATAAAAGGAAAAAATTACCCTTTTTTCCCCTTACCATGTTGAACACAGCCATAATTAATATTATAGCAGTGGTTGTCAATGTAAGAGTGATCCGTGGCCAAGGACGGTTTGCAATTATTCCCGATGATTTCAGTATCCACAACAATGAAGCTGATGCCTTCTTGCTACATTGCTAAGGGCAAAGAGTTTGAAACAGAGAAAACAGAGAAAATAAAAATAGCTTTAGAATATTTAATTAGTATAAAAAAGTGTGGAATTAAAAAGGCTCAAGACTGAGGGCAGCATTAAAATCACTGAAACATTGTACAGAAGTATTCAACTACTATATTCTCAGTAGAATTACAGATCATGATTATACAGGAAACTAAATGCAAATACAGTTAAAGTATCTGTCATAATATCAATTCTGTTAAATAATTATCATTTCCAAGTACTTTATTAAACATTCAAAATGTATCACTAATAATAGCAAATGCAGTGTCATTACCTTTAATGCCAGTAAAAAACAGGAAAACGAACTGACCTATTCCGCCTCAACTGAAGGAGAAATATTTGGTAGCCTCAGAAAACTTCAAAATGCAAATAATGACTCTGCACAGTCTTTGACAGAGATTACAGGTCTCCTCGTGATAAAGGCTGTATAAATAGATACGGCCCTGGCAGTCTACAAAATAGTGGGGTTTCTGGGTTTTTCTTTTTTTCATTTGAATACCTTTTTGATAATTCATTTTAAGTGAAACTTAAAGGTAAAACTTTAAAGGTAAGACTTAAAGGTAACACAGCAAAGCAAATCAACCTTCCATAAAAGTAAAAACAAAATAAGCATTTTGAAACAAATAAGCATTTCATACACAACTTGACACAGAGTATTTAGTGTGTAGAATGCTTTTCTTATACAACGACAAAATAAAAAAACCTCTGACTCATGTAACCTGTTTCCAAGAACACTTTGCAATAGTCTGCAGTCATAAATGCATAGTGCCCAGAGGTGTAAGATGCTCAGACCGAATAAACAACAATTTGTGGCACTTCCAATAGATATTAACATTCTCAAAACTTTAGCAATGAGGAGATAAGATTGCCCAGAAGCATCTCATGCCCTTTCAAAGTGTCAAATTAAACTATACTAAAACCTTTGTATAAAAGGCAATGAAAAAGTAAGGAACATGACAGTCCCACAACAGTACTCACTGTCTACCATCTTATTTTCTCTACTTAATATTACCAGTAATTACTTTACACATTGTTTTCACCCCAGCCACAGCAATCAGTAGAGATCACAAGCACAAGCAAACTCTGAAATGAGAATTCAAGCACTAAAAACTACCCAACATGGGACTTAACTTATGGCATTTATCTATTAGTTCAGGTTCAACAGCTATGGCACATCACACTAAATTGAACTATGACCCAAAATATGTGATGTAGTTTACATGAAAGTCTTTGTCATACTACTTGTAATGATTTCCCTCCTATCTACATACCATTTGGACATGTCCACTGCATATTGTTTCCTTTTATAGCAGGGAGTTTTGCATACTGGATTGGACAGATTCTGAATGAATTAAGTCAGTTTCAAGAATGTCAATATAATAATCAGAATCTTAGGGATGGACAAAGAAAAAGAAAAAAGAAAGAGGGAGCTTCTTATGCACATTGCTTCTACCCCTATTAAAAAAACAAATGCACATCACATAAAAAGGGATCTGCATTTTTGAGCAAGGAAACCCTACTTGAATACCTTCTCAAACTTCCAAACCCTGTTTTCACCCCTAAGTACATAGCATATTTCAAGGTAACTTGAATCCACGTGCCATCCTTGCCACTTTAAGTATAAAGCAGAAAGCCTAGATTTCTACTGTTGCTATAGAAGGGGCGTGTTCAACTGGATGAAGGGAATAGATCTGTGTTGAAAATGAATCATTCAGTTATCTGTCTCATCTGCTGCTGAAAACCTGATGAGTCAGGGAGCACAGATTCATAGCAAATTAAAAGCAGTGAAATCATACCTTAAATTACTTTTTGCCTTTGTTATAGCATACCTGGAGCTTTACTACAACTTCACCTATGTTGTTCTGTGATTTTCTCAGAAGTTGAGAAGAAGCTGGAACAGAAGTTGGTTTAGGGCCAAAACTAGGCAGGAACACTAAGAAAGTATGAGGAATATAAAGCAGATGAGAAATTATATAGATAAAGTAGTATACCTGTGTTCTTTCTGAATTATATTACAGGTAGCTATACTTTTCAAAGCAAGTTTTTTAGGATAAAAAATTCGAAGAAAAGAAGCCAATGACACAAGTAAATTATCTGTCCTAAACCATATGCATTTGATTTTGAATTTTACTGGTTCTAGGTTGTCTGACTAAAGACCTAGCAAAGACTGAAAGGACAATGATAGATGGTAGAAGAAATTAAATGGATCGATGAAGAACAGAGACACTGAATGTTGCTCTTTAGGTCACTGAAGGAGAATGCTTCAGCCATGGTTTCTGATGAGAAACCTAACAAGAAGCCTCAATGAAAGAAATACCCCTTTTAGGATGCCCTGCAGATTAAGGGTCAATACTGCCTTAAAGGGCAGTGGGGCAGAAAATTTTGCAATGTTTCTCAGAAACCTCAGGATTGTTTAAAGCATTATAGCATGTTTTAAGGGCATTGTGGGTATGTGGAAAGCTTACAGGATGTTTAGGGGACAGGACACGGGAGAGGAAAGGGAGGGATAAATATGGATCAGGGAGGACTAGCATAGGTAAAGGGGGAAGAGAGGGGATGAAAGGAAATGACTGCATGTAATCATTGTCTAAATGAGCCTGTTGTATATTCTTGTTAACTCCTTTCTCTAACCATCTTATACAGTCCTTACTGTGAGCCTGTATGTGTGCAAATGCTAGCAAGCTTCATGCTGGAGTAGATAGCAAGTAGCACAGGATGGGTGCCAGCCACTGGAGAGGAGAGAGAGAGATCACATATCTGCAAAACGGAGCCTGGGTGCCAGATGTGTCTCAGACCAGTCCCTGGGGTGACCCATAGGATAGGTGCATAACCATTAAGAAACTTCAAGCTGGACTGGCGGATAAGTAGGCAATCTTCATTTGGAGAGACCCAAGGTTTGATCCAGTTACTGTGTAAATGGGGAAGAGGCTAGGCATGGAAATTATATGGAATTGAAGTCCATACTGAGTGACCAACAAGTGCGTGAGCCTGTAGGTAGCAACAGTCAGGGTTTGATATATTCTAGCAGCATACTTCAGTCCTGATCAGCCAGAAAGGAACTAGACCATCTGTCTTCATATTTACTGCTTCTTGCTTTTATGTGGGTGCAGCAAATGAAAGGCTCTCTCTGTCTTTGTGGTTGATTCCATATGTATGGTACATGCCTGTGTGCGTACCAGAAAGACATTCTAAGCCTCACTCCTTGTTGTACATCGGTCATGGTACTGAGAGCCTCCCATCAACAGGACTGGGACAGGAGGATCCTCTGGGTCAAATTTTCCATCATATTGGGCTCCAGTGGTCCAGAAAGGAACACTTCCCTGTATCTTGATTTCCACTGGATTAAAAGAGTTCTAGCAGATTTTCAGAACTTTAAAAAACATGGCTCAGCAGTAGATGCAAAACAATGTCATAAATAAGTTTTTCTAGCACTAAGCAACATAAAATGATGGCTTCCTCTGAACAAACCAACAACTTGTATTATGTTAATTCTGAAGATATAATTAAGTTTCACAAAGAAAATCTCTGTTGAAATCACAATATCTAAATACAGAAATGTTGGTGGCAAATGATGGAGACTTCTCACTCTTCTACTTTAAAATCGGTGCTTCCAATTGTTAAACTATATATTTTTTTAAAGTAATCATTGACAAAATTACAGTACAGAATTGCTGAGATTACTTAGCAATGTACAAGCTGAGAACTGATGACTGCTTTATTATTTTCCAAGTGCCTGTGCACTTATGTACCAAATTTACTTGCAATAATTCTAAATTTCCATTATTTACTAGATTATTGATCAATATCACCAGTGATAAGTATTTTACCACGAGGAAACTAACTGGACTGATTTTTTACATTTCTTCAAAAAGCTTCAACCTGACAAAAAACTGTGAGCTGTGTCAGACTGCAACTTCTACAAATGAAGTTGCAGATAATTATTTCTACTTGTAAAACAGAAGCACAGCAGAACTCAGTGATGCATTTCTTGACATGCTGTTTAATGCACAGCTCTAAGATGACAGATCTCCCTAATGGCAGACAGAGCAGCCTACACAAGTTAAGCCAATGAGGAAAGAAAATGAAAATTCCTTCAAAGAAAAATTTGTGACAGAACCCTGATTCACACATAATTGTTTAATAAGCATAAAATACACTGTTGATCAGTTATTTTCAGTGTGAATTAACAGATCTGCTGAACTTCCCTTCACTTTTGAGCAGTCTAAATCCAGTCCATATATAGTTGCACTAGAGCAGTTCACTACTGCTGAAAATTTACAGAAGTCCTGGAAGCAGAACTGGAGTGGTGGATGATCTTTAAACTCAGACTCCTAACAGTACTGGGAGAAATATGCAAGTTCATTTTGCTGATTCATTAGCTTATGTCAAACAATTTTTCTTGCAAACATTATGTCTCATTTGAAATTTTCTTAAGAAAATGGCAAATAAATGAAATGAAGAAAGCAATCATTTCCAGAAAGCATGGAAGAAGGCTAAGGCATCAGATTTCAGTAGCATTAGCTTCTGTGTTTATTCTAAGCAGAGCTGGCAGAATATAGTTCAGTGTTTATCGTTTACCAACTAGAAATAATAGGTATTTGTAGTATGAAAGGTGACTAATATATTACCTTTTCATCTGAAGATATGTCATATCAATCTGATATGACTGCTCAGCATGATAGTGAGTAATAACTTATTTTGAATATTCAAGTTATTAAAATGTATACTGTGTTGTCTTTCCACACAGAAAAACCTATTTCAGCATTTAACAGAACGAATACCGTCTTTCTGTGTGAAATCAAGGAACTGGTGCGAGAATTAATTGTGACAGCTAAGTTGTAGATGAAAGACACTGTTTCAAGAGCTGTCACACTTCTTCACACACTAGTAGAGGTTGAAACATCTTCACTTGAGACCTCTTATTTACAGAAAGCTAGTGAATCACATTTTCCATGGTTCTATTTTATTTTGTTTTTCATTTTGTATTCAAATGCAACAATATTTTACTAATACAAATGTTATGAAGAGTGAAATCCAGAACAACAAAAAGACTTCAACATTCAGATTTTTTCACTTAGACTTGAAGAAGACACCAAAGTTCAAATCCAAAGAACTGGCTGACAGTGATTACACTGACCTAAGCTTGGAGAGGGTGATTTTTGTATGGAGACACAAGCTTATAATTTACATACTGTTGACTGATTTTCTTGTTGATAAAAAGGACTCAAGTACTTCTAAAATGAGTACTGCAATACCAGTTTTTAACTCCATGGTGCCACCTGAAAAATCTAGACCAGGGATTCTAAATCCTGCACAATGCATACAAGTGAAGAGTGTATTCAATTTATATTGGATACAACTGGACTGACGAAAGTTAGAATCCCGAATAAAGAAATAAGGGGAAAAACTAAAGTGGGTATCACATTCTTAATTTCACCGTATTTTACAGTGCTCGCTATCCTTCACGAAGGGTCATGTTAAAATGTCCATGTGCTTCATTTCAACTATCTTGTTAAAAGGAAAGAACATGGCAGCGAGCGGTATAAATACGCCTTTGGGCATTTGGAGTTCAGTCCTGGTAGTTCCTGTGCTGCTTTCCTGATTTTAAGAAAATGTATGGTCTCTGTGTTATATGCTATTTTAAGGTAAGACATTCTCAGTCCCTCCCATGAAAGTTTTTCTATTTCACATGAAATATTAAAGAGCCACTGATTTTGAGAAAGAGCACACCAGAGCTCAGGGCATTGAACTAGAAGAAGGAGTTCCATATTCTACATTCTACATTGACCAAATCTTGATCTCCAAGTAACACACAACCACTGAAAAACTGCCTCACAACAGGAGCCCTGATCTGTGATCCTAATGCAGTAATTTACAAGTCATGGATATCACCTCTCAGGCAAGACATGTAAAAAAACATTCAAAACAATCTGTATTCTCTCTGTTTTTGTCTTTTTTAATTAACTATAGGGAAAATTATCTGCTTACTAGACAGGTGGTATTGAGAAGCACACTTGGCTATCTCTTTGGAGATAATGAGCAATGTCATATTGTGCAGGTAACACATGAAAGAGTAAGAAAGTTATATACTACTGAAATCAGTATCTAATAGTTCCCAAAGTCTGACCACAATACCTAACCCAGGGATGATGGATTTGCCATTTGCAGCTCCCATGCTAGAGACAACACAGACTGACTTTTAGGTTAGATGATACTCTTTGATGAACCCTGCTGCAGGTGCCAAAATGCCTCTCTGGGTTCTCCTGGCCTTCCTCCATACCTGATTTAATCTTAATTTACTAAGAATGTTTTACCACTGATGAAACAGAAAGGCTTCAATCTGCATTAAGAGAGCCATTCACACCAGAGGCAACACTCCGTGTCAAAAGTAACTTCCAAGTAGTGCTGGGGCTGATATTCCTGTCCTTGAAGAGCTTTCAACTATCTGGAGTACTGTCCTGGTTTCAGCTGGGATAGATTTAATTTTCCCCATAGCTGGTATGGAGCAGTGTTTTGGATTGGTGGTGAAAACAGTATTAATAATATAGAGATAGTTCTATTATACAGAGGTGCTTTTTGTGATTCTTGAGCAGTGCTTACACAGTGCCAAAGCCTTTTCTTCTTCTCATACTGCCCAGCCAGAGAGATAGATAGGAGTGCACAAGAAGTTGGGAGGGGACACAACCAGGACATCTGACCCAACTGATCAAAGGGATATTCATGCCATGTGTTGTCATGGTCTGCTTATGAGGGGCTTGAGGAAAGAATCCTTCTGACTGTTGAGCACCAATGCCAATTGCTTTAGAGTGAAATACAAATCCCTGCAAACAAAGCGTAAGGTTTTATATATCCCTTTATACAGCAGAGCATTGTCATGCAACTAATAACTACCAGGCTATGTCCTAGCAGGGCCAGGTCTGCTCGCATACTCGCTGCACTTTGATAGATGTTCCAGTGACCTCAGATCACAGCATTTTTCTCGTTTGCGGAAGCAATTATTTTCTGATGTTGTTTTGTTGGTATGTGTTCTGCTAATTCTATGGTTCAGCTGGGTATTTGAGAGAGACTATAAACATGTTCAGATGAGATGATAGGAAATAAATGTTTTTACTTCTAATCTTTCTTGTTAGCTGAAGTGGCAAAATAGGTTCACAAGGTGTAAGCATATGCAACTAACAGTCACTTCATATGAATGGAAAGTAACTAGCACAAAGACTATGCAGTATCAGTTAAGTGCACACGTGTCCCAGGTAATGCAAAGAAATTTTTGAGACAGTATTTGAATCAGTGAACAAAGAACATCTGCTTGAGACTAATAATTCCTCAGCTGGCTACCTCAGCTACCACAGAGATCTTTCCTTTACACGCTTACTGTGGGTTTTTTTCTATTGATTTTCCGATGTATACTTAAGTAACCAGAGCTCAGCTTCCTGGCATTCACATCAGGAGATAAAACACATCCAACAGTTACCAGGTCTGAGGCATTTCACACTCACTCTATGAACTCATCTATACTTCAAGAAGATAAATAAAAGAGACAAAGAAAATAGATGAGCTAAGGACACTAGCTATCTGCATGTAAATTGGGAAGGAAATCCCTCGAGGAAAGTTGAATGAAAATTTAAAAATTAATTAAAAAATAGCCTACATTTAAAATATGAAACTATAAGCCAAGAAGGATCTTCAAGGCCAAAAATACTTGCAAACTGGAGACTTAACTCTGAATTCTGTTATAGTTGACTGCTTTTACAATAAGTGTCAGCCCTCCCTGCCCTCAACCTGCTTGCACAGGACCAGAGGGGCTGACAGGTCGTAATGGCAAGCTCTGTAAGTTTCTAACCTTGTTATTTGTGAAAGTACTCTGCCTCATCACTTGATGGAAACATTCCTATTCTTACTTAACAGCTGATATTGTCACTCCACAACAGATTGGGTTGGACTGCGTTGCAGTGCTGCTGAGCAGTAAAACCAACTAATAATAAACTCAAGTGAATGAGTGAGCATAAATCTCTTCTTACAATATTGTAATTAAATTCCACAAGAGCTAGTAATTTTAGCATTACAATCTGGCTTTTTTTGTTTGTTTTTCATTTATCAATGAAATGCAAATCGTAGACAAAGTTTGTCAGAGTTCCTTTTGTGTGGCTTACACTGCGGTGCTGACAGCCATTTATAATCAGTGAAGACTGAGATGGCAAAGTATCAAAGTATTGAGACAAACACGTAATGCAGAGACAGACAGGTGTCCTAACTTGAACTCAGATTTTGCTGTCTCTGCCAGCACTACAGGTCCCATTATATAAAGCCTGTACACTGATGCATTTGACTACTACTGCAAGTTTATGTACCAGAGGCAGCTACCCAGGTTGGTGGTGGGACCAGCAGGGGTGTGAAGAGTAGCCAGGGCTGCCCAGTGCTGGACACAGATGGATTCAGATGGCTCCAGCAGCCCCATCGCAGGGCATGGCTGAACCCCTCAAGTGGGCTCTCACAAGTGGGCACCTTGTGGGATGCCTGGGTAGGAAAGGGCAGAAAATGTTGGGCGGACAGAGAAGGAGGGAGGAAAAAGAGAGAAACAGCAGAGGGAACAATGCTGGAGAAATAGTAGGAGGAGGTACTCAAATGCTGGAGCAAATGTTTACACTACAGCCTATGGAGGACCCATGCTGGACCAGGTGGCTGTTCTTGAGGGAACTGCAGTCTGTGGAGACCCTACACTGGACCAGGATGAAAGTGTGAAGGGAATGAGGAGCTCAGGTAAGTGTCTGTGTACTGACCACACTCCATCACCACTTGTGCTGCCTGGGGGGGAGGTAGAGCAGTCTGAAGTAAGGGAGAGAAGCTAAGTTTGAGAGAGGAGAGAGAATTGTGTGGCTTTAATATTTTTGTTTCTTACCATCCACATCTATTTTAATTGGCAATATATTAAGATACTTTTCCACAAGCTGAGTCTGCTTTGACTATGACAGTAATTGGTAAGTGATCTCCTTGCCTTCATCTCAGCCCACAAGCTCTCTCATTCTATTTACCTCTCCCATCCGTCTGAGGAGGTAGTGAGTGAGCAGCTGGGTGGGTGTGTGGCCCATAGCCAAGGCTAACACACCACAGGTCTCCTGTTAGAGTCAGTCAGGGTCAAAAAAGTATCTTTCTTTTTTTTGAGCATATTTGGTGGTATTAAACTCTGTAATTACATGCAGGTGTTTGTTCACACAAGCACATCCACATTTATTGCATACATTCTGCACGGGAATCTAAAATGTACCTACCCCTTTAATAAAAGAAAAGTAGGGAAAAACCCACACTGGCAAAAAAACTCAAAACAACCACCATCAACAACAACAAAAAAAAACAATCAGGATTAGGATGATAATGCTTCATTTCCATTAACACTGACATCATAGTGTTAAAACTCAGATACTGATACTTGTTCAGTTGAGAAATTCAGACTTTTTCTTCTAGAAAGGTTTTACAGCTATGGGTCAGATACTGCAATGGATACACTACCCAACATATCATAGGATGTCTCTGTAGTTAGAGCTGCAAAACAATAGTTGGGTTTTGACATGAAAGAAGAAATCTTAGGGAGAGAACAGACTGTTGTTTTTGTCATCTGCCTCGCATCCATCGCTTCGCAGAACTATGTCCATGCCCATGAAGGAGAGATATCACTGCATCAACTAGGGTCATAAATTGGTTGCTGAAAGGCTTTTTAGAGGAGTAGCTTCTGCATTAGAGCAGCTGAACTTACAAAGATATAGACAGAAATAGCTTCTCTTCAATCTATTTAGGTTAGAAGATGACATCTCTACAAGTCAACAGAAACAAAACAACAGGTCTCTGTTTCTGGGAAGTATTTGCAGTACACACAATATATAGGAAGAACAGCACTGAGAACAGGTGTTAGATATTATTCATGTGGCACGTCTCCTCAACCCTGACTTGGGATGTTTGCTTAGCCATCCATTTAAATGCAGAAAAAGATATTAGCATTCTTCCTAAGCAATACTATAAATAAAATCCCAGGACAGTATATGTCCCAGTATTTCTTGATAGCCTTTCACTGACATCTCTCTTTCCTAAAGGAAAAAAGCTGGCTAATCCTTGAAAGATTTTTTTTTAACACGCCGTTCAAGATGGAGTTAGATGTTTGGTCTGTTTGAGATTAACTGAAAAGAGGATAATACTAATTTTAAATTATATTGTGAAATGCCAAAAGGTTGCCCAAATCATGAATGAAATTGAATTAAATTCTCAAATTCAGCACATTCTTTGGTACACCAACAGGCATTACAATAGCACCTGGACCACTCAAAGGTGAAATTAGAATTTTATTATATTTATATATAAAATTAAACTGTTATTTTGATATATTCTCTAAACTCAGAAAACAGTCTTATACACTAAAGAAATTATGTCGCCAAAATCAGAGTACTTGTGAGTCACCTCCTGTTAGAACAACAGCACAAAATTTTGAAAAGACAATTGATCAAACAATAATGCAAACCTCTCAGAGGATCCAGATTCACATGGGGGAAAGACAGCATCAGTGTACGTACAGTAGAAACATTCAGTGCACCAGCATTTTCTATTTTTCAGATAAATTAGGACATTTTACAGTAAGTTAACATGGACAAAACAAAGTCCTCAGAAGCCTGAAAGCACAAGCCTTTCTCATTTAACTGGTACTCTACAAAGGCAGAGTGACTTGGCAAAATCAGAACATGTTATTTAAAAGAAACCGTTAACTACTGGATTACAGTTCCTTGAATACTTACCAAAAGCTGTCCAGCAAAGCAGATAAACAAAATGAAGGAAAGCAAGAGAAACGCAGCCCCAAATGATATTCCAAGGATAGATGTTCTACAAGAAAAGGAAAACGTGTTATTAACTTCTCTGTTACGCATGTGTAGCATGACTTTTCTTTCTGTATAATACTGATATGAAAAATTGCCACATGCAAGTTACAACTTCCATATATCAACATCATGGAAAAAAAAATTCTAATCCTTACCAGAATGGCAGGCCTTCTTCCTGCCATATTCTTAATTCAGGAATGTCTGAATTGGCCTTATCTCTGACTTTGCGAAAGTGTTGTTATGAGAGGATAATAATTTCTTCACAAATAATTTAAATGACAGAGTGCATTAATGGCAGAAATATTTTGCTTTGTTTTTATTTTAGATTAAGATTTTTACTGATTCATTTTTAGGCTGTTGATTCTATAATAATTTAAGAATATAATTGATATATAATAGAAACTTGTTGGTTTTGAGCATTCCACCCCCCACCCCCCGAAGGTAGGTAAAACAATAGCACGGGACAATAATGTCCAGTTTTCAGTGAACAGGATAATTAAACTAAACACTGTAAAGAAAAGAAAAAATGGCAACAAACTTTAAATGAAAAAAAAAAGTGTAATCTCTTTGTGAAATCATCCTTACTCAGTGTTCTAGCTCATTCTTGTGTTTTATAAATAGGAAAGACTAGCTAAAATAGCAACACTGGATGCTCGGTAAACAGAAACAGGGATGCAGAAATGATCTGGGCATGCATTCATTCCACATATGTGGAAATCTCTATGAATATCATAGTAGAGCATAATTGCTCCATCAGGCACCATATGAGAGCTACTTAGCATGGCTGCCCAGGGAAAGGTTCAGTGGGACCTAATTATGTCTAATGAATGGCAAGAGGGCATCAGAAGCTCTGGACCAAGTGGTTTAAGCAATCCAACTAGATGCCACCATGAAGCTTGTCACTTGAGCATCTGCTTTCAGTTTTAACCATAGCTTTGGCATTTTTACAGAATTAAAAAGTATTTCTTAACTCCTATAAGCATCAGTGGGTATCTTATTTTATCAAGCCTTATATGTAAAGAAAAACTGGCGTGAGATTTTATAAGTTTTTTATCCCTTGCCTTTTCCACAAAGCCATAATAAATGTTATGCTTTAAGTTAGCTCCTCCATAAACATAAGATTCAGAACGAAAATACATTATTAGTAAAAGCATACATCTCTGTTCTTTAGAGATGCAATGTGAATTCAAATACATGTTTTTTACAAACTATAATAATGAACATTTAGGAGAGAAACTCTATGGATCAATTTCCTTAGATTACATACAAATATTGGAAAACATTTTGATCTGTTTTAACAACAGTGTTACAGAAGCTATTTTCAGGAAAGAACAAAAAAGCATTAACTTCACAAACCAATTTGATACCATACTGCAGTCATTAAAAGCATTTTGGAGAGTAATTTATGAGCTTCCCTGCTTCAGAGAACCTCTTACATGAGAAGTATTAATCGGATTTTGGCTTGCTGTGAACAGCTGATGAAAAACAAACCAATGGCAATGCATAACATGTATTAATCTTGAAATAATATTTCTTTTATAAGTTATTTTAAAAATTGTTATTGCCTATGAATACATGTTCTCCAAGAATTTCTCACTGAGACCAACACAGTAAGCTGTACATCTGAACATGTAAAACTACAGTCCTTACTCTTAGGAATTTAAAATCTAGTAAGTAACAAAAGAGATGAACGAAAAGGAATGTAATTAACATGCTTAGTTTTTATATCTTCATGAACACTTTCAATCATACATGTCCTTTGGTAAGATTCAATTAACCATTCGTGCATTCAAACTCCTGTCTCTGATACAAAGAATATAAAAAAGGAGCATTCACATCTTAAGAAATGATTCAACACATGAACAGACTTATGAGTAAAGTTTGGAGTCTCTCCTTGTAGAAGAAGAAATGAAGATGTTTGTGAGAGAAGCTGGAGTGCAAGGGAAATAACATTAACATGGCATAAGGTGAGTTTATGTAAAGAGTACTTAATCACATTGGCAACAGGCAAGAGCAAAAGGTCTTTGTAGCTGTTTTACATGATCAATGATGTTGAGGTGGCACAAGAAAAAGAATTGCACAGCAAGGCAAACAGAAATCTGATTATCAGGACAAAAAAAAAAAAAAAAAGGACTGAAGAAAAGTGGTATCTTAGAATCCAGACTTGAGTGGCAAATGCAAAGAAAAGAAGTTGTAAGATTTTTGCTCCCTGCACCCCCATCTTTTCTGGGAACAGATGGACTTCTGTTTTGGTTAGGCTAAGTTAAAATAGTTTCATGCTGCTCCTAGAAGGGAAGAAGTGGGCTGAAAATGCTATAATGGAAAGCAAGTTACTAAAAATTAAGTGCCACTATAAACATACCTCATTTGAGGCAACGATCATAGGAAATCCATAGCATGCATTTATTTTCTGTCACTGAAACACTGTGAAAGCAGCACAGGTCTTTACAGTAAACTAATACTGTCTTTATTGTCTCTATTTATAGAGTCACCAAACAGACTTCAGAAGTCATCAAATGCATTGCACTGACAGACTCAGGCAAAGCATTTTGTCAAAAGAGCACCAGGGATCCCACAAGCCAATGAGCTCTCCTCCTGCTTCTTCCTATGCTGCACGGAATGCCCCTGTCTCTGCCACGGACAACCTTTGACGTTAAACTACAGAGGGACAAAGTTTAACATTGAGCAAACAATATGAGAACTTCCCAGGCTTCAGATAAGTCTTAGTCTAAATAATTTATGACCTTGGCTATCCCTCTCATATTTTTCTGGTTTCCTCAGTAAATATCTGGTTTGAACAATTCATTTTCACCAGGTGGTATGAGATTGGGAAAAAAAATATAAAAATTTGTGCATGCCTATGTCTTGCTGGTAACATTTAAACTGAAAAATAGAAATTTTTATGAAGATAAAGATACTGAAAAATGGAGAAGAGAATGTATTCTTTCTACACTTTTTTAACTTTTAGGAAAATATTTATGGTACAATCCCTTAATGGGACATAGAGAATAATCTCTTTATCAGGTAATTAACATTCATGTTCCAAACTATTTGAATGCAAATTCTCTTGACAGGATAAAATCATAATGAAGCAATTACAAATGGTAAGTACACATGGTAACACTGTATTCAAACTTTTTTGGCATCTAACACTAGTTATTTCTCAATTCAACTGATGCTTTCATTAAGCCACTGATGGATTCAATGGCTGTGCAGACTAACTCTGTGGCAGTTTCAGTTTTAAGAAAAATAATTTGAGCATTATAACGTAAATTCATTTTCCTGCTTTTTTAAAAATCAGATACAGCAGAAAAATAGCTGGTAATGGTGGGGTTTTTTTTTTGCTGATACTGTCTTATACATTAGACACCTGCTTTCAGAAAAATTCTTAAAGTATCACCTTTTCTATGAAGAAATTAATCTGTGCCTTACTGGAAATACTATGGTAGGGGCGATCGTTAGTTCAGCATGACTTGGAATAAAAGGACACGATTTCTTCAACATAGCAGCCTTAGAGAGCAAAGACTTTGGAAGAATATTAGATACAGACCCAAACAAATCCCTTACTTGAATAGCATGAGAAGTAACTCCTGTATAGCAGGAATATACTTTCATCAATTCACCAGTTTGCATTTCAAAAAAACGACACTACCAATTCAATGTTTGTTGATGGTAAGTAAGGTTGTCATGCATTACTGGAGATAATTCTGTCACTTGGTAAACCAAAAAAGCTAGAGAGCCACTGAAGGCCTGTTCCGAGGAAATGTAATGATTCAGATTTGCTGTTATTCTCATGTCACAGTACAGTCCTACTCCTCATGATACATTTCACCTCAATATATTGTTTACTTGATTCTATTTACCACTTTGTGTAAAGTTTATTATGAAAACACCATGTCAGTCTATTGACCCCAGGAAAATTAAAACATTAAATTATTTCAATCTTGAAATATATGTCTCAAGATCTTGGTGATATTACATATTACTAGCAACTTACTGGATGCTAGTCATCATCAGATATCTCCAAATCTACTTTAAAGCAGCAGGTGGTGTGCCTGCACAGAAATCAATATTACACTGCTGCAGAACCAGAATAATGGAATAGTGAAATCAATAAAACCCAATGACAGATGTAGTTTATCTCCCTGTCTTCATTAGATCACCTTTTAAAAACCTGTAGAATTTTTGACAGAAAACAAAAAGCTAGATAGAATTTAAGATTAAAATATGATTATCTATCTATCTATCTATCTATCTATCTATCTATCTATCTATCTATCTACCTATTACTGGAAGTAAACAGCACGTGCAGCACTGGAGTATGTTCAATTTAAGCTACAGTTGTGATGACTAGAGACACTAGTGGTTTTTCAACTTTTTTTTTTTTTTAAT
This sequence comes from Heliornis fulica, assembly GCA_013399135.1. Lineage (NCBI taxonomy): Eukaryota > Metazoa > Chordata > Aves > Gruiformes > Heliornithidae > Heliornis > Heliornis fulica. Next base: position 17,257 of record VXBZ01011716.1, on the reverse strand, counting down.
TTGCAATGCTCCCCATTTTTGAGTGAAGATGCAGATGCCTGTATAATACTTTGCCTTTCTGTCTTCCATTTTCACAACTCCTTAATTAATCCACAGACCCCTTGGAGCTGAATGCTATTTATGATGGTTCTGCCTGACTTTACAGTCTTGGTTTTACAATTTAATATTAAGCCTTATAAAAAGGCCAAAAGTATTTACATTTTGGTAATGAAAATGATAAATCAAGTACCTTGATTTGAGTACCTTTGATTTTACCTAACACCAGAGGTACTTGATAAATCAAGAGGTACTTGATAAATCAAGTACCTCTGGTGTTAGAAAGAGATCATGAAATAGAAGCATATGCTTTTACAAGTTGGACACTTTATTTAGTTGAATACAGCTCCCTAGGGTTCACTAATTTCAAGTATCTGATATATTTTAATGAGCTACAGAATCAGTTTAAGAGACATAATAAGGATATAGCAAAATTACTACGTGTATGAATCTAGATTAGTTTTCATGAGTGAAATCAAAACATAAAACCAGTTTCATAAATCTTACTGACAGAGGGGAATCCAAGTTTGTTTTTTTGGTATATCACAAACCATGAACTTCCCTGAATTAATTACTGTACTGATCAAAATATAGCATGAACTTCTGAAATATAGAATAATAGAATCATCAGGGTTGGAAGGGACCTCTAGAGATCATCTAGTCCAATCCCCCTGACAAGCAAGTTCACCTAGGGCATGTCACACAGCAATGCATTCAGGTGGATTATGAAGGTCTCCAGAGAGGGAGATGCCACAACCACTCTGGACAGCCTGGCCAGTGCTCCCATCACACTCACAGTAGAGCAATATTTCCTTGTGTTGGGGTGGAACTTCCTATGATCCAGTTTATATCCATTTCCTCCTATCACTTGGCACCAGTGAAAAGAGAGTGCCCCATCTACTTGACACCTACCCTTCAGGTATTTATATACATTGTTCAGATCTCTCAGCCTACTCCAGCCTGAACAGACCCAGATCCCTCAGTCTTTCCTCATAAGAGAGATGGTCCATTCCCTTAAACATACTTATAGCCCTTCATTGGACTGTCTCCAGCACAGTCTCTTCTCTTGAACTGGGAATCCGTAACCAGACACAATACAATGAGGCCTCACCAAGCCAGAGCAGAAGGGGTGGAGAACCTTCCTCCACTTGCTGGCCAGGCTCTTTTTAATGCACCCCAGGATAGCATTGGCCTTCTTGGTCACAAATGGGACATTTTTCCTTCATGGTCAACTTATTGTCCACCAGGACTCTAAGGTCCTTCTCCGTGGAATAAGAATACTTATTATGGGAAATGACAAATGCAACCGAGTCTTCATTTCATGTTTTGCAATAATCATGACTAAAGTTAGACTGACATGTGGGATACCGGAGCTTCTGGAAGAGTGTCCTTTTGCTTCCGTGTTAGAAACTAGCTGGAATAACCTCTGCAAAGAAAATGCTTCAGCATCTGAACAGAAGTCCATAAAACTTGATAAATGTTATAAAACAAGTCTGAAGTATAGAAAGTCAATTTATAATGGCCTAACACCTTCTTCTGGCCTTGAATTAAAATTTGAGTACTACAGTACAAGACCAATCAGTTAGCTGAGGTTATAAATGCTACTGCTGAAAGTTCTGCACAAAAGAAAAGACTGTGAGTAAAGACATACTATATAAAAAGGAATATACATTGCTGGCTTTAGAAACAATTGCTATAAACAAATATCAACTTTCCACTATGTAAACAATAAACAACAAAATTTCATTTTAAGAAGTCTAGTAAAATAGTAGTTTTGGAGCTGTCTTCTAGTTTTATCTGCCTTTCTAGAATATGCACAGAGAGCTGATGTATATGAAAATAAATTAACTCATAATATATAAATTCTGATTAAAATGGTTATTCTGCAATCTATTAAAATGTCTTAAAATAGTTTTTAGAAAGAGACATTTTGAGAATGGTAATGCTCTATTTGCATGCTGAACAGTAGTATTATTACAGTAATATGTTAAATAAATTTATTTAATCAGTCTCAATTCTGCAATACCTTTTGACCCACTTCTCATTCAGTTGTAACACTTAGTTTGCATGTAATTTTATTTGCACAAACTTATAGCTTGCATTATCTTTACACATTCACTTCCATTATCAACACACCTTTTTAAATGCAAAGGTAAAAATTAAAGTGAATGAAGAATTGATACTCATGTTTGGCACCATGCTGTTGAGAGCATTTAAAATTAGAAACAAATGTAACTATGAAAATAGGCTGAAATCCTCAGTCTTCTCTGTTCCATTTCTTTTCCATGAGTCTGTAATCTAACAATTCCAAAATTTCTTACTTATAAATTTTTATTTTTTTACATTAATGAGCAAATACATATCAGAATGCAAATACATTTTAAATACTACTTACTTTGGCAATACCAGAATCTGCACAACAAAAACACAGAAGAATATCAGACAGGCACAAGTCACATAATACTTAAATGCAGGCAGAGTAGTTGATCGATACTAAAAGAAAAAGAAGCAAATGTTAAAAACACAGTTTCCACAGCACATAAAATACTACCCAACTGAAACTTCAGCTTCAAGTTGCAGATATATATAGTCAGTCTTTAGCAGCAGTAAACTTCCTGTTGTTCAATGACTTCCATACCCACTGACATAGGTCTAGGGATTATCAGGCGTAATATTGAATCCTCTCACTTCTTGAAGAACAGCTTAAGTAGCTATGGTTTTGTCATGTTCCTCTGCAGAACAAACTATTCAAAATTAAATAGTTTAAGTTAAAAAAAAAGTGAAAGCATTTTTAAAACTATCATCAGGAGTGGCCAACAGTTCTTAGTCAATGAGAAGTTTCTTCATCATTAATTCCCCACACCAATTTTCAATTATTAATAAATACCGAGTGGGCTGAAACAATTAGAAGAAAAGTCACAAAAAATCTATTTATGAATCACTAATTAGCCTGTCAAGAGATATAAGAATTAAGCAATGAAATATTTATCAGAGTTGTTCTGCTATTTGAGATAGATATGTCTAGACTGAAACCAATTAAGCACTCAAAAGGAAATGACCTAAGTATTGGGCCTATTAAAGTTACTCACTCGGGCAATGTTTTTTTTTTTCCAAAGGGTGAGTTTACGATTTGCTTATTAAAAAAAAAGTATGCCAAAGATTTTTGCAGAAACTGCTCAAATTGCTCAAAATTGAAACTTCATGAAATGGTAAGTACATGAGATGTGCTTTCCAACTGCAAGCACACAGTTGTGTCTTCGTGCTTAGTGCCAAGTTCTGCCCTTCAAACTGGTTCACCAAACTTTACATGAACATGCAGAAATTGAGTTTAGAGACCCAACAGCTTTTTTTCTCACTTTTGAATTATATGAGAAATGTAAAGCGATTCCTATCACATACCTAAATGAATTTCAAAGCACAAATATAACTTTGCTTGATGGGTACATTTGCACAAAGTTTTGTTTTTCCACCTGTTAAGGTGTTTGTTGTTAATGATGCCCAACGGTTTTGGAGCTTGAGCTGCTGTTAGAGTCTCAAAAAATTCCAACTCACTTGTAAATTCATTTCAGTGCTTCACAGTTCTCTAGACATCTCTGAATGAAGTCAGAAGGCTCACTCCTTAGCTTAAATAATTATTTGGCTTTATTACCTAGCTGTACTTTCAGGTCCTACAGGGCCCAAAAAGCTCCTGTTTGAATCAAAAGCAGGCTTCTTACTTAGCTTTGTAAAGGTAAGACTGGACTGATGAGTCATTAAAAGAGTGAAGAAAGATATTAAAAAACTGTCTCTGAAAAGAACAATTTGTCTTCTGCAGATCTATACGCATGCTACCTTCTAAAAGAGAGCAGACTTCTAACAGGAAGCACTTACATAGCCAAGTATCTTAGCTCCCTGATTTTCTCCCATGTCCTGACTCTCTGATTGTTCAAAGTGCACATATGACGGGTTTCTCTCAAGTTCACTTCCAAAATTACATAAAGATCTGAAAGTGCTCCTAGGCACACCTTTGATCCACTCAGCATACCCTTTAAACACTACAGGTGAGACCATACCAGGTCTAGCTTCTTCTTTCTTATGCCATCTTTCTAAGACCCCTAACAAGCCTTGAAACCTTTTTCACCCTGATGCATTGCCAAGGGAATACAACACATAGTTTCGACAACTGGTTGTAAGAACACTATTCTGGTGAGCTGTGAAAAAATCTGAAAATTGCCTCAGATGCTTTGAAATGAAACATATCTACAAGAATCATCAGATATATGTTTGACCACCACATGGGATCCAGAGCATACTTGCACCTATGCTGTACAGTGTGAATGCAGTATAGTAAAAATTCCTCTATCCCATGCATATCCCCATCATAAACTCATCAGGCCTACTCATACAGCCAGTTGTGGTCAAGTGCACCTTTTGCACTGTTCAGCTATTAGCTACTCTATGCTTATGAAAAAGCAGAAAGAGATAACTCTCCAGTCTTCCTCCTGAAGCTGTGATAGTATGTACAGAAGCTCTACAAGCCATAAAACAAAGAAAAGGCCTGACTTTCTAGTCTAGTGGTCACAACAACTCACCTAAAAGGGAGAAATCTTTCATTCTGATCATTACTCCAAGGACTAGAAACGATATATTTTACTCCATCTCTACATACATGTCTCAAACATGTTTTATCACATTTATTAGTTAGAAGAATATTTAGTGTGTTTCATTCAAGATAGCTAGGTGTTTTACTTAAGAAACATGTATAGTATTGTTTCCACTGAATGACTGTGAGCACCAAGTGGATATGGAGAAAACTGATGATCAACTGACATCATTAGAAGACTGTCATTACTACAGGTAGAGTCTTTGAGACATGGCAAAAGAAAAAAAAATTAAAAATGGAGTTTGATAAATGCCTTTTGAGGATGTAGGTAATGGAATTTAGAAATTATTTGCTCTGGTACCATCAAATTTGGATTATCAAACCTCCTCCCACTTCTGAAAGACCATGAAAATGACATGAAATTCAAGTGAACTGTGGAGCCCTAAAAGCAGGAAAATAGTCTCAGACTTCACAGTCATAGAATTTCTTCCATAAATGAGTAAAATACTATTGTAATATTTGAGCACTTCTCCCTTCAGGAAGTGCTGTGGCCATGGCTCTGTGTTACAAAAGCAAGGAATATAAGCCTCACTTAGGATGAGGCAAAGAAAGAATCAGCTGTGAATTTGCACTGAAAATAACTTACTTCTTTTTCCAGAGTCTTATTATAGAAAAGAAGTGATATTCTTTGAATGTCTTCAGATTTAAGCCACTGCCTAGAAGAGAAAAGGAACATTATAACTGACATAAGAATAAAATAGCCCTGTCTTTTTATATTACCGAAATGCAATAAAATAAGAAAATCATTTTGAAGAAAGTAAGTCCCTGTGTATTGCAATGCATATTATGAATTGCTCTGACAGTAAAGGCAGAAACAAATCCCCTCTCCCTTTTGACTTCTACTCCTTGCATACATATGAAACAAAAGCTCAGAGAGGTAAACCATTTTTGTGTATCACTCCTAAGAACAATCAAGAGAGAGATTTATAGGATGTAATTCTGACACTGATATTCCACTCACTTCTAAAACATTGTAATATATCCACTGCACAGAACCCGAAATAAAAACAGTCCTTCACATAGGAACCTTTAAGAAGTGCACTGTTACAATATGCAAGAGGCACATTTCAGGAACTCTAAATGAAAATGTAGAAAACATTATGAAAAGAGATGGAGTGATTTTGGTTTTGAGCTGTAGTAGTCTCTTGACCATGACCCTGTACACTAGAGGTACATTTTGATCTTTTTACTGATTATACAAACGGCTTCCCTGCTTAAAGATAAAAATACAAAACAGAATAAGTATTAGCATTGAAATGAAAAATCTACTTTATAAGAAATTAATCTTGACAAACACTTGACATAACTTTTACAAAATGAAATGTTCTAATATGAAAGTCTGAAATTATTTTAATGGACACTTGGAAAGTAACAGAATATTTAAGTTTTAAGAGGGTTAGGTTGCTTGCCCCTCAAGGAGACTAGACAAACCTGAAAAAAATATTTAAGCAAAGTACATCTGTAAACATGCAATATTTGAGATTGAACAATAGTAGCAGGGCTTGACTTTTTTTTTTTTAACCTTTCCAGTAATAATTTTAAAACAGACTCCAAGCTAGTAGGGTTGCTAATGCCTTCTAAATAAAAGGGAATGTCTCAACTGACAGGCTGTAATGCATATAAGTAGCAGCAATGAACCACAGCAGATTATGTCCTAGATGAAGGTCCTGGGAGAAGAGTGAACAAAGTGTAGTGTAAGGTATTAGCTTCAATTTATGAAATGTAAAATACTTTTTTCCTTGCCCAGGAGACCGTCCCTCTTCCTGTGCAATCAGTTTCATTATAAAAACGGGATGAAAACATAATGAGTTTTAGGTATGCTTAATTTAAAAATGTATTTCCCTATGTGTCCTGCAATGGCTCATATCTACATCTAATCACAGTTAGAATTCTAATAAAAACCCAGATATGATAAGCTGTTGTACATGAGTGCTTTTCAGGGGATTCAGTTGTTACTGGAGAACACATTAAGTTTGTAAGATTTTTTTGTAAATTCTGACAACTAAGTGCAAGTCTTTTTCCATTTAGTTATAAAAATTGAACAAAAAGGTAAGTCTTCTCCAATCTGTTAAGTAATTTCCCTTTTTCCCTTACAGTATTTGACAAGCGGATTGCTTTAATTACTCTTACCACACTGTCAAAAAGTTCTTTCTGCAGATCCTCTCCCAGAGGCCTAATTTGGTCAGTATACACTTGACTGCATGTGGAGTCAGTAGTGCCATTTAGAACACATGCCAACTCATACTCCACATTACAAGTTCACGTTTTCAGGAGCTTTTAGTTCTACTTCAAAGCTGAAAAACATCACTGGTCATAGATAGCAGATGCTAAAAGGTCAGAGATTAGGGGAACAGTATAAAGCAGACAAATGCAAGTGAAAAGAAAGTACAGAAGAGGGAGCACAAAGTCACAGAACCTTTGACACACAGAGAAGGGCTGAAAAATTCTGCCTAAAAGCTACCTAAGTCTCAGCAGGTATGTGGGGACGTGCCTCCTGGTAAACTAGGTACACATTTCCTGTTTAAAGTCTTTAGCAATTCAAGGAACAACAGAGACAGATGTCTGAATTCTGCCTGTAACCACAGAGACGTGTGGTTTGATGGGGCTTGCACCCACTGACAACGTACAGCAAGGAATTCTGCACAGAACATTGTAGTCACCGCGACTTAAAGGAAAAAAAAAAAAAAGAGGAAAGAGTTAATGTCTCTTTAAACCTCCTTATCAAAGAGCATATAACTTTAGTTTAGCTCCCTCTGTAGGTATATATTTAGATAGTAGAATACTGTCCATCTACCACATGTCCTACAGAAGTCCGCTAACCACCAAGAGTCAGGGTGGCTAGGGCCACTCGTATCCCTCCTGTGCAGGATGGCCACTGTGCAGACAGGAATAATTTCTTCAAGGTATGGGAAAACGTGGAGAAAGTGTGCTGTTATACCCTGCTGTCTTAGGCACCCAGGAGAGAAGCTCCTTTCTCACTCTTCTGGATGTGCAATTATCTGTCTTTTAACTTAGTGGTCTAGCATAATGATGAAAAAACCCTTTCCGCATGCAACTTTGCAAGGAGCATTGCCAAATAAATCTAGTACTCTGAACCATGCTACAAGGCCACCTGGCTGCTTGTTAGAAGCCACAGTTTCATTTACATTCCAGAAGGAAGTACTGAGTGAACCCAGCAGTCCCAAATTGCTGACTGCATGCATGTGGCGAGTGGCAGTTTTGGGGGGGGACAGCTAAGCTAGCTTGTGAACCATTAGGACAGCTGAGAGCGGGGGGCCCAGAGGAATGCTACATTGCTTTAAAAACTTGAGGTATCATGCTATTTTACACTGTGTAAAAAGAGTGATTGATTTGCAGACTTGGTTTTGCCTAAGAAGATGCAGACTACTTTCCCTTACCTTCCAGTTACTGGCTGTCAAACACCTGAGCATGTAATGTGTGGAGACCCACAGATGATACGACAGTTTGCTTGCACACAGTTAGTTATTTTTTCATAGAATGCCACATGACAAAGAACCATGATGTGGATGAAAAAAGTCAGACCATACTGACAGCTCAGGGTGGAAGAAACACTAGTTCTGTACATTGGATGTTTGCTTTTGAATGATTTAATGCAATTTTCTAACTGAAAAGGTTAAAAGTATGTCAATCTAACACTGCATTTTATGTGGAATAATGTGGGGTTTATTTAATATTTTTCATTCAGTCATAGACCTATTTGGTATACAATCCAAACTTCACAGTTTAAAACATTTAGAAATACTAGTTTTCTTACAAGTTTCCTTGAAAGTTTGCTGCTTTTTTCACAAATTCAAAAGACTGAGCTTCACAACCACTCCATTACATTACTCGATAGTGTTATTTTCATTTTACAGCTAAAAAATTGAAGCACAGGAAACATGAACAATTATAAAGAAAACAAAAAAATAGTTTTGTTTCCTAACTGTAGGAAGTCTTTTATATAACTTTTCCAAGTTCTTAGCATTTACATAGTTAAAACATTATTGAATTATCTTGCCAGCACTTCTGACAACTTATTCTCAGATATCCTATTCAATAGGTATTGCTGTTTTAGGCAAGTCTAGTATAATCAAAAGGTTTTGCCTATCACATGACCCACACTCTTTCACTGTGTTCTTTCTATGACCTATAACAATAGTCTTTTCTATTAAAAAATCTGAAAAATATTTTCTTAAACCATGCAAAAAACCCCAAATGTGACACATAAGCAATAATGATTAGGTATAATACTCAACTGATTAATGTTCTGAGTAACAGAAGTAGGGGAGAAAACATATAACTCATCATATTATTGTCCACATTTTTGAAGGGCAATTCCCTTATTTCATCAGACAAATATAAGAAACCTAAACGCTTATTTTGAATTGGTATTGATTTTTCTCCGAGTCTTATCTAGTCACCAGCAAATGAAGAACATCAATATCACCTCCAGCTCTTCCCAGTCCACAGAAAAAATTGCATGCTATATTGCCTCCCCCAACAAATTCAATCTTGGCCTTCTCTAAGAAATTAACCAACCAGTTGAAACAAAGAGAAATTAAACTATGTTCTTAGGCAACATTTCTGATTCTGAGGAGACATTACTGTGACAATTGTGAAGCATCAATTTTTGCATCATTTAGACTACTAAGCAAAATATTTCATCTTTCTTCTCTGCTCTCAGATGAGATAATTCTGTAGGTATGGCTATGAGTGAACAGGTATGAACAGTTACAGAGCAAAAATTCCTTCACCATGAAGATCAAGAAAACACAAAACCTCTGTCACACCATGATTCACAGGCACTGTCTTATCTCACATAATAGAAAATGTCACCGTGCAGCCTATCTTCACAATGTGCAGAGCTTCCTATGCCAATATTAGTGACACCTTTACTGTTTTCAGACTTTTGCATGTGTGTGGGGGTGAGAAATAATAGCACTACCCTCTTTTTCAGATTTATGTCAAGGTTGAAGAAGGAGAAAACAGAGAATAGAGGCATACTTTTGAGCATTGATTCCATCAATGGCCTGGATCATCCTCTCATTCAGTTCCTCTTCAAACCTTCTTTTTTGTGATTTTGTTCTGAAATGAAAAATGCAGGAAGTCACTTCGGAAAACTACTGCAAGTTCAAACAATGGGGTGATAGCTGGCATAAACTTGTGGGGGTAATAATTTTTAATAGTCACACTGCAATAGCAGCTATCAGTTTCAGGCACACTGAGCTACAAAATAAGCTCTTAACAAAAACAGCATAAGCTACAGAGTCTGGCACATATACAAATATCTAGAGTTTAGCTATTAGGGTACACTTAAAAAAAAAAACACAAGAAAACACTTTGTTTAAAAAAAAAACAAAAACAAGAGATTTCACGAAATTCTGGTTGAAGGAAAGTGCTATGCTTATTTTTTTCATTCTTTGTCATTCTTTTCTTGATCTAGAAGTTATGGGTGTTATTAAAGTCATCAATTCACCTCTATTTCTATTTCTCACCATCTTACCCCAGTCATTGAAGTACTAAACAGAAGAATGAAAAGTTAAAGCTACTGTGATTTTGCAAACATTTTGTCTAGCAGGAGCACTACACGAAGACCACAAAATACCTTTGAATGTTTGCTACTACAAACATACTACAGACTTAGAAATGAAACACAATGCAAAAAGGAAGCAATTAATAAGCTATATAAAATGTCTCCTTTAGTACATACTATTAGATGTTGTAACACAAATTAACAGCCTTTTCCATCTTCTTACAACACTATGACTCCTCTCAATTTTCATACTTATACTAATTCAGAATAACGCTATTTGTTAGCATGAACTGTGTTTGCAATTCATAAATAACATGCCTGTCAAATCTGTTTCTGTAGACCTTCTCTGCGTGAGAGGTATCAGATGAAAAAAGTTTGGATGAGAAATGGCCCTCAAGATTTGAAAGTATGTCATACATATGTGAATGCATGTGCATATATATGTATTTATTTGGACTCTATATGCCTAGATGATTTTAAAATACTAAATTACCTTTCTCTGCAACGCTGAAAATGATATTGCCCCATAGGAACATCCTAAAAAAACAAAAGAAAATATCTATCAACTCTAATACTTTGACAACATTAAGTTGCTTTAAAAACATTGTTAAAAACAGTCAAGGAGAAAAGTTTCCAATACAAATATTTTAGCATTGAATTAGAATTGTCTAAAAGAAAAATTCAGCCAAGAGTGAAGATGGAGTGACTGATAAACTGATCTATCACTATGGATGCTAAATAACTAATACAAGAATGATTTGCTCTATTAGAAAGCAAATGCTTCAAAGTCACCACTGTTTCAATGTAGCTCAAACTCCTGCCAGTTTCAGCAAAAAACAGTCTTAAGTGTTTTTCAAAAAAAGTATATCCAAGTGGCCAAACACAGGCAGTGGTCATTATTTTTTATTGATAAGCAACAGCAGCCATCGCAGACACATTTATTTTGTGATTAATAGTGACAGCTGGGTACTTTCTGTAATGCACACGTCACAGCCCACATTCTGTATTTATTGAACAAGATGGGTTAGGTGGCTCAAACCTGAGTTGTCGTGTGTAATAGGAACAAAAGTAAATGCCAATGTTGAAAACTATTAGAATATACCTTTATGTTTGCACTTTTCAGGAGTAAAGGATAATGCAACGTACAAGCTGGGGTCTGACAGCAAAAGAGTGTTATAATAATTAAAATGAAATCTTTTCTGTTCAGCATACGAGGTGTACCATTGCACTATGACACTGAAACTCCAGCCAGCAGCCACAGCCATGGTTAAAGCACCTAAAAAGGTTTTTTTACCATGTTACCGTAAGTATGGATTTGGTTCCCAAAGAACTAATAATGAACTCCTCTCCAAGTACCACAGAGATATTCTAACTTTACTACCTTTGCTCCAGGTTTGGCCACATTTCAAATGGAGATTGTGGCTAAATAGCCAATAAATCTCAGAGAATGACTCTGTATCCAAAGTGTTCCTTCCCAAAGGTGTTGCACTCTGGCTTTATGTTCAAAATGTCTTCCTACAAGCTGAGCAGCAGCCATTATACGTGCTGTGATTAGGGCTCACGCTCAGAGGGTCAGATCGCTTATTTAGTAGGCAAGTTGGACTCCTTAAAATTCAGAGGTGCACTTATAGCAAGACATGGCTCCTCAGAGTCTAATCCAAAGCTCGCATGCCAGTGGAAAAGCTCTCAGCAGCTTCACTAAATTTATATCCTGTACAAACATTTGTATCACCTTTTATCAGAAATAACCATTTATTAAGAAGTGAGCCCCTTTTTCCTTTCAAATATTGCTACATTGTATGAAATGACATAAGTAGGCCCCTACTGTTGTGCTAATCTTGCCGTTTTCAGTTGTCATGCTGTCCCTGTGGTGCAAGTGTGCAAATGGCTTGGCTGCTCCCCAAGATTCCAGGTACCGGGTCATGCGGACAGAAGCTCTCATTTTGGCTCCATCAAGAGTATGCCGAGGTCTAATGTGGTGCTGAGGGCTTCGCTTCTCTCCCTGGTTGACAGAGAATAATAGGTGAGATCAGCCTTGGTGTTCATTACCTTCTGAAGCAGTGATGCATCATGTGGTACCCCATATCTACATGCTTAGGAACTTAAAAATGGAGAGATGCTAAGAACCTGCAATTCTTAACGATACTGCTGGGAAATATCAGAGACTTATTTCTGAAGAGCAGGAAAGATTTGCAATTCAAACATTATGTATTTGTAGTCATCACTAATAGCGCTGATCAATATCTTACGGTAGTGAATTATTCAATAAAGAGATTAGTGGTCCTCCTATAAAATAAATATAACTGGCCACAAAATAAAAGTACTACTAACCTTAGGATTGATTACAAAGTAAGTCTTAACATTATGCTCTTTCAGATATGGGTCCCTCACATCTCCATCCCCATCTTCCACTTTGTAAGCTCCATTCAAATGTGCCAAGGTGACTGAGGTGATGTGAACGCGGCTGAAATTAAAAGAATGACAGAATCACAAAATACTGATCAAAACCGTAATTTAAACCTGATCAACCTGTTTACTATCTTTTGGATATCCTTTTTTTATACTGCTCACTTCACTTACAGACCTTCTAATCTCATTTTTAGAAGTTGTAATGGGCATACATCTAAAGGTTTCCATCTACAAAAACTATTCTTTAAATTACAGGAAATACCGAGTGCCTAGTTTGTTTGGTTGTGTGTTTTTCTTTTAAAGACAGCACAAAAGAAACATTAGTTCAAGATTCTCCATGAAGGCTGATGGCTGAAGACATGGTACCTATGCATTTCTCCATGGTACAAAAATCCCTATGTCAAAAGGTAAACAGAGAAGCCTCTTACCCTGGAACTCCTCCAGCTTCCATGTGATTTGCCAGAGTAACATCGTGTGACCATACATCATACTGCCACTTCTGTAGCCCGATAACTCCACAAAGCACATTCCCAGAGTGCACTCCTACACGCATATTGATGTCAACTCCAGTTGCATCTCTCACTTTCCTGCAGTTGAGAAGAAATCTTTGTTAATAATAGAGTCTTTGATTTCTTTTGACTTACTAGTTACATTAGCAATAACAACAGTGATAACATTCAGTTTTGTAGCATGGCCTCCATCCTTTTTATGCCAGGATTATTTTTTCTGTATTACCTTTACTATCATCTATATTCACAACTATTTGAGTAAATAGTTGGGTTGAAACTAGATGATATTTAAGGTCCCTTCCAGCCTGAAGCATTCTATGATTCTATGATGCTATAAATATTAATTCTCAAGTCCATGTCTAAAGTCCCTTTTTGTGATACTCATTTGCAATTTGGAGGGGCTGAAGTAAGTAGTGGAAATGTTTCATCCCATGACAGAAGATAGGGACTATTTCTGTTCTACAGGCAGCTTTTAATTCAGCAACAGTCAAACAAACATATTTTGGAGATCTGGAACTATTGTTATGCACGCTTCTATCTGAAGACCCTAATATCTGTCTTAGAGACTATCTCATTAGAGACTATCTCATATCTGGCTTCTGCCAGCCTCTATGACTCTAGCAAGCTTACTTGGAAATGCCTCTGCTCTGAGAGAAAGGAGAGAAAACACAACACGACAGGATATTCTACAGGCTGGTGGCTCGTACTGTTTTTAGAAATAGGGGCTCAGTGCCGTTCAGGCTGTGGAGAGCATAAGTTCAATAGCCTTCCACATGGCTGGTGAATGCTGTACCCACTATATCATTATGTAAAGAATAAGAAGCCACCCTCACTGTCCAGACCACATCTAAACATTTGACCTCTCCAGTGGCTTTAGACAGAACTGAAGTATCTGTTTACTCCAATACAAATCTCAGAAGATACTTCCACATAAGATAGGCATTAATCTTGCCAAAAGTCTCTTGTGGATCACAGGGAGGTGACTTAAGTCAAACAACCAGAACAGTTTTAGACATGTGTCATATCAGTACCTAACATGTGTAAAGAGTTATAAAATTAATTCAAATGTATACAGGCTCATATATTTCTAAGAAATAGGAAGAACATAACGTAACTGGATGTATACATTTAAGTTCCAACTCATATGGACCAAAACCTCACCAATAATAAGGAATATGTACATACATTTATCTTAAGGGAGTTTGTGATGTTGGTGGAAGGAATAACTGCAGAATAAGAACCCAAATAACTCCTGTGTATGAGTAAAGTTCATAGTTCTAGCAACATCTTCAGGCTTGATGATGAGAATAATCAGCTCTGTACCTTCCAAGTTACTGAATTAATCTGGTCTGTTTCTCTTCTTTTTTTGAAAGGGAACATAGAACTTAACAGTCTTAATTTGATCTGGAAAATCCTATGTGTAAGCAGTAGTTCTCAAGTGTTCTTTTTCTGGGAAATGAAAATAACAGGAGCATGTCATAAAGTATTTTGTTAAACTGTGTTTAGAAGTCATTAAAAAGAAGAGCGGATTTTTTTAATTCCCTCAGTATCTATCAAGTGTTTATCAATACCTCTTTTCACTTTGCCATTTTACACTACTCTCCTGTAACTGGCACACTTGAAAATGAACTGCTCGTAAAGGATCTTGATAAGCAATCAGCAAATGATGAACACCACTTTGCTCTGCACAAGGAATATGACATGAGCTTAACACTGGATGAAAAAAAAAGTGCTTTTCAAAAAGTGCTGGGCAAAGTGGAAGAGGAACAGTTATCCTCGAGAAGTGCTTGTCAAAAGGCTGCCCTGCCATATTCTGGAGAGCAAGTCATAAAATTTGCTTTATAAAAATAAGCTCTCGAGAGTTAAGGGGGGGAGCTACTAGAATGTGTTTTAGAACTGACTTTTTTTTTTTTTTTGGTCTTAAAGAAACTGCAGAAATTTTTTAATTAAAAACATTATTCTGGTTTACTCCTTCTCTTCTGTGCCCCGTGAACAATTGCTATGATGCAGCAGACATGGAATGAGTCGCACAGGACACTTACCTACGCAAGTATATCGGAAATTTCTCACTATTACTTCATTTTCTGCTCCCACATTCTCTCTGGTTTCCCTCAGCACACCAAAGTCAGTGTGACCATCCGGGCTGGGTGGTTAAAATACTCATTAAGCCTGTATTTCTCCTACTGTAGCTGAAATTGGAGTTTGTAAGGATTCTATGTTTTTAACAGGCATGGTTAGCTTTCAGGTAGCTGTAGCTACTTCACTTTATGCAAGCAATAGTTCAGGTCCTTAGGAAAGCATCTACTCTGTTTATCTGAGCCTTATTCATCAATAATTCTAAAATAATGTACCAAAGACTCACTTAGTCTTGGCTTACACACTTTTAACATATTCAGTGAGTCTTAAGCACTTAGTTCCCTGCAAACTGCCAGCTTTAAAAGCATAGTTTCTTTTTTGCTCAAACCTGCAGGAATGACGTAGTAACTAAAAAAACCCAACCAACCAACAAAAATTAATGTAGATTTCAAATTGACACAACCATCTCATCCATCAGTTTCTTTCACTCTCCTCTGAAATGTAACTAATTACACACTAAATCAAAGACAGCCTTTGAGAATATATAGGTGAAAAATGCAAAACTCAGGAAGTCATCAAACAGACATGGGGCTGTAGTTTGCGCTCAAGGAAGAAGGCACATGTATTCATACACAAACATATGTTGCCCTAACATATAAGCTTTGGCCTTAAAGCACCTAATTAAGGTGGCCACCTCTCAATATCACAGGCAGTGTTGGTATCTATGGCTATGTAAGTTGGGCATCCCACTCCTGGGCAAGTAAGCTGCAGACTATGAGAAACACTGGATTTGTTCCAATATAGGGCTGAAAAGCAAAGCAATTCATCAAGGGCACCACTAACAAGCCTAAATGTAAACAACCCACAGTATAGTGAGGCTGAATTGCTCAACACAGAGCTATGCATCATTAGGAGACAAGACTGAATAAGGCTTTGTACTCCAAATCACCTGGTAATTTGGTAGAATTCCTCCTTTCTGCTTCAAAGAGAACTGAAACTGAAATGCTATTTGGGTGGTAAATTCTATATAGAACCGATAGTCTAAACAGCAAACTGCTTTCTGGCAGTAACTCAAGCACTGAGGGGTCAGTTTGCCCCTCAGTGACTGAATATAACAAAAAAACTCTTATCTGGAAAAAAGGTATTTTTATACAGAGTGAAACATTCTGAATGGCACACTTCCCACGGCAAGATTATAACTACTTCCAGTTTTAGAGGCGACAGAACTATCTCAGGAGATGCTTCCACACAAAAATGAAGCAATCACACAACAAAATATGGAGTTGATTAATAATCAGTATGTTTATTCACCTGTAGGCTACAACACTTAATACAGTACTTTGAAAGCATTTCAAAACATGGGGTACAGATTCCTCCCTCTTACAGAGATGTTAATAGGCTGTGATAATCAGACACCCATCTACAGTAACAAAGTCAGATCAAATGTGTTATGCAACTAAAAGACAATATTCTACTCTGTAAGTCTGCTCTTACCACGGAGGACCTTAACATCCAGCATTAACAGTGAACATACTTGATAGAAGCTTGAGCAGAAAGTTATTTCAAGGAAAATTGGTAAGTTCTGAAGTGTGAGGAACTGACAGATTGCTCTCTGAGCTCAAGTAAAGCATTGCATTATAATGTGTAAAATTATACTTTCAGTTCTTTGTCAAGGGCAATTTATGGCCTGAGTTTGGCACTGTTTTTCCATCAGCCTGATTTTTAAGCCAACCCCCCAAAAAAGGGAGTGAGTCAGAATTTACAGACAGAAACTCTTTTACCTATTGCTCTACTGAAGGGACATTTGCTTTAGTTCCTAATACACAAGAGAAACAATTTGGTTCATTATAATGATGTTCTAGGGTATTTAAATGAAACAGTGAAAGTGTTCAGAGAAAGAAAGTGAGGAAGCAATCAAATCTGTAGATTTTGAGTTTGCCAACGAAGTACTCCAAGTACCGTTGAAAAACCAGATTTATTTGGATACAATATAAATTGCCACGATATCTGGATAAAAAATGTAGAAATTGCAGTGTCCTAGTTCAGCAAGAG
>VXBZ01011714.1:109850-122558 GCA_013399135.1 Heliornis fulica | reverse complement strand
CCCCTTGGGCTGCTGCCGTGCCCCTTTAAATGCTGCTCCTTTATTTTGAATGACTCTTGCAATCCTTCTGTAACATGAGCAGCCAAAATTGGTCCTGGCACTGGAAAGCAGTTAGGCAATAGGCAGGAGGTGAAATTCTTCTGGCAGGGGGATGTGAAAGAAGATACAGGTGGGAGGCTCCGATCCATCCATCCATCGCCGGGGCAAACACCCACACGTTCCCCGAGGAACCTGGGAGAGAGGAGATGGATGAACACACTTAAGTGACTCCCTTGGAGCTGCTGTTTGCCAAAACCATCTCCTGCTGTGAAGACAGATCTGGAAAACAAGGTGATGGCACTGCTGGTAAACAGCACAAGCAAGACCCATCCGAGCCCGAGAAGTCACCAGACAAGACCCACGCGGACGCTCTTCACCCTGCACGTGTTTCAACCTCCACTTGTCACCTTGGCCCAAAGTCAAGTCAGCCACATGTCCATTGAGTTGTATCCTGTCTTCCCTCTCCTGAGGAGCCCCGTTGGGGAGCCATTCCGATGCAGGAGGCCCCCAGGCAGAGCAGGGAAGGTTCTGGATGATGCGTGGCCTGCGAACCTTGCCACCCATCGCCCCTGCCAGCGAGCTGTGCCCTGGAAGAGGCTCCTCTGCCAGCCACAGCCCCGCTGCTCCCAAGGGCAGGGCTGGGCTGTGGCACACGTGCAGAACTCCTGGTGCTTTGCATGGGCTTGCTGGCATGTGCACAGCGGCGTGGTGGGACTGCACGGGCTCGAGCCGCCCCATCTCCTTGGGGCTGGGCCCACCCCTGCTGCTGGGGCAGTTGCTCCGACCTGCAGAGGCAGGATTTTGCCTGCATCGTTTTCCTCTAGGATCATTTTCCTCCAGCCATGCAAATTAATTTACTGGTAACCAGAAAAAAAAAACATGATCTAACTGGTGCTCTGCACCACCTACCCAGGTCGGAGTTGCAGGGACTCCTGTCCCTTTCTCCTGAGCTGCCAGGTCCATGCAGATGCCAGGGGAGACCCAGCTTTCCTCACTGCCAGCTCCCCTGCAAATACATGACCATCAGCTGCTTCCCAAAATATTTGGGCCTTGGCTGCCCAAGCACCTCGCTTCTTCCCAGGCCATGCACAGAGGCCTCTGTGCTTACCTGGTTGAGCACATTCCTTCCTCCCCCCCCCCCCCCTTGGCTTTGCCCTGCAGCAACTGCCAAACCATTTTTGTGGCATCCAAGACCCAGAGACAAGTTTGGGAGATGTGGATTCCTTCAAGTGCTGTCAGCCCTCAGTCCTTGCTGGTGGAGGGGTGAAGGGGGGGCTGCAGGAGGTCTGTAGGGGCCACACCAGGCACAGGCACTGGCTGTGCTCCACTCCTCAGGGTCCACAAACCATCTGGCTCCTTTTGAGATGGATTAAATTGCTCTCCATGAGCTGATTGGGAAAATATCGTGCCTGCTCTCTCTCTCTCCCAGGTTCCTGACAGTCAAAATAATAATTATGTGGCCTGGGAAACAATGATTATTACCCACAAGCCTGGGAAATGCTTTGGCTGTTCAGCTTTATGGGAATCCATAGGGCTCCTGTGGAAGGGGATTATTTACCTAGGCCCTGAGAAAAAGCCCAGAAGCCCACGAGCTCCTTCTGGCTATTGTATTGTGGGTCCCAGGGTGGTGTGGCTGGAGAGTGGTTTCCTCTAGCTGTCATTAATCCTTGCATGCTTGCAGCACCCTTTGGGTCACTGGCTGCTGGGAAGCCGGACCATTGTCCTGGGGCTTTTGTCCCAGGCAGAGGAGGGTTTGCTGGAGCTGAGGAACCTGACTTTGCAGGCATCATGCTGTCACAAAGCAGCTGGCTGGCAGCCTGGCTGTTGCTCAGGTCCTTCCTAACTCTGCTGCCAGGAAGCCAGATGGATTTGGACCCAGGGTGAGGGAAGGACTGGCCCTGGGATGTCCCACTGCATGAACGAGCTTCCCTGCAGGCCTCTGGCTGTGAAGGGGTGGCCTGTGGGACACCCAGGACACACTCTCCACACACACTCTTCCTCCAGTGCCTAGATTCCAGCCTGGTCTCCTGGTCCTTGCAGGGGAGAAGCAAGAAGACCCAGTTTCAATTCAATTAATGAATTGAAGCAAAGGAGATGTTCTCTTTCTCTAAAAGAAAACTTGCAGAGGAGCCTTTCTACCAGGGATGGTGCCCATGGTGTAAGCAGGCACACATGCATGGGGAAAGAGTCAGGGCATGTAGGGAAACCCAAACAGGCCCTTCCTTCCTTGCCATGGGCTTGCCAAGCCCTTTGCATTTCCTCCTTCTCCAAAAGACACTTGGGGTTGCCTTCAGGAGGTGGGAAGAGGAAGATGTGGGAGATGAGGATCAGTGATTCAGCCATCAGCAGTCCATTACCATCAGACACCAAACAAGTGGGTGCAGGGTGATGCTGGAGACCCAGCCTGCAGTAATAAACCTGCACCTACAGGTCAGCTGTCTGATACAATAACCAAGCAGTGTATCAGCTCTTGGACACCACCAACCCAACCTGCTTCTTCCCTGACCAAGCCAGAGCGAGAAGGCCAGTGTTTAGGAAGGGCCCCAGCTTCAGTGATGTCAGAATTGCAGCTAAAGCCTGGAGATGATCTGTCTGATGATCCCCATGGAGTGATCACTCCCATCCTGGGCAAAGGACACAGGAAAAGCCATGCTGGCATGTCCCAGCCCTGGGACATGCCAGCATGGCTTCAAGCCTGGGCTCCCTTGCCTGTACACTGGGTGTAGAGCTGCAGGGACCCATCTGTTGACCCTTCAGAGCCTCTCAGGGGTCACAAAGCACCAGCACCATCCAAGCTCCAGCCCAGCCAGTGCCTGGTCAATGCAGATCCACCCTGCAAGACAGCACTACCCTTCCCAGCCCATCGAGGAGCAGGGTGACACCAGCCTGTGGCATTGATCCCTCCGTCTTCTCCCTGATGTTGCCTGGTGAGGAGGGGCGTGGGGGGGGACACACCAGTCCCCTCCCACGTGCTCAGCGGATGCAGAGCGTGGTGGCAGCTGGACAGAGGCGCTTTCTCCAGCACAGAGCCGCTATTGTCTGGCCGGGCTCCGAGGCTGCACAAGGCGCCTCTCATCCCCACCAGGCAGGCACAGGCAGGACCTCTGCGACCCCAGCGTCAGAGGTGAAGGGGATGGAGGCAAGACTCTGGAGGCCACCTGTGCATCCACCCTGTGCAGCCCCACTGGTTTTTGGGGTTTTATGTCGAATACAGTGTAAAGGAGGACACTAGGGTGGGGGCAAAATAAAAGGAAAAGCTGAGTGAGAGGAGAGGAGACGGCACTGAAATACCGTGTGAGACAGAGCCAGCGAGCTGGGAGCTGGAGAGGAAAAGCCGTGAGCCCCGTGGGAGCTGGGCTGTGGGAAGAGACAATGTGATGGAGGGGAAGGAGCCAGCTCCCACTCTGGGACCTGCACAAGGCTGCAATTAGAGAGAGGAGACGGCGTGTCTGCCCGAGCTGCCGCAGAGGCAGGCTGGTGCATGGGCTGGTGTAGAAACACACTGCTCACCCCACGCCCCTCCACACAGCCCTTGCACAGAGAGGGGGCAAATGCCCTGAGGGCATGTGATGGTGGAACCCGCAGTGATTTCCTCCCAGGTACAGGGAGCTTTGCTCTCCAACGCCAGCACAAGGTGCCCAGGGCTTGTTGCAACTGCATGGATGCACCAGAGCCCCCCTCCACAGGTCAACCATCCTGTCCTGGCTGCCCTGGGCAGCTTCCTCCCACCTCCCAAAATAGCCACTCAGATACCAGCATCCTCAAGGCATGTGGGTTGCTCAACTGCCAGTCTCTCACGGCTGGCAACGTGCCCTTCAGATGACTTTTGGGGCAGTGTCCCTCATCCTTGGATGAGGGACACTGCAGACATGTGTGATGACTCCAGAGTAGGAGCTCCAGTTTCCAGTTCAGTGGATGAGGGACACTGATCCCTGGATGAGGGACAGTGCAGACATGTGTGACAACTCCAGAGCACCAGCTCCAGTTTCAGTGTCCTCTTCTGCACTGTGATTATCCAGTCCCCAATGGAAAAATTCAAGTTTGTTTGGAAACAAAGTCTCCGGGTTTGGCTTGGGAAGGCTAAAAAAAAAAAAAAAAAAACCAAAACCCAAAAAATTCTGTGCAAGGGTCACAAACTTTTAACAGGAGCCGAGTTTGGCAAGGGCTGTGCAACAGGAGGGAGGCAGGGAAGGGACAGGAGCACACACCTTGTTTTGCTACAGGGTGCTTCACCCTCTCCTGACATAAGGTCCAGGCAAGAGTTGCATGCTTTAAAAAGAAACCTAACAAGCAGCCCGGCTGAAGCAACCGATTTCCAAATTTTATGACTTAATTTTCACCACTCTGCCAAGACCCAGATGAGGCAGAGCTCCGGTGACCTTCTGCAGGAGTGACAGCAGAGAGGGATGCTTTGAAAAAAAGCCAGCAACTCACGGCAGGAAGGGGAGAAAGAGGAGAGCCCTAGTGAGAAAACAGCGAGGGGTTTTGTTGGTTATTTTTGTTTGTTTAAATAAAAATGATGCACTTCAAACTTAAAGTGGGTTGTTTTTTTTTTTTTTTTGCTTCCCGTTCAGCATTTTGAAACCAACACAACTGTTTTCCTCCTGTTCTGGTCTTTTAATGTTTTTTTTTTCCTTTCTTTTTTTCTTTCTTTTTTTTTTTTTTACTGAGGGAAAAATAAATACAAGGCACAGGAGGAGACCTGCTCGTTCCCCTGCCGTTCTCACCTGCGTGGGAGCCGTGGTAGAGATGAGTTAAGGAAACACCAGGACGTGTCGACTGAGCTGTGGGAGAGAGAAGCGTGGAAGATCGCTGAGGAGTATTTAGAGCTCTGCAGCAATAACAGCTAATTTGTTTTTTTTTTTTTTTTCTTAAAGAGCGGTTAGGGTTGGTTTTGTTTCATTTTAAATAAAGACATTTGGGCTCCGAAGGTCATTTCCGTGGAATAACAATGCTCCTTTCAGAAAGGGGCACCGACAGGGTCTCCGGTACACCCAGTGCACCCGGTCTGGTTTGAAAGCCGACAGGAGGCTCAGCCAGGCGACCGTCCCCAAGGCTGCCCCGCCACCCGAAGCGCAGGACCTTGGGAAGGAGTTTTGGCTTTTCCTCTGAGGTGTCTGCAAGCACCCACTGCCTGTCTGTCAGCAACATGAGGATGGGGTCCCACCCTTCTCCCCCCCCCTCACCTCAAGCTCAGCTGGAGCCCTCTGCACCGGCAGAGGATGGTGCATCCCCAACAGGCGACACTCAGCTGCGCGTTTCGCCCATCCTCATCCACGTACAGCACAGGGACTGGATACAACCGAAAATACCAGTTTAAAACCAGTCGATTTGCAACATGTGAGGTTCGTCCAGGTGCTGCTGGTGTTTGACAGCAGGTGAATGTGCCTCATTGACTCCAGAGGAGCCCCATCACCTGTATCCATGCAGCCACACTGAACAATGTGATTTATCCCACTCAGACAGGAAGGTTTCAGCAGAGCTGGGGGGAAAAGCCAGAATCCCATTTCCCTGCTCCAGGTAGATCACATATTTCTTTTGCTTCCTAAACAGGCTTTGAGCAGGCAGAAAGTGATGGAGCTGTGGCTGTTCTCTGCCTTGCAGGCATGTGTTTGCCACAGGTTTTCTCTCTGCTGCAGCACAGCCTCCAGCATCACTTTTGCCAGGTGAACAGTCTTCACGTTTTGGGTCATTTTGCTTTGAAAGTAAATTATCTTTTATGCTTTTTGGGCAAAGAATTTGCAGAAAGAAAAAAAGCCTGCTGGTTATAAAAAGCTGTTTGTCACCCTCTCAGAAATCTGTAAACTCTTTTTCCCTGTATTTATCTCGCTTTGCTACTTTTGGATTTGCCATAGCTGCCCGTGCAGACAATGTGAGTTGGAGGGGGGAGAGTTGTCTGTGCTGTTTAGCTGGTGGTTTTGACCTATGTGTCTGTTACCAGGAGCTTCAGCAAGGCTCAGGTACTGCAGGAAGAGATAGAAGGGAGTCTCTGCCTCCTCTTCCTCCTCAGAGAGCCTTGTTGCCCTGCCTGCTGTTCCCCAGCTGAGATGGTCAGCATAGATGCTGCTGGGAGTGCCGAGGGCTGGAGGAGAGAGAGAGGAGAATCACAGAATCACAGAATATCAGGAGCTGGAAGAGACCTCAAAAGACCATCCAGTCCCACCCCCCTGCCTGAGCAGGATCATCTGGAGTAGATCACACAGAACGTGTCCAGATGGGTCTGGAATGTCTCCAGATGAGACTGATCACTGTCCCAGTGCTCTGTCACCCTCACAGGGGAAAAGTTCCTCCTTCTATTAAGATGGAAATTCCATGTTCCAGTTTGGAGATGGCACAACTGGCTTTAGTGGTGCTGCCTGGACCTCTTGCCCATGCTCCAGCTCTCTCGTGGCTGCAGGAAGCTGCATGGCAGCAGAAGGTGGTCTGCACAATTCTGCTTCCCAGGGATGTGGCAGGATCATTATGGTCTGTAGGAGAAGGTGGTTTCCTCCTCTGGGCTTCCAAAAGCTGCCCTGGCAGCTCCAGTAAGAGATAGAGCAGAAGGGGACCCCCTCCCCATGGGTCTGTGGGTTCACACCTTTGTGTGATTTAACCCCAGCCAGTAACCAACCAGCACACAGCTACTCCAACCCTCCTTCTCCACACCTGGATGGGGAGGAGAATGAAAAAAACCCAACCTCCTGGGTTAAGATAAGGTCAGTTTAATAGGTTAGCAAAGGAAGATAATAATAACAAATAATAAAAATTAATATCTAATATAATAAATATCTAAACCAGGCAATACACAAATCATCACAGAACGTTGGGAGTTGGCAGGGACCCTGAAAAAATCATTTAGTCTTAGATTAAAAATACCATTGCTCACCACCTGTGGAGGGAAAATGCTCCCCTGCCACCCCTCTGCCCCCTCTGGTCAGCGAGCTGTCCTGGCTGTGTCCCCTCCCAGCTCGCTGGTGGGTGGTGTGAGAAGCAGAAAAGGCCTTGGCTCTGTGTCAGCACTGCTCAGCAGCGACAAAATCATCCCTGTGTTATCAACTCCAGCACAGATCTGGATTCCAGCACTGGGCTCCTGTCCCCCACGAGGAGCGATGCTGTGACAAGGAGACACCAGGGTGGCTCTCAGGTGCTGCCCCAAAGTCCTGGCTGGAGCCAGGGTGCACCTACTCACCCCACACAATGCTCCTCCTGATTCCTTGCAGCCTCGTGGGAGGAATTTTTTTTCCCAGCTCTAGAGTTTTGACAGGGCTCGTCTTCCAGTAGCCAGGAGGTCACAGGGTCTGCACAGATCACAACCTGAACATCTGCATCCTATTACACAGCACACTGATTATTTTTCAAGGCTCCCCAGGTCTTCCAGCAGTGCCAGTGGGGATTGAAGCCCGGAGCAGATTCCTGAGTGGCAGTTCCACTTCCTTTACTTTCACCTCCTGACTGTAAACAGGAGGAGAGGGCTTTCCTTGGGCACTGGGGCAGGAAGCCCCTTGTGCCTCATGGTGACACTGCACGCTGATGAAAGCCTGGAGATGTCAACTGGTACAAAGCAGCTAAACAAACCTGCCAAGGGGCACCAACAATAGCAGGATGTCACTGCAGCTCGCAGGGAGGATGTTTCCATTCACTGGTTTGGCTCCTGTGCCAAAAGCCGTCCACTGGTCCACGAGAATGAGCCCAGTGTCTCCAAGAAGTGACCACAAGCAGACCCTGGTGGCCCCAGAACTAGTGATGGTGGGTTTGGTTTCCCATGCACAGAGCCAGAGCAGCAGGAGGAAGAGGAGGTGTGCAGAGGTAAGCTCTGGGCACAGCACCTCAGGGCAGCTGGAAATAGGTCTGGAGCTCCTGTTACAAGGAAAACTTCATGACCCCTCTTGTTGGAGAGCTGGACTTGATCCTTCTTTCTTTGTGAAGGGAAAGGAGATGGATTGTGGAGATAAGGGAGACAGGATTAGTTGGCAGGATGACTTCCCCAGCAAGTGCTCCAGCCAGGAGACAGCCTCAAAATCTCCTGACCAAGTAAAGATTTTTGCTTTCTCTCCTCATTATGCAAGGAGTCATTAACGAGCCCACATTTCTGGCCCCTTTGGCTTGGGCAGCTCAGCATTCCAAATCCAAAAAAACTTCTTTCCCCATCACTTTCCCCACGAGGTTTTGTAAGGCAGCCAAGGGCAGGAAACTGTCTCTAAATGAGTGTGACTGCTCTGGGTGGGTCCCTCCCGGCGCTGAAAGCAGCTGCTGTCTCTCTACCACCGTCTGGATCCGGCCAGAGAGGTGGATCTGGCCAGGGGGGGGAGGCTGGAATCATCTAGAAGCTCTCTCCTTGCCTTGGGAAAACGGGCAGTGGCTCATGGCTGTGTGTGCACCCTGCACAGCAGCTTCCCAGTACCTCTGCCACTCCTCCTGTCCCTGTCCCTGTCCCTCTCTCCCTGCCTGGTGTTGCTCTGGCTAGAGTATAGTACTCTGGCATAGTACTCTAGCTAGTACTAGGCATAGTACTCCAGCCAGTACTCATCCCAGGCACTGGCAGCAAGGTGGCAGGGCCCCTCTTGGGCCTTTTCCACCAGCTCTTCTCCTCCCACCTTGCTGCCTCATGGAAAAGATCCTGAGATGAGCATTGTCTTCAAGATAATGCCTGGGTGCCTGTGGAGCTGCAAGTTACCAGGCTGGAGAGGCTCTGCAGCTGGCCAGCATCCTCCAAGACAAGAAAGGGTGAGGGTTTCTCAAGGCTGACACCCCTCCAGGGCTGATGGACCATTTAAAATAAGAGTAGTATGTCCCTCACTTTAGAAAGAGAGGCTGGGACTGCACAGCCCAGCTTATAGGTACCTCTGCAGAGCCTTGGTTAAAGCTTTTGTCTCCCTGTGGTGGTTTGACCCTGGCTGGAGGCCAGACTCCCACCAAAGCTGCTCTATCACTCCCCTCTGAGCTGGACAGAGGAGAAAATATCTGTTGAGAGGCTTTGGAGTGAGATGAGGACAGGGAGAGATCATTCTGCAACTGGTGTCATGGGCAAAACAGACTCAACACAGAAGAAAGGACAGAAAACTCTGTGAATTCTTACGCTGCTCTACACACACAGAGAGACACCAGTTGGATCATGAGAAGTACAAACAGCTCTTAAAACACCACCCCCCACATCCCTGGCCCTCCCTTCTTCATGGACTTAACTGTGTCCCCCATTTCTCTCCCTTCCCAGCCTCACCCCCTGCCTCCAGGTGTCCCAGGGGGAAATGGAGAGGGGGGATTTTGGTCAGTTCCTCATGAGTTGTTGTCCTTCTTGGGGGGGTGTGTGGCATTTCTCACACTCTTTCCCTGCCCTAGCACGGGGAAATGCTAGCCATGACATGGTGTCATGGCTGATTTGCCACCTGCACTAGGGTCTTCCTCACCTTGACAGTAGGTGTTTTGGAGCAGGGGGGGAGGATGAGGAGGGAGAATGCTGCAGTGAAGGTGTGGCAGGACCAGGCATCCAAAAATGCTACCAAAGGACAGGGAGAGCTGTGGCAGCTGTGGCCAGCTTGGAGAGGGCAGAGGACCCTGGTGGAACACGTTACATGATGCAGAGTGGCCAGTCAAGAAGCCCTGTGAGAAGAAGGACTGGCAAGAGCTTTGGAGATGTAGCTGGGAGGAAGGATGGAGGGGACCAGCTCTCATGTCCTGCATGGCACATGCCACAGAAGTGGTCAGAGCCACCCCAAGCACTGGTGATGCTCATGTGTGTCAGGAGGCATGGCTGTGGCTGTGCTGGGGTGGACTGCAGGGGTGGGAGGAGAGGAACAGAAACAGCCACAGCCCTCAGAGCAAGACAGAAATGAGTCAGCTCTACCAGCTGATGACTAGGGGGTGTCCTGGAAGATGTCAGTGCTTCTGCTTCACTTTCTGGAAAATACCCAGCCTTGCATATGCTCTCCAGTGGAAAACTACTGCAGCAGAAGTCACCAAGGTGGCCACACACTGGGCAGACTGGAAGGCTGGCAGAGAGCTGGGTGCTGCTCAGAGCTGCTGGTGCTGGACCAGACACGCTGTACACCAGCCATCCCACTCCCTGTGTGGCTTTGTTGGTGTTCCTCGTCCCTTGCAACTGGGGCCAACTCACCCAGGAGCAGCCAGGTTCTCTGGAACACTTCTATGGACTTGGCTGCTACATCCCACCCTTCCCACAGGAGTCCCTGCCTGCAGACCAGCCTGTGAGGTCCACCAGCATCAGGGTTTGGCCTTTTTCTATCAGCTGGATTTCTGGTTTAAGTGTGGTTCATTCCCTGACCCCTGCAGCACTCCTTATGCTCATGGGGATTTGGCAAAAGCATAGAAGCCTCTGCTCCCACCAGTGACAAGGAACCCTGCCCCAGGCTCCTGGCTTTCTCCAGGAGGTTCAGGTGGGGACAGCAGCTTTCCAGGGCCAAGGGGAAAGTTGTGGTTTTGCCTCTGGTATCTGCAGAGACAAGCCCATACCCGAGGGAAAGGGCAGCAATACCCTGCTGAGAAACCTCTGCCTGCCCCATGGGAGGCAAAGTCCTGCTGAAAGGAGGCAAATCTTTACAGTGCATATCTGGAGGCACTAAGGAGAAGAGATATCTAAGGGCTGCAGGTGGAGCAGCATAGAGTGTAATGGACCTCTGATAAACCACCTGATTGCTGCAGGATGGGTTCCCAGCTGCAGAGCAACACAAAACGACCGTGAAACAAGTCGTCATCACCCCAGTTGGGCGATCACCCTACTGGGTTTGGTTGTTAGGTGCAGCCTTTGGGAGAACATCCACAAACCAGCCTTTGCTTTTGTGGGATGAGTCCAAGGCACCCTTTCCCTGTCTCACCAGAGCAGGGGAGCAGGCTTCTCCAGTCCACAGAGGAAAAAGCACACTAGTGACACCCAAGATGGAGGCATGGGGGGGACACCATCACTCGTGAGACTGCTCAGTGGAGGTCCATGAGGGTGCAGCACACCCAGCCCAAGGCTCAGCATCTCTGGGTGGCTCGGGCAGAGTGTGCAGCATTTGCTCTGTAAGACTCAGCCTGGCTGTCAGCAATGAGGAAACCCTCAAACCAGCTGGAACCAGACTTCTTCCCACCCTCAAACTTCCCACGTGATTAAGGTCATGTAGGAGCCGGCTGCTGTTTCCAAGCCTCCAGAATTTTGCCAAAATGAGGCTGGATTTGTGGAGTGGCTTCCTGAGACCTACTCCAAATACCAGGCTACAACCAGCAGAGCAGCACTGGCTCTCCCACGTCTTGCTGGGACTCCTTTAGTCTCTCACACAGAGCCACGAGCTACAAAACTCGTTGGTTTTGAAATCTTGAAGGTCAAATATTTTGGCTTTGTCAGGGGTGCTCAGGCAGAACATCTCTACCACCACACTTGGGTGAAGGAAAATTTTGGAAGTGGATACCTAAAAGAAAACATCATCTTCTGGTTGCTGAGACTGGTGCCAGGTCATCCTCTGCTATTAAATGGCTCTCAGAGGCCAATGGTATCCTGCCACTTACTGTGGGGATCACCAAGTAACGCTCTTAGGGGTCTGAAGAGCACGAAAGGAAGTCACAGCTAACTGCCCTGTGGCACTGGGACAAGAAAACCTTTGCATCAAGACCTCATAATCAAATAGATGAACAATAAAGATGAAATAACCAGGATGGAGAGGAAGCAAAGGGCTGGAGAAACGTGTGATGTTTACCAGAGCTGCAGGGACTGAGGCTTTCCATTCCTAATTAACGGACTCACTTGTCTTATTTACTGCTCTAACCACCATATTAGGCTTTTAAATATAGAAAGCCCCTCCCTGGCTATGTACACAGCCAGGCTGGCACCACCATCCATCTCAGCTACGTTGCCACAGGTTGTATTTTCAGAACCACTCCATGGGTGGATTAATGGCTGCCTTTTTACTGCCAGCTCCTCAGCTTTCAGGGAGGGGAGAAAAAAAAAATAAATTAAAAATAAATAAATCATATCTGAGGCTTTCAAGTGTTATGAAGATGGCTAAAAAAAAAAATCAACCCAAAAAGCCAATTTTTTTTTTTTAAGGAATCTGTAGGGGTTTTATTTGCTGCTTAGTTTGAGAAATGTAGAATGTGAGGCTCATTTTTCCACACTTCCCCTCCCCCACAGGTCTGGAAAGATACTTTATTGTTTTTAAATGAAAATGTGATGGTTTTCATAATTACACAGCTCCCAGCTCTGGAGTTTTGCTGGAGTAACTGCTCCAGTGCAGCCACCTGCTCCGGGATCTTGAGGTTTCAGTCCCATTCAAGATGAAGAGCGAGGTCTCACCTTCTGTTTAGGGCTTTGATATATATATATATATAATATAAAAAGGGTTTACAAATCCATGTGGGTTTTGATACAGGTTTGATCAGTTGAAAAGGTTGAGGTTCTGGTTTTTAACTTTTAGGAAAACTATCACTGTCAGGAGGGGGGAACTATCCAGATTTAGAAGTTTCCCTGCAGGTAACACAGACAAAACCCCAGTGGCCTGTGGAAGGTCTGGATGCCCAGTGCCAGAGCCGGGAAAGCACGTTGACTCCCTTCCTCACCCTGCACCTTCCTCACCCTCAGCAAAGCAGTCAGAAACCTCCCGCCCAAGCTGGTGTTTCTCACAGTGGAACCCAACACGCCCCCCAGGCTGCTCATCCTCTTCCCCTCGCTCACCCTCTGCGGTCCCCCTGCCTGCGGCTTGG
>VXBZ01011714.1:87412-108304 GCA_013399135.1 Heliornis fulica | reverse complement strand
CCAGCGGCCGCCTCTCTGCCTGCAGACCCGCCTGGGCTGCCGCGGCTGGGGGGTGGAGGATTCCCTCTGCATCCCTTAGAGCATCCCCAGAGAGCTGGTGGTCTCCTCCCCTTCCCCTTTTGTGCGCCACCAACCCGTCTCTCGTCTTTCAGAAAGCCTTAAAGCCACTTCAGGGCCAGAAAGCGTCACCCATCACCCCGCCTCCGCTGTGTCCCAGCCTCCCCTGTATCCCAGCCTCCCCAGTGTCCCAGCCTCCCGTGTCCCAGCCTCCCCTGTGTCCCAGCCTCCCCTGTCCCCCAGCCTTTCCCCAGCACCAGCGTCTGTGCGGCTCTGCAGCCCAAGTTAGAGCTTGCACAGGGACCGAAGTGTCACACTTTGGGGAGCCAGGGGCTGCCTGCAGCAGGGAAGGGTGGGCACCCATGCAGAAGGGGAGTGGGACCCCTGGCAGCCCTCACTCCCTACCCCCAAAGAGACACTGGGCACAAGGGAGAACAAACCCGAGGAGAGGTGGAGCCCCACAAGCGACTTTTTCCCCACAGGGCAGCGGTGGGGGGATTGTGCTGTGGCACTCTGGAGGGCACAGGCAGGCTGTATGGCAGCAGAGGTGTCACCTACCTGCCCCTTCCCCAGCTCATCCACAGCAGCTCCTGCAAGCTCAGGGTGCAGAGGTGGCTCTTTCTGGAAGGCTGTGGACAGAGAAGCCAAACATGAGCTGGCAGAGCCAAACATGAGAACATGAGAACTCTGGGAAGACTACACCNCCCTCTGCTCTGCTCTGGGAAGACAACTTACAGGACTGCATCCAGCTCTGGGGTCCCTGGTACAGGAAGGACATGGAGCTGTGGGACCAAAGATGATCAGAGGGCTGGAGCACCTTTCCTGTGGAGATAGATGGAGAGAGCTGGGCTTGTTCAGCCTGGAGAGGAGAAGGCTCTGGGAGACCTTACTGCAGCCTTCCAGTACCTAAGGGAAAGGTGGAGAGAGACTGTTTTTCAGGGACTGTGGTGATAGGGCAAAGGGTTTAAAAGAGAGTAAATTTATATTAGATATTAGGAAGATACTATTCCCTGTGAGGGTGGTGAGCCTCCATCAGCCTCCCCAACTCCAGGAGCTTGCCCCAAGTCAGTATGCTGGGTGGTGGTCTTGGGGACAGTCCAGGACCCCAGCTGGCCTGAGTGGAGCAGTGAACATCTCCCCATCCTGCTGCAAGGTTAAGGAGCATCATGGCTAGATTTATACTTTCCCATTGTGCCCTTTCTCAGTGTCTGTCAGGCACCAGAAGGAGAAGACAGTCTGTTGCCACCTCTTCTTGGTTGTTGATGTTGGCCATGAGGTCCCTGAAGCCAGATACTGGGCACTGAGCATCTGGCACTGCCATCCCCAGTGCTCTGGCACTTCATCATCCCAAACCAGGGCACATAGGGATCATCAAGCTGGTGGCATGCACGTAGGGTGGGGTGTGAGTCTCTCATCCATCTGCTTCCCCCCCTCAAGTGCTCATCACCCCAGAAGTTGGTCTGGGTGACTGGGAAGGCTCTGGCAGCTTTCCAACTGTTTAGATCAGAATCTCCTTCCTTACTCTGAGTTTTTTTCTAGGGGTTTGATTGTGTTAAATTTCAGGAAGCACAATGAAACCAGAGATCTTTTCATGCCAGGCTCCTGCCCTAAAGTACTCAGTCTCCAGGGGATGGAGAGCAGACAAAGGAGAAGGAAGACAGTACAATATCTGAGCAAAAGATCAAGCTGATGAGAGGATATATTATTCATTAAGTGTATCTCCAGGGTGATACCAGCAGGAGTGTGGGAACAGGACTTACAGTTGTCTTAGGTACAGCTTAAAAAATGTATGTGTCCATTTTAATCTCCACTTGGCAGCTGTTTGCCTCATTTGGGACAGCACAGCCACCAATTTTGAAAGTGTGTTTGTATGTTCCCACTGGTTTCACTGGTGACAACAGGATGTGCTTATGGTTATATGAGTATGCAAGTCCCTTGAACTTCACTGAGCCACAGCAGATCTCTCTGCAGATTTTGCCTCCTCCTTGGCTTTAGCTGTCTGCTCCCTAAGGGGAAAAAATACAGGACAGACACTCCCAACCTGCAGTGTGCAGCCAACATTTTAAAAAGTATCTCAGAATCACAGAACATCAGGAAGGGACCTCTGGAGATCATTTAGCCCAAACCCCCTGCCAGAGCAGGATCACTAGAGCAGGCTGCACAGGACAGCATCCAAGTGGGGTTTTAGTATCTCCAGAGATGGAGACTGCTGCCCATTGCAGTAGGCTACTGCCCATGCAGCCCATGGAGAGAGCTGCAGGGGTCTGGGTTTGTTTCTGAAGTTCGTGGGAGCAGGGGTCTCCCCATGAGATCTGCCTGTTAAAGGAACTCAGGGCAGAAACTGGAGGTGCTCTGAGCCACAATCACATTCCTTGCTGGTGGCAGAGACACCAGATACTCACCTGCATCTTGCTTACCCAACATGCTACATGATGAGCTCAGAGAAGAGGTCCCAGGTACGTCCTGACACCGTGGAGCTCCTGCTGACTTCTGGAGGGTGCCTCCTGCACTCAGACTGCTAGAGGACTCAGAGGACACTGTGCTCACTGCACTGGAGCAGGAAGGAGCCAGGGAACAGCAGTTCATCTCTAGGACCTGGGCCTCCAGCACAGAGATAATGAGGATGAAGTGACTAGTGCCAAGAGCCCCCCCCTCCCACAAGCACCACGCTTCAGGGCACACGCAGCTTTGGCTTCTGGCATCACTTACACCTCCTGGGGTTTCCTTCCCCAACTGCAAGCCCACAATTAAAACTCTCATTTAGGAAGCAGAGCAGACTGAACCAACCCTTTGAGGGGTTGGTGGGGGCTGTAGGCCTGCTCCATATTTCCAAGTGGGTGCTAAAACTCCAGACTGAGCAAGGAGGCAGCGAAACAAATCCACAGCTCGAGCCTCTGCAGGTGCTTTCTGCGCCCCTCGCTGCCTCAAGTATATTATAAAATATAATAAAATAGAAAATATATATTAGAAAAAAAGTTCTTTGNGGGAGGGAGATTTAGATTGGAGATTAGGAAAAAGTTCTTTGCTGTGAGAGTGGTGGAGCACTGGAACAGGTTGCCCAGGGAGGTGGTGGATGCCCCTGGATCCCTGGAGACGTTCAAGGCCAGGTTGGATGAGGCCCTGAGCAACGTGATCTAGTTGGGGGTGTCCCTGCTTCTTGCAGGGGGGTTGGACTGGATGACCTCTGGGAGTCCCTTCCAACTCTGATCATTCTGTGATTCTGTGAAGTAGAGGCAACTCTGTCCTGCCACAGAAAATTAAACTTTCTCTTTATTCTCCAGTCTAATCTCTCCCTCCCCAGTACGATCCTGTGGTTTAATCTGATTATGATCCTTCATATCACACTGTAACAAATGGCCCCAGCTGCCAGGCTAAAGCACTTTAATGAGATCCTGTGTTGGCCACCACATGAGGGGTGGAGGAGACACTGCAAACAAAGGCACTGCCTGCTCTGTCCCAGGGATGGGACGTGGTACACGGGCTGCAGGGAAGCGTGAGAGGAAAAGCTGCCTTTCTGCAGGAGCTTTGGTGGAGAACCACGCTCTGCCCGGCAGGGTGGGGGGTGCTGTGTGCCTGGGGGCCCTGAGAGACAAACATGCTGCTTTGCTGGCTGTGGGGGTCTGAGCACAAGGCACAGAAAATGCAGTTTGACTTTCTTCAGATGTTGTTACATCTGATCTCAACACACCAGCCTGAGAGGTATCCCATGGTGAATCAATATCTCCCTTTGTTGATCCAAATGCAATCAGACACTTTTTTTTTTTCTTCCTGCCTAGTTAAGACCCACCCTTCCCCCCTCTGAACTGCAGCCATAATGTAATTCCCTCTCAGTGGCTAATGGCATTCATAAATTACTCTCAAGACCTATTGTTCATTTAATCCCTTTTGCTGCTATTAGCTGTGGTCACTGATCTGTTGCCTCCCCTGTCTGTGGTATTTTAACGATACAGCAAGAAAACAGCCAAACTCTTCAGCTTAGGGGTGAAAAGGAGGGACAGTGTCTACCACTGACTCAAGGGGAAGAAGTGGGGGAGAAACAGCTCAGAGGCAGCTGTTGGCTGAGGAGGGCAGAGAGGAACTGGCTGAAACAGACTCATTGATTCTGGCTTAAGCTCAGGTCTCACTGAGATGATGAATCCTCTGGCTCACAGCCTGGAGAATTCAGCTCACTTCCAAGACAACCAGACCATGGCAAAGCCTTTCAACCAGCCTAACCTGGCTTGGCAGAGGAAAACACTGGCCATAGTTGCTCCTCCTTCTAAGTTGCAGTTATTTTTTTAATGGAAGTTGATCCCTTGAAGGGAACTTGATCCCTTGGAACTTGATCCCTTTTCAGCACAAGGGATGTCCTGCATGGATTAGTAGTATCTATGTGATGTGCTGTTACAGGAGGCACTGATGGGATCCCATCTTGAAACACTGCAAAACACCCTGGTTACCCATGCTGAGATGAGTTACACTTGGAAAGGATGCAGAGCAGGACTGGAAAGGAGGTTTTTATCAGAGAAAAAAAGAGACCAAAGAGTTTGGCATATCTAGTGATGGGGAGCTGAAGCTGAGGGAGCCTGTGATTACACTTGTGATGGTTGCAGGGACAACAAACCCTGCAGAGGGAGAACAGCAGCTTGAGTCTGTACTGGTACAAACCCAAAGCAAGCTGACTGTGAACACATTTAGGCTCAAAGTTCAAAGAAACCTCCTAATGATCTGTGTGGGTCCAAACCAGTCTGCCTGCCTGAGGAACCGGGGCAAAGTATCCAACTACCTTTGAAACAGCAATCTGCTCATTTAGGGGAAAGGACCAGAAAGGGCAGTGGATGGATTTGGGCTAATGAGGTCCCTCTCAGCTTTATGTCTTTAAAAGGGATCACAGGAATCGACTCTTTGATCCTCGTTTCCTTAAAAAAAAAATCCCTTGCAAAAAGAATTTTAATTTCCTTGTAATTTTGATTTCTTTTTTTGTTCATTACTTGCTTGGAAATGGCTCTTCATAAATTAATTCACTCTCTTGAATGAATGAACCCCCTTCCCTAGAAAGGGTTACCTAGCCCCCTTGAGTTATGGCACATGCAGCCTTGCCCCTGAGGTCCCACAGCTGTGTGGGTGACAGTACTGGCACCAGAAGGGACTCTGACCTTGGCTGCTGGGGTGCAGTGCAGAAGCAGATGGGTCTAAGGCTGCTGGCAGATACAGCAGGAGGGGTTTGGCTGTTTGGGTTGATGGATAACAAATGGAACCCATCTCCTCTGAGGGAACAGCAGAAAAATGATGCTCCAGGTACAACTGGGCTTGGGGTCAGGCTCTGGACCACCCTGCAACTGAAGTGGTGCCCTGCCAGGCTGAAGGAGTCTTGACACATTTCTTTCAGCTGTTGTACCAGCCTGATTCCAAGAGTGGCTTCTCTAAGAAAGAAAACAAGAGGATATTTAGCTTTTTAATCCAGAAAAGTTTAAGTTGCACAAGCCACAGTTGTGCAGCTGGTAATTACCACTACCCAGGGGAGCTTGAGAAGATGCCATTCTCTTTTGCTAATTACCATAAAGCCTTTCAGTCTGATTAATTCTTTCCTTGATGCATTTCCTTGTAATTTCTATTTGTGAGGATGGTAAGGGTAAATTAGAGAATCTTTCCTGTGCAAAATACATTCTGCCCTCTCCACAGCCCTGGTCTCTTGTAGCATCTGTGCATTCCTCATCACCCATCCAGGAGATGATTTCAAAGCCAGAACCTGAACCTGTCCTTTCCTTCAGACCAAAGGCATTGCTTGGAGCAGAACTGACAAATACCTGTGTCAAGTTAAAAGCATCCTCCATTTCTTTGTGCTGCAACAGCTTGGATCAGAGTAAACTAAAATACTTTTGTTGCCTGGAGCTGTTTAGTTTTCTTTGAGACTGCTCATCTTCCTCCAGCCAGAGAAGTCAGACCACAAAAACTTCAAGGATGCCACATACACCTACAGTGACAGCAAAGGTTGCCCTGATAAGGCAAGTGGGTTCTCTTACTATGTTTTGAGTCCTCTGTCACTCTCTTAAGTGACCTTGCAAGGGCCTCAGATGAGAGTCCTGAGGGGTGAGGTTGGTTAAAAAAAAATTAAAAGGTTTATCCTCAAAGCCAGAAATCCTAGAACTGGTGGGGAGAAAAGTATTCAGTGTGAAGGTGGGAGTGGCATGTTAATCTGTCACTGTCCCAGTTTTGCTCAGAGGGGGGTTGCTCCTCCCACTGGTAATAAAGTTTGCAAAGTACTCTAACTTCATTGCTGGGCATCACTCCAAAGTAAAGATGAAGGATGGGGGGGAGTAAGGGGAGAGGATGGTCTGTAAAGATGTCTGTGTACACCTGGGTCCTGTGACCTAAGGGAGAGATGACACACACTCAGAAGTGACCTTCCCCACCAGAGCCAAATGGGTGGCATCAGAAACTCTGTTTAGAGAAAAATCTCTCTTGGTGGGAGGAAGGAATAAGCAGAAATAGAAAGAAGAGGGAGACAGAGGTGACAGGGAGGGAGGCACATGTGGCAGTCACCGTCACATTGCCTTCTCAGCAGGCCTGTGGAGGGAGGGAGGGAGGAAGCCTTGCTCTGATGGATCAGGCTGGTGGCTATTCCCAGAGGTTCCCTCCTTCCCAGAACCCTGCCTGTGCTTTGCTTGCCAGTGTTCTCCCCAAACCAAGTCTCTTGGGAATCCCTGCCAGCCCATCTTTTGCTGCAGAGAGCCATAGATCCACATTCGGGCCCTTGGAGTGGTTCCCAGAGCTGAGAGACTTTTTACCCAAGCCTTGATATTTACTAGAAAGCTCTCCCATGGTCTCTTCTCTCCTTTTTGGCAGTAGAATTGAGCATTAAATTAATCGAGTTCATGAATGGTTACTGACAAGATGCTGTTAAGAGCTCCTGGATGGGGGGTGTTTGAGGGAGACATTGCCCTCTAGTGACTTAAAGAGAGTGTAAAAGCACTAAAAGGCCGCGGATTTTGTGAGGATTTACATCTAACATCACATTTCACGTTGAAGTTTCTGACAGAGGGAGCAGTGGTGCCTGTGGCGAGGCCTACAACCGCCCCGTCGCTGTAAGGAGGCCCTTAGGCCCCGCCATGAGCCGCCTCAGCGTCCCTCGTCCCCCGTTAAGGCACATGGGGTGACAGGGAGGATCAGGCAAAGAGATCACCCCTCCTGCCCAGCCAGCAGCTAACAACCAGCTACCTTGAACAACTTCTCTTCAAACTGCCTTGGAAACCACCCTCAGCCTCAAGGGCCATCACCTTGTGCAAAGGCAGCGGTGGCCAGGAGCTCAGCTGAGAATCAGACGAAATTCTGTCATGGCTGCTGCTACACGTCTCCTCAACAGAGGATTTCTCCAAACACTTGTGGCACCCCATGTCTCATTGCAAACAGTTTCATTCCTCCCTCTTTTGCTTACACAGATGCTTTGGGAATGTCTGTTTTCCCTCCTCCTCCTCCCCAGACTAGACAGGCCCAGCCCCTCAGCTGCTCCTCACAGGACATTCCCGCCAGCCCTTCCACCGGCTCTGTGTGAGCTCTGTGAGCTGCCAGCCAGCACCCCCAGAGCCCTTCCTGCAGGGCTGCTCTCCAGACACTCCTCTCCCAGTTTATACTTGTGCCTGGTGTTCCTCCTCCTCCCCAGGTGCAGAATCTGGCATTGGGACTTGCTAAATTTCATCCCATTGATCACAGCCCAACGCTCCAATCTCTCTCCTGTCTATCTAGATCCCTCTGCAAGGCCTCTTGTCCCTCAGGAGAGTCAACACCACCTCCCAGTTTGGAGTGGTTGGCAAACGTGCTCATGGTGCCTTCAAGTGCTGCATCCAGACCCTTGATGAATGTGTTGGCCCTGGAACTGAACCCTGAGGGACACCCCTGGTGACCAACTGCCAGCCAGATGTAGTCCCATTCACTACAACCCTTTGAGCTCTGCCCTTCAGCTGGTTCTTCACCCAGCACACCATGAACCTGTTCATCCCATGGTTGGAGAACTTGCCCAGAAGGATGCTGTGAGGGTCAGTACCAAAAGCCTTACTAAGATCAGAAAAACTACATCCAGCACCTCTGCTTCACTCACTATGCAGGTGACCTTGGCCTAGAGGGTATCAGATCTTGAGTGCTTGAGGACATGGTCCTCAAGGTGGACTTGGTGGCGGTAGGTTAATGGTTGGACTGGATGATCTTAGGGGTCATTTCCAGCCTTAACAATTCTATGATTCTATGATCAGTTCACCAGGATTTTCCTTCTGTGAGCCCATGCTGACTGTGCCTGATGTTTGCATTGTTCTTTACTTGTTTTCCAGTAGTACCCAGTATAACCAGCTCCATAACTTCACCAGGAACCTGAGGTCAGACTGACAGGTCTGTTGTTCCCTGGGTTCTTCCCTCCCACTGTTTTTGTAGACTGGAAGAACACTTCCAGTCAGTAGGGACAGCCCCAGGCTCCCAGGACATTCGGTAGATGATTGAGAGGGGTCCTGCCATACAACCTCCTAGACCTCTTCAGTATTTTGGGGTGAATCCCCATGGACTTGTGAACATACTACTCCACAAAATCAAGCCAGAAAGCCGAGGCTGTGCTGAAACTGCGTGGATAGACCACGGTTTGACACAAGGGGGAGATGCTCTGCCACGGATGGTCACCTTGCAGGCCACCCACTGGAGTATGGGCTGCAA
Organism: Heliornis fulica; assembly: GCA_013399135.1. NCBI lineage: Eukaryota > Metazoa > Chordata > Aves > Gruiformes > Heliornithidae > Heliornis > Heliornis fulica. Next base: position 99,574 of record VXBZ01011714.1, on the reverse strand, counting down.
ATCCCATCTCTGGCAACCTCCCTTGGCAAAGGAGCACTTAGCTATGTGCAGGAGGGGAAATACGAACAAAAAAACCAAAACGAAAACAAACCACTTTGGTTTAGTTTCAGTGGTTTAATAGCTTCTTTATACTCATTTTTGAACTCTGTTCTTTTGAAACACTAAAACTGATTTTCTTCTTAAACATCCATAATATTAAAAGCAATAAGGGTTTTGGAGATAACAACATCTGAAAAATATTCCCCCTTCCACACACTACCCAAAAATACCCGGGTGCTAACAACTAGGGAAAGACCTGCTCCTCCTCCAGCCTGCTGGATGGAGCCAGGGCTGGGAGTGAAATCTGCTCTGGCAAAGCTAGGTTGTATGGCACTAACACAACTGGCAAAGGCATACATGAAGAAAACATCTTTGAAGCAACTGGAAGAAAAGTGGAAGTGGAGGAGAGAAAAACAAGGAGGAGGAGGAAGAGGAGGCAAACCCCACTGTTCCTCTACTTGACTCCCTTGAGCTATTCAAGGCCAGCAGCACGGTTATCCCTTCACTGGGGCAGGATCCCGTTTCATCGGTGATGGAGCCATCAGAGTGCCTCTGGGTGAGCTTCCAGCTTCAGTACACTTCAGAAACGTTCCTCCACACTTCTACAGAGCTGACCTGGGAGGCAGATCTGGAATTAAACGTTGGGTGCCAAGAATTGTGAGGAAGGGGGACGCAGCAACAATCCATGTGCTAGGTTACACGGCGGGTAGGCAGCCGAGCGACACTGCACCCTCTTTCTGCTCAGGTGCCGCGACACTAGAGGTGGAGGAGGAGGCAGTTGCCTGTTCTGACTGACACAAAGTTGGGTTTCACTGGCTGTAGCTTCCAGGCAGGCTGTCAGTGCTGAAAGCAAATTAGATCAGCTGGGCATCAAGCTGATACCTCCCCATCAGTTTTCACCGCCCACTTGCTGCCAGCTTGACATTTCTCTTTCACGCTGCATGTGCCAACTGCCTTACAAAGCCAGATGCAACATCTACTGGAAGGACATCAAGGAAAACCAGAGGTGGGGAGAGGAAGCAAGGGAACTGCTCAGGGTTGGGGTGAGGAGGCCTTTCCCTGCCTTAATCCAGGCAGAAGACTGGGTTCTCCAGGAAGACTGCAAGCTTGCTGGCCACCAAGTCCAGGTCACTGGTGTTGGCATATTTGAGCAGATTGGTGTTCTTGACAAAGTAATGCTTGAGGAAGTGCTGGCTCACACACTTGTGCAGCTTCTGCACCAGCCTCAGAAAGGCTTCGGGGAAGCAGCGCCAATCCTTGGTGCGTGGGTACTTCTCACACGTCCAGAATAGCACTGTCTGCAAGAAGCAGATGGGAGAGGAGAGGTGTTAGAGGTTCTCTGGAGGGCTCACAGCTTACTGAGGCAGGTTTTGTGCTGGTAAATGCCTGACAGCCTTGGAAATCAGGGAGACTCTGCTATCTGCCCGTGTTAACATGTCTGCCACGGAAGGATCGCAACAAGCCCCCTCCGACAGGCCTGGGTGGGATCCTGCCCCACAGCAGCCCCACTCCACGGACTGCAGCAGAAGACCAGGGAAAATGGTCTTCCTAAAACAATGTCAGCCTATTTTCCAGCCTCCAGCAGCAGCCTCTGTAGGAATGCCAGGCATCTTCAGCTGTAGAAATGGCCACAAGTGTGGAAGAGAGGGAGAATCATCAGGCTGATGTAATTATCTCTTAGGTTCAGCTGTATTTGCACTGATGCTGCACACTGATCTGCAGCACAAACTGATTTCCCAAGCAACCACTGCAGGTGCAGGGCATGCTTTCTGGTCAAGTCCAGCCTGTGTTTTGCTGATATATGATATGATATGATATGAATCTTCTATTCCACCCAATTTATTTTAGGTGATTTGATGTCTCCATAGTTAAAATAATGAAATGCATATGACTATTGTTCTCATAATACTATTTTTATGCTGCCTGTGTTGCATTTTTAGACTCTCCTACAACTGAGGAGAATTTTCTGGAGATACTTACACATACTGTACCAAAAAAGGCCACACTGACTGCCTTGCTCGACCCAAAATCAGTTTTAAAAGCACCAAGTCACCACTCTTGGGTTTAATAATTCTGCTAAGTTCCTTAATGTCCTTGAGTCCCAATGTTATTTTGTGGACTCAGCAACCCAAAGAGAGACCCAGAGATGCTGTGAGATGTGGCTGTGTGAGTGCCTTCAGCTCCTCTGTTTCTTCAGAGGCAGAATTTCATCGAAATTCTGTCCTGGATTGCCTGGTTTGTGTCTTTCCTGCAGTGTAGGCATTGCAATAGTTGTAGGGCTAAGGAATCTCTTCCCAGATAGCTTTTCAAATGTGAACAATTTTATTGTTCACAGTTGCAATAACCACAAAGACTTTTTTTTAATGTTGCCAGGGAACAGGAATTCAAGATACAATGCTGCAAGAGCTACTCCTTGGAGATTTGCAGAGCAGTTGCCTCTCGCCACACTAACACTACTTCAGCAAGATCCATGGGCAGCAGTTTCAATGGAGTTTCTGGAGGCAAGGAAAATAGCACTGCTTTTCCAGTCAGGTGTAAAACAGGGGATCTACCCCCAGCATTTATTAAACAGCCCCTAACTGCCAGCTGTCTACCAGAGGCAGAGGTTTGGCCTTCAAAATGTACCTGGGTCTTCTCTCTTCTCAGATTTCCCAGTCTTGAACTTGATTCCTATGAAGTGTAATGAGTGTGGTTACTCAGTCCTCTAAGGCTTTCACAACTTCTGGGGAAAGGATTTCGTCTGTCACAGGGGGCTTTTTACAATGAAGAGTCTTGTTTAATCATAATTGTTGGACATTTCAGACAGTGGAAACCTAACACTGAAAAATTAACACTAAGCCTCTGCATGGCTGTTCAACTGACCATTTCTCTCTCTTGGTTTTCCTCCTTTTTCCAAATACAAGGAATGTCAAAGCATTCCTTTTGCCCACTAAACCAACCCTCTCTTACAGTTAGAGCCTGAAATCCAGTTACAGTAAAGAAGTGAAGAGATTCTAAAGAACTTTTTTATCTTGATCAAGAGTCCATGCAACAGCACTTCCTGCACCTCTTCTCCAGAGGAGCCAGGGGAAAAGAGCTTTACTACTGCTTAGATGGATTTTTCACTTTCTCCTACCTCTGGGAGTTTGTTCCACCAGGTTGTTCTTACAGGCACCAGGATGTTTTGCACTCTGCTAAGCTACAACCAGCCTCCACAACACTTTTTGGACTCTATCTTGGCTTAGTTCAGTCCCGTGTCTACTTGGTGGTCGCAACTTTTTCTTTAGGAACATTCTTGGCATTACATCTGGTTTTGGACACCAAAAGATCAGGCACTAGTATGGAAACCTGGTGAATTGAAGCTTTAAGGTGGGAGAAGAACAGCCTCTCCCTGGCAGCTCCACAGGGATGGAAGCCCAGGAAACAGGATTGCTCTGATTGATAAATGGTGCTGCCTGTGGTCCATCAGTGTCTGCAGTTGTCAGATGTGGGGACACAGTCACAGCAGAGCCTCTGTCTCTTCTTAACAAATGTTGTGTGGAGTCATCTTGAACCATGAAGTATGTGCAAGGAGGATGCTCCTACCCCTTTACCTCTTCCCTTCCCAGCCCAGGTGACACTAGAACTGTCACTCTGTACCTCATTCATGAAATAACACTCACCTATGAGAGTTCTGCTTGGTGCACCTCCAGAAAGACAAATACACAGTTTTCCTACAGACAATCAGATGGATATGGATGGCAGGGCAGTCAAAAAGCAGGAGGTAACTGTGCAGTTAGACAGCATTACAACACCTATGTGAAATCCAAACAGAGCAGGGCAGGGGGTGGGGTGGGGCTCGATTCTCACATTAAGTTGGTGCAATCATAATGTTCCTACAGGCTTTAGTTTTTTGTTGAGGTCTGGAATATCTATTTACTGACCTTCTTGTCACTGTACAGCAACACAATGGTACTACAGTTTTGACATTTGCTGTAGAAGTTAACACAGACCTTACAGTGATTTACACCCTGTAAATCCTAAGGGTGTAAATCACCCTTACAGTGATTTACACCCTGATGCTTTGACATGACCAGATGGAAGCCCCTGCGACAGATCCTGGGACCATATCACGGCATCAGGGTGGTGATACCCACCTGAAGGTGATAGGCTGTGATGACAGGCTTATTTCCAGCACACCAGACATCTTCCTTCATCTGCCTCATGACCTTGAAGCACTTCATGCGACAACCACCGTCTTCATCCAGCCCCTCCATGAGTACATGCTCGGCACGGGCGAAGCTGAGCTGCCAGTGGTAACTGGAACGGGCCAGAAGGTCGAAACCAAGTGACTGTGGGCAGAAGGGGAAGTGTGACACCAGATGCAGGGATGTTACAAAAAGGATGTGTGGCACCTCTCAAAGGTTTTTCTAAACAGGGTTAGCAGAGGCAGCCAACTTGATTAATTCCTAATCAAGTGGCTGGGCAATTGTTTTGTTTCCTCGTGTGCTGACATCAAAATGACTCCCAGCAGGTCCAGCTTGAGAGCCACTTGATGCTGTAGCACAGTGCTGCTGAAGCAGAGACACTTCTGCAGGCACTCTGCTGTGCATGGGAGGGGAGCAGGACTGGAAGGCATAACTGGAACTGCAGCAAACACAGTAGCTGGGGCTGAGCTGGAGTGCTGGAATCCAGCCATGAGCTTTGCAGGGAAAGGTGGGTCTAGGCTGGAGGGAAAACTGCAAGAAAACTGCCTGTTTGCAGAAGACTTGGGTGAGGCAGAGCAGAAGAGCAAGAGTGATGCCATCACTCAGCTGCAGAGGCAGAGCTGTGTGAGAAAGACTCGTGCAATTAACAGTTCACTAATTTTTCCTTCCGTAGAATTCACCCATAATGGGGTGGGGGTGGAGAAATCCCAGTAAAATCTGACACAACACTTTGAAATATTGCTTCTCTAGAGAATATGCCTTCCAGCCATGCTGTCACCTGCCATGCAGTCCTTCAGCTGGGAAACCACTGCCAGCACTGTCAGACACCTCTGAGGCCAGTTCCAGCACCGAGCTCTTCACACCGCTCACCTTGACACACTGCACTTTATCCTGGGAAGGCCATCGCCTGAGGCAGCGAGGCCACCGGGCTTTCTGTGGCCAGCAGGTCGGGATCTCCACAGCTGGCACCAGCTCCACCTCCACCGGGGAGTCAGACGTCTCCACGGCCACCCGGACCACCGAGCTGAAGCTCTCCAGCACCGCCACTTTACCTGGGAGGGAACAGCAAGGGAAGATAATGAGGAGGAAAAGGTCCTTTGCCACAAGCCAAGCAGAGGGCAGCCTAGGGCCTTGCAGGTCTGTTGTTCTGGTTTAACGCTTTCTCTTCGGTGCCATAAGCAGAATGCAAGAAAAATGTATTGTCTTAATCTATCCTGGGGAATGAGGAGAGGAAAGAAGAAGAAGAAACAAATAATGCCTCATTTTTACACTTGGTTACCTTAGTTTTGTTTTCCTCTGGGGGTCCCTCTTAAATCCTGGGACCAGCTTCTTAAAAATACACACGGGCAACTGGTACAACCTGACATTCCTAATGGCACAGTACAACATCACTGTAGACTAGAGGGGACTAAGGGACTTCACATCTAAAGATCTCATTTTCCTTCAGAGAACCTGTGATCAGACCAAATGACTTACCCTTGCTGGTCACTCAGAATGTTTTGGGGGGGTATCTGTAAGTTTTGTTTCTGGAGATGCACAGGTCACAGTGCCAGAACTTATGGGCTGCTGTGCAGAGCAGTCATACAACACACAACAATAGCATCCTGCCACACTGGGGCTGCTGAGCATCATAAAGAGTTTGTTCTGTGGTGATGTGGAGGAAAGAGGTGTCCTCAGGGAAAGAAGAGCAGCTCCCTCCAGGAACAATATGATCTGAGAGAGTAGAAAGGAATGAAAGCTGCAACTGACAGACTTGGTGAGATGTTTCCTGCTGGCCCAGCTGTGTTTGTGGAGGAAGTTTCTGTCTCTAGCTCTCCCTGTCACTCTGGCAGCATCACTGTCCCTTCAACTTTGCCAGCTGAGTCAATTGTGTGATCATGCTCTATCCCACTGAAGTAAGAGAGCAGATGACCATAGGTAGGTTAAATAGCAGAGGGGTAAGGAGCAATTCCACAAGAAGGCCACACAACAGATTTGAAGAGATGGTGAACATCATCTACTCTCACAAGGGAACTATCTGTCAACTCCCTATGGTAGTTTAGCATCTCCTCCATGAAGTGCAGGGCTGAATCACCTTGCAAATAGTAGAGTCTATCCCAACCAGAACTTTATAACCCTGGGTAAAATCTGCATGTTAGTTCCCTGCTGAACCAAGCCAAGAACTGTTCTGCTCTGGGCTCTACATCTTGATGCTGTAGATGGCAGGTTTTCATTTCAGCACAACTTCAGCACAAAGTCACCCCTCAGATGCAGCCCATTGCATCTGTTTTTTTTTTTTCTGTGAGCCTCAATGGTGAAATTTCATTCCCATCAACCTTTCCATTTCTGTGATAACAGATAATTTCTGGAAGAATGCAGTGATCTAGCTGAAGTTAACACATTTTCTCCTGTGACTAAAATTCAGAGTGCAATCAGATGACTGGAAATGGTTCCTATTTCTCTGGAACACAGAAGAGCCATGTCAGACTGCTGATGAGTAGAGTCATCCTGGAAACTTGCTATGTGAAGAGACACCACAGTCTGGATTTGATCATGTCACAGTATCTTAATGTGAAAAGATGGATATAGACTATTTCACTTGGACCAAGCCAGGCATTCATTAGCCAAAGTGTGTAACACGCCTCTAAGATGCTGAGGATTAAGCACAGGGATCACTGTTCATGCAGCATCTTGCTACAGTTGTCACTGCTGTGAAAGCATGTTACATGCCCCACTGATTGTCTTATGTCAGTGATCAGCACTTCCAGTGTAAGTACCCACAGGAAATAAACAGGCACTTTGAGTCACTCACAAAGGGATCAGCAAAATTCCCAACTCTAGTTCTGCTAAACAGGACTGGAGTAGTGGGGACACTGGGGGAAAGAGCTCTTGTCCAAGAGGATTTGCTTAAGTCCTTCTACTTAGTTCCCACCACCACTTGCTGGAATGCTATGGGCAACTAAGGTTTCCTCAGAGCATTATCTGCTCTATACACATCTTCAAGCACTTTCTTTTCTGACTTATAGAATCACAGAATCACAGAATGATCAGAGTTGGAAGTGACTCCCAGGGGTCATCCAGTCCAACCCCCTGCAAGAAGCAGGGACACCCCCAACTAGATCAGCTTGCTCAGGGCCTCATCCAACCTGGCCTTGAACGTCTCCAGGGATCCAGGGGCATCCACCTCCTCCCTGGGCAACCTGTTCCAGTGCTCCACCCCTCTCACAGCAAAGAACTTTTTCCTCATCTCCAATCTAAATCTCCCTCCCTCTATTTTAAAACCCTTTGTCCTGTCACAACAGGCCCTACTGAACAGGCAACAGGCCCTACTGAACAGTAGGCACCTCCCTGTAGCTAATGTTCCCATATTTTCCTTAATAATCTCGATATATTGCAAGTTCTGTAGTAGAAAGACTTTTTTTCCCCCACAAATCCCTAAACCTTCTGAAAATCTATGTTACATCTGATTGAACTGTGAGTTGCTAAAGACCTTATCCACATTCCTGAGACAGGAGCAACATGTGGGTGTGAAGAGCCCAAGGACTACTTAATTCTATCTTCAAGGCAGGTCTACACACACGTCTGCAACAGGCCGAAGGCTCCCTGATTTTGGAGGGGTTTGGTTTAATTTTAAACTTCTACACTTGTGAGGCAAACAAACACTTTGTGTGTGAGTGTGCTGGTTTCCCCCCTATCAGCTGTAGAATCCAGCCAGTTCCCTCTACACCTGTCCCCACTAAACTCACTGGCGAGGTTACAGGAGAGAATCGACTTCTCCACCAGCTCCCGGAAGATGACAAGGACTTTGGCCGGCACCAGATCGCCCTCGATGTTGACATCCGTCTCGTGCCACTGCTGAAGGCTCTTTGAGAACTGCTCCACCTCCAGCCACTGGTGCAGCTCCTCGGGGTCTCGCACGGAGGAGGGGAGCTTGGCCCCACGCATGGTGTAATAGCGCCAGTGCCGTGCCTGGCATTCCCTGTACCCGGTCAGGCCACGCAGGGGGACTGTGATGAGGAACTGGCTGGGTGCTAACACCTAGGAGAGTGCACAGAGTTTGAGAGAGGAGACAAGGGCACATCCACGAGCCTGAGGTAAGGAGAAGAGGGTAATAGGTGAAACTGGAGGGCTCTGGAGGGAAGGAAAAGCCATGGTATGATGGAAGCGATTGAACACAGCCAGGACCTGTTTCGCACCTATCTGAGGGTTACTATGAGGATACACAGAAAATCATCTCAGAAGGAGTCTGATGTGACAGGCATGGCCCATAGGGGACAGAAGCACACTGATTTGCCACCACACCTGCCACACTGAACAGGCTTCCTTGCAACTGAGTTGTAGTAACATGAGCTGTAGTAACCAGCAGTGCCCAAGGAGCAGGAAAGCATCAGAGGGCACAGTTAGAGACCCAGCAGAAGGAAACAAAGTAATGCAAGGTACTACCTCGAGATAGGTACTGGAGGCAAGCCTGGAGCTCAACAATAGGAATAACTGCAGAAGAAAAGTGCACATTTACAATTTTTTTTTTCAAGGTAGTAAAATAAGGCTGCTGCCCATTCATTTTACAAGTGTTTCACTCCACACAACTGTCCTTTGAGAGACAGACACAGGAGCCAAGTGACACGTCTGAGCCTACCAGGCAGTGGCACACTCAGAATTAAACCCAGGCCTTGGCCAGCTGTTCTCCATGAAACCACATCTTCTGCTGAGCAGAAGCCAGAAGCAGCCTAGGGATGGAAATGGTAACAATGGATAACCAAGCCACAAGCTGTCTTGTCTGCAAGATAATAATTGGCCTCACCTTGGGAATGATCATTTTCCAATGCAACCAGTGCCAAACCAGTATCTGCACAGAGTAAAGTGACAGGGATACCATGCTGACATGGATACCATACTTCTACTGACCCAGGGCATAGCCAGACATCTCCAAACACTACTTTGGAAGCATTTGGCTCCAAGTATTCAGAGAGGGCATTCAAACTCCTTCAGACTTATCCTGTGTTGACTCAGAAGCTTTTCAACTTGCTTCCAAGCCCAACTTACATTGGCATTAAAAAGGTGAAGCTGCTGCATGAGCAGGATGGGAAGTGACAGCTGTTGCTGCAAGGTGGTTACATCAAGGCCAACGAAACGCCCTTGTCCTTGTTACACTCTCCTGTAACAATCCAAAACATTCTGGTGCCTTCCTGGTAGCTCAGCTGATTTAAAATAGTATTGCAGAGGTGCCAGGGTCCTGAGGGCACTAACAGGCTTTGATGGCCCTGAACAGCTTCTATCCACAGGCCTGGGACCACCATTCCAGCTCAGCACCAGGCTATGTCATAGGAGTGTTGGTCTCCAGCTGTGTGACAGCTGTGCTTGCACCTGCCCATAGATCTTATTGTCTTACCTCAGACCTACCTGGCCATTATGGACTTGCCTGGCAATCAAGAGACTGCATCTGACAGTGGTTACTGTCACTGAGCTTGATCCTGACACACATGAGTGCTCCTGTCTTGACCTCAGACCTGCCATATCATCACAGATTTGTCTTGATTGAACCCAACTTCCCTCCCTAATTCTGCCTTGCTTCAGGACCATGGGGCAGACACTGCTATGCTGCCATGCTCATCTCCTGTAAATACAGGCTCATCCCTGTGATCCTGGCCAGGATATCCCAGGGAGGCAGAAGCTCTGGTTAGAAATTAAATATTTACACTTTGAGAAAATTAAAAAAAAAAAGAAGTCACTTGAGGGGAGGATGAAATGGTTATGGGAGGGTTGGCTAGGTGGGTGAAATTGCCTGGAGAAGAGGGTGGGAGAGGAGGAAGCAGGCACCAGGTGGCAGGAGGGCTTTGTACCTGGATGGATGGGTGGAAGGGGCGCTTCCCCCGGAGCATAGCTGACCACTTGGCCAGTAAAGCTGGCTGATCCTGAGAGAAGCAGAAAGGAAAACCAGTACACACAACAGAGAGAAAGCAAGTGCCAGGTCATTCATTCAGAGAGCAAAGCTGCAAGACACCTTTGAGCCTATTTCTTAAAGGAAAATCACCCACCCTCCCCCACCTCACCACGGTTACAGACTTAAAACACTTGACTCAAGATGCTAAACTGCTCATTACAACTTACTGATGACACCACAGCTTCTGCATCAGCCCTGCACAGGTGACAGCTGCAAAAATGCTAGGCCACAACTAAAAGAGACACTTAGAAGTTTTAAAAATGAAATACTCCCATTTTATCCATCAACATTTTTATTAATGATTTGAACTTTTTGTCCCCTGGGGTTACAGAAAAACATGGAACATTCTAAAGGCTTTTCTTGTATTTTCCCCACCCAGTCCTGCATGCTTGCAAGGAGGCTTGCAGATTCTCAACAGATCTCGACTCCTCACTACATTAAACAAGTCCAAGTTCTTTTAATCAGATGCTGAAAGCTCTGGAAAGTTCCTGTAAATTTGACAGGAACGAAGACATTGTAAAATTGGCTTTCCCTTAACATGTTTCCTCCATCTTGACTTGTCAGCAGTGATTTTAAAGATTTATTTTTTTATTTTAAGCAGAACAGACCAAGTAAAAAATATTTATTATTAACCCATTCTTTGCTGCCCCGTACTACAGGGCAGTTGCCCAGGCCCTCTCACCATGACTATCACAGACTCACAGCACTGGATTAAGTATGAATTACAAAACTATTTTTTTTTAGAAAATGATTTTTGCTGTGTTTTGATCTGTTACTGGTTGAATTTTAGTATACTTTGACATTGCTGAAGTATGTGAAGTAGTTCAGATGAAAAAGGTCATTTTCACCTGAAGCTGTCACTGCTGTGGTTGTTTTGTATATTCTTACAGTGGGTTTTCTTACTTTGAGTAGTCACAGGAGATAACCAGTCTGCTGTCACTGCTGGGACAGCACATTATTTTTGGTATTTGATGGTCTAAAGTGGGGAGGTGTTTAACTTCTCCCACTAATAAGCATATTTCCTCCCAGTATAAAAGAAGTTCCAATCCATGGTTAAGAAAAAACATATTTTTCTGAAGGAGTTTTCTACTCTTCATAGTGGAAGGAGAATTTTGATTTTTCTTCCTCCCCTTTTTTAGTGAGTTGACATGTTTTCCACCTGTGAAAAATGTGAGTCACAGCTCATGAAGGCATGAGCATTTTTTTTTTCTTAATTCTGTACAAGTTTTTCTTTCTGTCACCCAGAGAGCTTTGACTTCTGCTTGCAGATTGGCAGCTCTGGCAGTAGAAGCAGTAGCTGTAAAAAAGAGGCTCTGCCTAATTCACCCATCCCTCTCTGATGTTCCTCTAGTTGTAAGATGTGTGTAAGCCCCTGTATGACTCAGTCACTAGAATGTCTGCAGTGAAATGTCAGTGTGTTGTCTGTGACATTTTGGGTGAGGTACCTGTCCATACACTTACACAACTGAGGTATCATTACTGATTGCCTACAAGCTGCCAGATAATATTAGTAGAGCTCTTGCTCATACCTTAATATTCTCATTGTGAATGCCAGAGTTGGAGATAGCCTGGAATCTTGCAGCCTTATGGCTGATTTCTGCAGTCAGCTGCTGGATAATCTTCTGCACCTCCTCCACTGCTTTGGAAACCAGGTAATGTCGCTGTTCCACCTGTCAGGTCCAAGAAAGACACTTCATAATACAGGTAACTGCACTCTGTCTCCATCAGGAAACAGTCAACTTAAAGCATCCTGAAACATTCACACCTCTGCTGAACTGGGAATAAAACTTACTGTGACCAACTTACCATGAGAGAGAGCTGGTGGACACTGAGCATTAATGGTTGCAAATACCACTGGGTGGAAGGGACAGAGCTCAGTACATGGAGAAATCTTCTATCAACCAGCTACATTCTCATTCTTTATCCCCCTGATGCAGAATACCCAGTCACTCCCCACTAGCCATTCTCAGAGCCAAGGTATGTTTCATTCTGAGGGTTGGTGAGACCTCAAGAATTACAGATACTCTGTAGACAAGT
>VXBZ01011714.1:75567-87237 GCA_013399135.1 Heliornis fulica | reverse complement strand
TTGAGATAAAGACAGTTTAATAGGAGAACAAAGGAAGATGATGATATTATTATTCTTAATAATATATATTAAAAAAAAACTGTGAGGCACAACTGCAATTGCTCAGCATAAGCAGAAGTGAAAAACTCAAGCCCCAATGCCCAGTCTGAGCAGCAAGTCTGCTTCCCAATTAAACAGGGAGCATGACATTCCATCTTAGGGAATATCCCCTTGGCCAGCCAGGGTCAGCTGTCCTGGCTGTGCTCTCCCAGCTTGTGTGAGAAGCTGAAAAGTCCTTGACCTGGTGTAAACACTACAACTACCTAGCAACAACTGCAAACATCAGTGTGTTATAGCCATTATTTTCCCACTAAATTCAAAACACAGCACTATACCAGCTGCTAGAAAGAAGATTAACTCTATCTCAGCCAAAGCCAGGACAGATATTGAACAAATTATGAACAAAGATTCAACAGCAGGAACATGAAGGATCCATGTTAGTAAAGGACATTTAAATATTTACCAAAGTGAGGAGATTCAGCTACTGTTAATGAAGTTCATTAACTTATTCCTCATTACTTATTCATGTAGAATTATCTATGCACAGTTAGATATGAAGACTGTTTACTGTCATCCTAAAGATTTATCTCATTTTGTTGCAAATTTTGCTTTAATTTTTTCTTGTCCTTTCTTTTTCCTCACCATATTCTGCTAAATCTCATTGTATGCAGGCAACAAAAAATGCAGGAGGTTTTAAAACCCTAGATCAGGAAATGAAAACCCACCTGAATCTAGATCTAACACCATGGTTGGGTTATTTTCAGATATGAAACAAGAGTGTTAGATCATTAACAGCTTGGCTAAATTGAATGATTAGGCATAAGTGCCACAGTCAAACATAATTGCTAGAGGTGTTTATTATTATCAAAGAGCAAAGCAGAAGTACAAGAAAGAGGTTCTTCCCTGTGAGGGTGGTGAGGCTCTGGCACAGGCTGCCCTGAGAAGCTGTGAGTGCCCCTTCCCTGGCAGTGTTTGAGGCCTTTGGGCTTTTGGGCAACCTGGGCTAGTGGAGGGTGTCCCTGCCCATGGGGCTGGAACTGGGTGGGCCTTGAGGTCTCTTCCAGCTCAAACCATTCTGTGATCTGGTGTAAAATTCCTGTATCTTGCTCACCTTAGCATCTCCTCACTCCCTTTTAGAAAATACCACTGACCTTTTGGACACCTTTATGTGAAAGGCTGAACTGACAGACAAAACACTCAACTGTGTTGAAATGTGTCTCCAAGCCTTGAGAGGTAACAAATGGACTCACTTCTTCACCACAGACCATACAATGGTCTAAAAAAGTACTAGCACTTGTATAAGACCAATTGACCAATTAATAGCAATTAACACTGAACCTGAAGATGAGCAGAGTTCGAAAACCTCTCCCCAGGCAATGAAGTTAACAGCATTTTTAATAAACCTGAATAGTTTTTGCCAGCAGAAAACACATCAGACAGCACTATCCTATTCCCTTAGCTGAACTCTTCATGCTGTTGGAAGATACAACCTTCCTCCTGAAGGGAGGACAGACCACAGGTGAGTTCAGCTACTGAAAAGCAAAGGCATTTATCTAGGATGTTCTTAGCACCAGCGTGGGCATGTTGGGAGAAGGGACAGAATAAGCTTTTTGTTTGCCAACTGCTTCTACCACCTACTGGTACTCCCCATACTGGGTCTGCACTTTGGAAATCATGCCAAAAACAAATGCACAGGACCAGAACAACAAGGTTGATTAATGTTTTGTTATGGAGAAAGGAAACAGGACTGACATTTACTGGGAACTGTTAAGAACATTCAGATTTGCTCTTGTTTACCCAGTTGCTTCCACTGTATAACTCAAGTTTTTCCTTTGCTGAGTGGTTTAAGGAAACCTTTGGCACCACAGAGGCTCACTGCACTGGGTAGTTGATCTACCTTCAAAACCAGGCAGTGCTTTACTGGCAGAACTGTGGCTGCCTGTCCACTTGGACAGGAGACTCAGGAGCAGGCAGAAACTAGGAACCCATCAGAGATGCTAGAAAACAGTCAGTGGATCCCAAAACACTGGCAACTATGAGCCTCACTTAACTACACTCTGCTTCCATTCCCTGTAGTTATGACAGTTGTGTGAGTATCTTCCTCTGTACACCCTTCCCTCCTTAGCAGCTCTGTGCTACAGATCTTCAGAGAAGTCTTCACTATTACAGCCCACTGAACAGATTCTGAGGGAATGATTCTCCAGTGCACAGCACTGCATGGCTGGAAATGGAAGTTCTTAGAGAGATACACAGACTGGTCACCACAACATTTCCACAGAAAAAAAACCAAACCTTTCTTAACAGTCCTGTCATGGTACCAGAATATTTCATCCTTGATGGAAAAGAAAGACCTACAGCATTCCATTTTTAAATGGTTTTTCACTTTAGTGTCTTGCATTTTGACAGGGAAACCAGACTATAAAATAGGAAATAGTAAGTACTGTGATGAACCATGCCAGTTTTATAAAGTCTTGTGGCTCACTTAGAGTTTCTTTTATTAAATGGTATTGTTTCATTGATGAATTTATTCTGTTTTACCTCATTTCATAATAGAAAAAAAAGGAAAAAAAAAGAGTGCTGAAATATCTCAAAATAGACCATGTGGTTCCAGCCTGCATGTGCTAATACAGCATATTATTTTAATCCTGGTATGTAGAGAGGTAACCTTAGCTGGTGAGACCAACTGATGGCTGAACAGTATCTGTGTCTCTAGTTCTCAAATGCATCTTTCTAGAGGCAACCCCTGGTGTGGTTTTGGTCCTGTTTCTGTCAAGTCAACAGCATTAGACAAGGAGAATGACAAGGACCTTGTCTTAGACTAAATGCTGGGAATTACAGCTAGTCTCACATCTGGAATTCCAGATCAAAAATTCAGACATCTGAAGAGGAGGGTAAGCACGTTGGAAAATGAGCCCACCAGCCAAGATCCCAGATAACATTCTGCAACAGAAACCTAGAAATCTCATTAGAAATACAGCTCTCATGAAACTTCACCCAGCCTAGTCTCAGAAATGAAGACAGCAGGCAAGCAACTAACTGTCAAGTTTGGCACCCTTCAGAATCAACACCTAGTGTGGGAGACAGAAAATCTGGACAGATAAAGTCTTACCTTGCTCTGGATGTAGATTTCTACAGCTTCATCTGTGAATGGTTTCATGGCAAGATGGTCTTTGCTGCTCTCTAAAGTGTGAATTCACTCTTCACTGGTTCACCTGCCTCTGGAAGTGGAAGGACTCTCAGGGTGACCTGCTCAGAGCCTTCTTGCCCCGTGAAGCTCAGGTCACCTAGTTCTTCTGTGGATGAAGAAGAGGAGAGAGAAGCAAGGAACTAATCCTATTTTTAATTATTTTTTTTCCCTAGCTGAGTTACAATGTGACATCCAGCTCTGCCAGAAACCTAGGTCCAATTACTACTTTCTAACTTCAATCATTATTAGTCCTCTGATTACTTCTAAAAGGTGGGTCTTGCACGCAGATGCACACGAGAACATCCCAACCCCTGCTGTGTCTCTGGGAGTGCCTTTCCCACTGCACTGCAGGTTCAATATGCTCCTGCAGAGCATGATTATGCCACAAGTACTTCCCTGCCTCACTGGCCCTCTGCTAAGCCATTTGCTGAACACTGGGCAGCTCTCCCTCGTTGATTTCAGTCCACCCACTTTCCATCTCACGCTGGGTGGGGGTTTATACACTCAGGTCATTCATTTGGTTGCAGCCTTTGCTCTGGTCTCCCTCTCCCTGCTTTATGTCCCCCCTCACTCTCTCTGTCTCTCTGTCTTTGTCTCTCTCTCTGGCTGTATTGACGGTAAATACACTGCAGCCTGTCCCCTCCTGTCCCCTCCCATAATTTGCTTTGCTTTCTTTACAGTAAACAGACAGCAAAGCTGTCCCTTGTTTTCTGCCAGCACTTCAGCTAACAACCATATATAGATAATTCAGAGGGAAAAATAATTGACTGGGCCTCATTGATCCAGTGAGGGTTGGTGGCTTTTAGAAAAAAAGGGCACATCAGCACTTGGGGAGGGGTGATGGAGTACATGGATGAGACCCCATGTGGCTAAGTGTCCCTTATTAAGGAAGACAAGCTCCACTTTTGAGAAAAATCATTATTTCCCCCTGGAAACTGATCTGTGGAATCCCTTGATTGATTTATTACCTCTACAGCAGCTGGCAAAAGGCAGCACTTGGGTGATACTGGGTGCTATCTCAGGGCAGGTTGTTTCTGGTTACCTTTCATGATGTTCCTTATTACCAGTCAAATACTAAGTGCATTAATGGGACTTCTCATTCCCTCAAATCTAGCAATCAAACCTTTCTGCTGGAGCCATGCTGTCTTGCTGCTTCATCTATCTTCAGCCAGTAGTTGTGGCTTTTGCAGCTCACCCCATTCAAAGCTCAGGATTTTTAGCTCCCCATGCTCCAAGGTTGCTCCTACTCAGGAATCATCTATCTTGACTCTGCTTGTATAGGAAAACAAGATTACAAATAGAGAAAACTTGAGACAGACCCAGGCTCCAAAGACTTGTAACCACAATCTCCTAAGAAAACATCTCCTCTGAACCTACAACAACTGAAATGTCCCAGGTGCCCCAATTCCCATCCACACTGAGAATGGCTACTTTCCTGACACCTCTTTTCTCTTGATTTTGGGAAAAGACTTAAGACCCCACTGGGGTCTGGGCAGACTTCTGAGAGGGCAGGGCATCCTCAGACAGTTCTTAAGGGCACTGCCACCTCCTTTCCCTCTTTTGTGTCCCTCAGGAGGCTATCAGGATCACTTACATAGCCAGCTGACCACAGACAGTCCCCCAAATTCTGTTTGATGAGAGTTCATTGCTGTTTTCAAACACACCCAGACTTCTCAAGTCATAGTCCTGATCTGCATAAGCCCACCTGAAATGATTCACCTGTATTACATCCCCTCTCTTGTGTTATTTCAGTGCTCATTTCATAGCACCATGTAATGGAGTTGCTAATGGTGGCTAATTTACTTTTTCTACCTGTGTCTTCTTTGCTTACCAGTTTTCTTCTAAGAAGATGTAGGGATTTCCCAGTATCTAAAAAATGTGATGCATCATCCTCATTCATGCCTTTCACAATGCCCAGAACTGAATACAATTGCAGATCTGGGAAATCCACATAAAAATACTCCGTGGATTTACACCTAGGATGGTATTAGATTGGCTCTTGTGTCTTCTGGAGGTGCCAACTACTGATGCTTCCCATGCTTGCCTCGCTTCCCTTCGTTCACACTTCAGCTTCAGAGGCATGGCAAACACTATTTCAAACCTACAATCACAAGTCATCTGATCTGCAAAGTGTGCAACAGTAAAAAAATACATACCCACCATCATCAAGCAAGTAAGAGCAGTAATAACTGTGTTGGGAAGTCCAATATTGTGGCATTTTCTGTTCACAAACTGTTTACAAAAACTACTCCTATGGAACAGTCAGCATGTATTCAAAATGCTCTGCTACATCACCCAAATGAGTCAGTCCAACGTGCCACTTGTGACTCACAGATGATCTGCAGTGGCAACAAATGAGCCCAGTAGAAGATGCTGCCTTCCAGATGAAATACAACCCTTAATTTGCAGTTGCTAATGATGACCCATCACTTCTTGCTCTAATTACCAGAGGCATTAAGTCTGTTAAGGCATTAGCTGAAGCATGTACTCGGGTCGAGGGAGACTACCAAAACAAATCATCCCAGTGGATTTAATAATCTCTGACAGTTCTCTTGCCTTTTAAACTGTTGCCCCATTTCTCCCCATTAGCAGATTAAGTGACTGTACAAAATGAGTAATTGTAGCTTGAATTCCCTGTAACATTTATGCTGGAACAGTCTTTAGTGGTGATGGTTGAGCACAGTCCAGAGCACCCACTCAGAGGATAACAGCATTAGATAACCAAGCTTTCTGGTTAGAAATTTGTCTCAACCCAGGTAGGGTTTTGAAATCCAAAATGATTTACAACCTGAATCTTTCTGGGCTGCAGCAAAGCATTCCCAGTGGAAGCAATCACTCCAGGATCAGGTGAGGATACAGGAAATTCTGAAAAATGCTGGCATGATGATGCTGCTGCTACCCACCACTGATCATCCTCAGCTAGAAGCTTTGCAGTCAGTGCCTCAGGTGTTGTTGAGAAACAAGCCACATGGGCAGCAACTATGTATAGCAGGACTTCTGGTGTTGTCAAGATCACTGGCATATGGTGTGGTGAGCTGTCCAGAGAGTGGGGGCATTTCCAAGTTCATGACAGCTCAGTGGGTGGCACTGGGTCAGGAACTTGGGAGCCCTGGCTGTGTCGACTCTGAGGTCCCCCAGGAGAGTTGCCTGAGATGTTGGGTAGGAAAACTGGCATTCTGAGTTGTCAATCCAGGTATCATCCTCTGGAAGTTCACTGAAATAATACAAGTTTAGTGCATGACAATTTAAAAATATTTTATTAAGCCATTTCCAAGCATCTGCAAAGGATATTTTTCCTCTATCCCTGTTCTATCCATCACTAAACTACAGCCTCTCATCTATTGTTTCAATCAGGACGTGCCACTATCTTGAAAAACTACTAATATTTGTAAGAACAGGACCCTTCTGCAGCACACACCAAGGTAAGTGGCCTGAATGCCAAAAAGGAAACACTCCATACCAAGAAGCTCTTGGTGATTTAAACACATGGTTAGAAGAACAGCACCTGGAGGAAACACAATGTTTGGCAAAGCACAGGGTGACTGGAAAAACATCAGCAGGTGAGAAAAAAATGCCTCATTTTTGATCTCAGCATCTTGGTAGACTGATAAATCTAGAGGCACAATAACCCTTGGACAGACAGTCCTCAGCCAAGACTTACAACAGCCAAAACAAGAAGCACCCTTGCAGTGATGCTCTACCTGAGGGGCTGGACCAGACCAGAGCACAGCATCTCCAGGAGCTGGTATCATTGCTGGGGCTGCTCTCCAGAGCATGTTAGCTTGTATTATCTTTACACTTTGCTGTTGTGTCCAAATTGACCCAATTCAGAACTTATTGCTTGTGTCTATGGCAGTTTGAAGCAAATTGAATAAATCACCAGTGCTAAGTGAGAACAGTCACTCCAACACACCCTCACTGAGGGGAGAGGAGATTCACACTGGCATCCCAGTTAATGTGCTTCACCCAGTGACTGACTAGTAAAAACATACAAGTGTTCACTGGAGCCAGATCCAGAAACTAGGTCTCATGTCTCACAGGCCAATGCCAGCTACATACCCATTAACACCTATTGCTTTCTCTTGGTGAAAAAAAATAACTATTGCCAAACAAAAGGTCAGTTTCAGCAAGCAGCTGAGAGTGGTCACCAGACCCAAAGATCCTGGTCCTTGGACTTCCAGCTTCCCAGCTACTTCTGAGTTCTGGGAGATATATTTGTATAGGGGGTGTGTGTGAGATTTAAAAAAATAAAACAAAAAACAACTAACCAAACTGCAAAAAAAAAGCCAGAACAAAACACCAACCACAAAATCCACAGTGAAGAGTACAACGAGAGCTTGAACACCACTTAGTCTCCTGTGTTTTTGTAGTCTTGGTTAGCAGTATGGATAATGTACATTAAAGCTGTTCGACCAAACTTCTCAGCTTCCCATCACACATACAAGCAAGCAGCAGATACTAAATTTCCAGCTAATAGGTGATCCCCAGGATATGGTGACTTGGAGACTGTTGTGTTCTGAGGCTAATGCAGCATTGAGAAGATAATGGAAAAGAGAGGCTGAGGAAGCAAATGGGATAAAGGAGGAATTTGTCAGTATGCCTATGTGCACGGCAAGAGCCAAGCAACAGCTTGTTTGAGGTGGGAAGAAGGAATGGAAGGAGAGAATCATTAGGAGACTCTAGAGCACAAGGATCCTGAGGGGAGCAGTGGCCATGGGGGAGCAATTGCAGTACAGACAGGAGCGAGAGCACCAGCAGAAAGGAGAAAAGAGATGATTTTTATTAGAAGTACAATATACATCCCACAAAACAGATCAAGAGGATCAGCTTCTATAGTGAGAACCAGTCTTGTATGAGAGAGAATCTCAACAGAGGCTTCAGTCAAGTCTTTTCAGAGAATTTTGAGACAGATCAGATCATGATCTGCATTTCTACGTGCTCCAGCCTCAGTCACTGGAAAATGAGCTCCAGCCCATGTTGTGTCCTGCAAATATGCATGCTATTCTTTCAGTCAGTGACTTCTTGGAAACTTGTCATCATCAAGAGCAGGCAGCAGGGGAAAGGGGGAATGCAAGTCAAGAAAACACTTCCTCCTCTATCTTAGGTTGTAAAAATATGCAGCTTCAAACTGATCCCTTGAGGTGGTTTTGCAATGTGGCTTCTTTAAGAAGCAGCTAGAAGCTTCTTAGGGGTCCAACAAAGCAAATCCCAGCTGGGCTCCCAAGGCCAATCCCAAACCCTGTCACTGACAAGGCCGGGCCAGTCAGCGCCGGTCACAGGCCTCTGGGAATCACATTGGAGAGACAGAAACACCCAAACAGGCGCATTTTGCCCCCAGAGAAGNGAATGATCTCTCCCTGTCCTTATCTCACTCCAAAGCCTCTCAACAGATATTTTCTCCCCTGTCCAGCTAAGAGGGCAGTGATAGAGCAGCTTTGGTGGGAGTCTGGCCTCCAGCCAGGGTCAAACCAGCACCTCCTCCAAGTCAGCTGGCCAACCCTTTTCACTTTATTGGCTGTTTTGTGCAAAGTCAAAGTCAAATTGCCAAAGGGAGAGGGTCAATCGTTTGTGCTGCATCTGCCTCGGGCAGTGATAGGACACAGGGCAGATATTTAGGGCTAGAACTAGTTAAATGCAGATTCAGGGCACTGAAAGCCCAAGTGGGGGAGGAGAAACAACCCTGGAGGAAAAGCACTAGGAATAATGCACAGCAAGTTGCTTGGCTGAGGCAGTGCCTCACTGTGCTGGGTTTGGGTCAGATGAGAAGCAGCAGCAGGAGACCACTGGTAGGAGCACAGGGTTACCTGGTCCAGTTCCAGCTGCCAGGGACAACATCTGAGACCTCATCTGAGTGAGCTGCTACCCCATTCACTGCTCTCAAACGACCCACAGGACAGCAGTGAGAGCCCAGATGGCCATAGCTGCAATTCCAAATTTTAAAGAAGGTAACAGACCCTCAGTGCAAACAACCCAATATGCCTTAGAATGTCCAAGCACTGCTTTCTTGTACCCTTGTATTGTTTCTGAAAGCCAACTCATCTCAGAAGATCACCCTCCCTATGTACTCTGCAAGGATCAAAGCAGTAAAAATTCATTTCCTAGGAATGTGCTGTTTCTCTATGGCACCTTCACACCAACTTCAACAGAGATGCACCCTGTCCAGCACCATCATTATAAACACTGAACATAACACATTATCTGGCAAAAATCACACTAGCTCCACTGTATAGGTCAGAGTTGGGGCAGAGGGTTCAAGAAAGCAACAGACTTTGGTGAGACAAAGTGACTTACCCAGAGCTGGTGTCAATTTCAGCTCTAGTACTCAAAGATTCTGGCCTGGCTTTGGCAGGGCTTAGGGCTTGAGGAGCCTTGAGAGGAATTTTTCTACATTTCCTTTCAAAGAAGGTGTTAATTAAACATTTCCAAGTGAGTCTCAAACAATCCATGAAGACCTCTGCCCCTACAGAATACAATACAGGCACAATAGCTGCTTGGCAGGTGGTAAGCAAAGCTTCCAAGGGCCATCTCAACACCAGCCCTGGCTGTTACTGGCAAGGAACAAGCTTGTTTCTCAGAACACCCCAGTTTCCAAGGGATGCAACTCCCATCCAAGGGCTTCCAGAGGTGTCTTCCTCTCATAAGTGTGAAAAATTACTGACACAAACATCACACTAAAGGGAAGGTTACAGCTATGGTGATGACAACATCAAACAATAATCTCACAGCCCTATGAATTACAGTTTTCCCACTTGTAATTCATGGCCCCTTCTCCCTTCCTCAGTCTCTCACCCTGTCTTTGCCTACCTTGGGCCAACAAGAGCACATCACAATGGCTTAGCAGCCAAACAGGCTCCAGTTACAGCCAGACAGGGCCAGTTCCCAGAGCTGCACTAGGAGCAGCCCCAGGTAGTGCAGTTTTGAAAGACAGGGGAGTAGAAAGCTGGGTCAATGTAAACAGGCAATGGAAACAATGTATGACCCACCTACCTGGTGGCTGCTCATGGAAGCACTCCTCACCCTCCTGTAGATGACAGCCAAGCACTCCTCACCCTCCTGTAGGTGACAACCAAGCACTCCTCACCCTCCTGTAGGTGACAACCAAGTCTCTCAGGCCGGGTGTTGGCTTCAGTCTGTAGTTAAATCATAATATAGGGAGGAGAGAACAACCAATCTGAGTGGTTAGGGCTGGAACTAGACACATCTGAAAAACTGAGCCTTCAGTCATCACCTCCTGTGTGAAAGAGCAACAAAAGTGAAAACAAGTCAAATCCTAAGAATCTCAAGTGTCAGAAACCACAGTAAGGTTCACAAGAACAGGGAAAGGGAGAACAAAAAAACCAGCCTTTGTCTGGTGACTTTAGATCAAGGGATGAACAATACAGGTGATTTTTCAAGGCTGTTATCCACTTTGGATATTCTGATTCCTCACTCTAGAAAGGCTGATGATGAGAACACTTGGGAGATCAAAAAGACTTCAAAACCCCCTTGTTTAAAGCCTCAGGGAATTGGAGACGGCTGTAAGACAGATCAATCAGAAAAGGTACTTCGGGGGGCTGGAGTTTCTCTTTGCTCTCTACTGCTTACCCCTGGTACAGGGATGACTTCTGCAGTGGTCTGTGCCCAGGGAGCACGAACAGGGATGCTGGCTGAATTCCTGCTCTCAGCTCCATGGTGAGGAAGAGTAAAATGCAACCTGGGCTGTCATGCAGAGCACCTTTGCTGTGTACACTTAAAAATACTGATAGCTGAAGGCCTTTGGCATCTGCTCAAGGGAGCAGCTATCCAAGGAGAACCTTTCAGCTAGTGCTTGCTTTATTTTGGGAGCACACACAGGAGTATGGAAGCCCTGGTACACAGCAGTTAGAGCACCAACCCCCATTTCCCACAGTCACTTCTTTTTTGGAGGTCTTTTTCTTTTGTCAAAGATTGTCACTGGGCAGGAGACAGGGAAACGCAGCCAGCCTATTATCACCTCATTTCCAGGTAATCAATACAAGTTTCTGCCATTCCCTGCAGGGAGTTTAGGCTGAAACCCCCCAGGACACCCTGAGGAAAACCCTGAGGACCCCCCCCCGAGGAGAGGGACTGTGTTTTGGTGCGTTTGCATTTAAAGAAGGGGTGTTAAGCGGCAGCCAGCACTCCTCCAGTACAAACATCAGTGACGCCACCACAGACACTTTGCTGCGCTAAACCCCCAAAGTGTTTCCAGTCCTTCAACATCAATCAGCGCAAGCCGAGCCAGTAGTAAATTGATTCTCCCGTTCCACTGGTGCCGGTTTTTGTTAGAAATGATTTGTGATGGATATGGTGGAATATATTGATTAGTACTGACAGTCCCAGTTTCCCAGGCGCTTTGTAGCGCTGCCATTGCGAAGTGACCTGCTTTCCACCTTGTCAATTTTCTTCTGCAGAGTTTGTTATAAATATCTATTCTGAGAGCACTG
>VXBZ01011714.1:52016-75501 GCA_013399135.1 Heliornis fulica | reverse complement strand
AAAAAAAAAAAAAAAAATCGGTACAATAAAAGAGGTTTTGCAGTGTTGCAAAAGAGCTTGTTTTTATTGAGGGATTTTTGTGTCAGGGGAAGAAAAGGCACAAAATAAGTTACAAAGACATTATGTGAACTGTATGAGCCAGAGGCAGTATCAGAGCTGTTACAAATCACTTGGAAGTTGGCTTCCCAACATGTGTTGGCCTCTACAAAAAACTTAAAAAGAAGAAAAAAATATTTTAAATTATCAAAATCGTTCAGAAATTAAGGGAGAATGTAACGACCACCAGTATTAACTTTTGGCTAATTTCACCTGGGTTTACCACCATCACCATCTTACAAGATAGATGCTGCTGGAAAACATGTACTATTGAGGAATTGTTTTAAAAACTCATTTACATTTTTAAAATTCAGAACCTGGAATTTACCTCTCAGACCCCCAGTGAAGTACAGTACACACAGGTAAGGCAGTATTACCAGGAAATACATTAAAAAAAGAAACCAACAGGTAAGTGCAATTATTCTGAATATTTCAACATTTTTATGGTCCCTACACTATGGCAAAGAACATCTTAAAAAGATGGATGCAACAGCTGTTCACAGAACATATGAATAAAAGGTCTCTTGTGGAAAAGCTTATGTTGTCTTCAGTTGTGAGTTCTCAGATCAAGTATTCTAAACCCAGACTTTTCAGCAGTACAATTGTGAGTTAACAACAGCACATCAATACACTTAGAGAAGAGAAAGTGCTCCTGAAATACATCACTCCTTATTTTAACATGGGAAGGGGCATAACCCTCAGTATTCAAGTAATGCAAATTAAATATTTCAAAATACACACACCAACTATGTACAGTTTTGTTTGAAACAGTGAATCTGTTCCTCCCTATTCCCACTTCCCTGTTACTCCACTCTCTCAGCTGGCAAGGACCAGATGATGGTTGGACCAGATTTAATGGTTGGACTGGATGATCTTAGGGGTCATTTCCAGCCTTAAAATTCTATGATTCTATGACTTCTGATCCTTGGTTCAAACTAAACTGGCCCCAGGAAACAAGTCAAAGTCTACAGGACACAAATGCAAAGATTTGTTTTCATAAAGATGAAGGGTTTAACAGAAAGTCACTTACCCCTTTGGCTGCTCCTCTGGTCAAGAGGAGACCTAACTTCTGTCTTCTGAAATCAGCAGGGATGCAAACCCAGCACTTGGCTATACATGTCTGCTTATACCCACGGGAGTTTTGTTTACTTGACCTAAGAAAACAGCGACACAGAAAGGGAACGAGGCACCAACCCCGCTCACAAAATCTGTCAGTGCAAAATGTAGCACTTGATTTGCAAGAGGACCCTGTAGAGTCGTGTATCCAGTGTAACTGTCATGGTTTGAGCAGCCAGGGGGCTGCAGGGTGGGGAAGAGGCCAGGGACTGTCCTGTGCTGGTCCCAGCAGACACAGAAAGCACAGAAGGGACTCTGGAGGTTGCCCAGCTCAACCCCACTGCTGGAGCACCTATGAATCAGGCTGGCTTAGGGCTGTGTCAGAGAGCTCTCAGTATCTCCACTCATGGACACTCCACAGCCCCTCTGGGCAGCCTGTGCCAGTGCTCAGACCCTCAGAGTGAAAGGGGTGTTCAGGTGGGTGCTCCTGCATTCCGGTGTCTGCTGTGTTTTGGGTGCAGTGGGATGCTGCCAGAGGGGTTCCCAGCACATCTGCACAAGCATGTTTAAGAAAGGGCAGTAAATGCCAAGAAAAAAAGAGATTACAGTCCTGGGGGGGGAAAAAAAAGGCCAGAACCATGGCAGCACAAGAGGAGCTGAGCAGAGACAGCTGAGCAGGAGAAAGGCCAGAGGAAAACCACAGCCTGAGGGGACTGTGTGATGAAGAGGAGCACACAAGAACAGCTGAGTGGGAAACAAGGAGCAGAGAAAGAAGAGCAAGAACAGATCCCCATCTCCTGGGCCACCTGTTGCCTTGCTGAAAGGGCTGAGCATCACATGCAGCCAGGGAACTGGAGACCACTGTGGGGTGGAGGGGAAGAGAGGGGAAAATGGTGTCTGGAGAAAAGCAGCAGCGTTTTCCCTGAAGGGTTCTTCTCTTTTTTCCCCCCATACCAAAACTAGTAACTAAAAGCTCTTTAATTAGTAGTAAATTCAATGTATTAAAACTTTTTATTGCCCCTGAAAAGTCCTATCCTCAGCTAAGGTTAGTATAAAGTGAAGGGCTTTCTGGCCCTTCTAAAGGCAAACAGGACACACCACCCAGGAGCACCCATGTTCCAAGCATGTAATTGTTGTGCTTCTTCAAAAGCTTGTCTTTAAATGTAAGTAATTTAATTTAAAAGGCCTTTAAGAAAAACTTTTAAAAGAAGGAGGGATTGTGGTGTTTAAATCATGGATTCCAACATAAATAAAAAAGGAAATTTTCCTAAAAATCATTTAAATACCAAAACTGACAATAAAGCTCAACATAAAGAGGTAGCTTAACAAAAAAACCAAGGTATTACTAGATGCAGTAGGAAAAGGTAGTGCAATAAAAGTATCCATATGAAAAAATATACTTTCAATTTCTACATTACTTAGATTTTATTTTAAAAAAAAAATAAGATTTGAGCTTGAGTCTTTGATCCTCAGCACTTCCCAAAACAAGACTTTTAGAGGCACACTTGTAAACCCAGTACCACAATAAATTCTTTTATATAAAAAAAATCACCCAGCAGTTGTCTGCTCTTTAACTGTTTTCATCAGTTCACAGCACTCAATTTGTTGCTATTGTTTTTGGAGGTTTTTTGGGGTTTTTTGTACAGTCTAACATCAGAAAAGCCTGTTTCCCAATCAAGTTTCCATCATTAAAAACATTTTGTTTGAACACAGGTGTGCCAGATACCTCTCATAGGACACCTTTAAGTAAATGTAATTTTCCATAGTGGCAAGGGCATTCTTACTGCCATACTTGTTGCCTGCCCCCTGACCAGGTCAGTATAACTTGAGCACCTCAGTGGAATACATACTAAAGACCTGTTTCCTCTATAAACCTTTTCTAAAAGAGGGTGGGCAAGTACTTATTTAAACACATTCTGTAAGCTTGCTGTCTGTGAGAAGACCCTGACACCCCATGGTCCCAACTGCACTCTGCATAAATGCTGGAGAATGCAGATTATTTCTCTTAAATCATTCTGGGTGCAGCCAGCTCCTGCTGCACAAACCTTGAGCCACCTGCTACTCAGTGACAAACAAGCAGAGAGGATTTTACTTGCAATAGGGATTTAACCTCTAGACATACTTACCAGCACCTCTGTGCATCTAACAGAAATCTGCTAGATCCTGTGAAGCTCCATGCAAGCTCTTATTAGCAATGCTAATAAGTGAGGCTGATGAATGAACTAACAAGTGCCAATCTGCAGTTTTTGACCAGGTTTTGGCAGTCTTAGGGCAAGCCTTGGTGTCTGCAGATCTCTCTGTAATAGCACAGTATAAATTCTGCATGTGCTACAAGACCTACACTTTATCTTAAATCCTTCATTTAATTTCTCTGCTTCCTCATAAACAAAAGCTATTAAAGTGAACTGAGCAATGAAGGACAGTGAACAAAGGTAACTCTTTCTGTCCCTACAGCTCCAGGGATGATTGTAAATACCAGTTTCAGGAAGAATTCCAACTGAATGCAGCTACAACTGGTTTTGGACCACTGCTTTCCAGCAAAAACAGTCTTTGGCACTTCTACAACCCAATTCTGTGGTGTTACTTTACACACAGTCCCATATCAAGCTGACTGAGGCAATTAAAGACAGCTCTTATAAAACAGGCACTTGGATCAAACCAGAGAAATCTACTCACCATTAGGCAACACAGGAGCTTTTTACAGAGTGACAGAAACAGCAAGCAAACAAAAATAAGGTGAGAGTATGTTCAGACTGTCAGGATGAAATGTTTTTACCCAGTTCTATCAGACCTAAACCTGAAGGCTACAATAGACTAGACAAGGCATTAGAAATACATGGAAAAATCCTGTATAAATTTGTTCCCCCTCCAATGCTACATCTGGATCTGTCACAGAGGTTTTCTGATGTAGTATCTTTCTTCCAGTTAATACACCTTGTAGTAAGATACACACAACGAGACTCAAAACAGACATACCCTAAACCTCAGGTAAAACAAACCCACATTTGGTACTTATGCAGAAGACTCAGGAACCAGAATTGTAGCTCAAATATTTCCATTAACACTCTAAGAAAAGGTTGCTCCTCACTTTCTCCTTTCCTCCAACACAACAAAGTCTTTCTGCTTTTATATGCTTGGGTGAAATAGGCTGGAAAATGGGCTCAACTGCACATCCCATGGTTCTACAAGGGATATTCTGCTAACCTGAGTACACCTGTAGTTAGGAAACTCTGGTGTGGATTGTGCACTGTGAGCAGAGGCATGTGTGGCTGCAACCCTTACAGCCCTGGCTGGCACAAAAGTGACAAGAAGTTCCTTGGTTTTTAGGTTTTTCTGGAGAGGTGTGAACATATTCTTCACCTACCACCAGTAACACCTCCTGTAACAGAGCTTCTACCTTTCTGGTGTGTCAGGGTATTACTGAACAGCACTCTCCCAAGCCCTAAAAGGATAGCACTAGCTTTGTTTTCAGGGGAAGTAGTTTAAAAAAAACCCCAACAAACCCAAACCAACTTGTCAAATCACTTCCCCATTCTATTCTTTTCAGTTTATGAAAAATAGCCAGGTAGTAAAACCCCTCTAGAAGGCTGAAGTATCACTTCACAAGAAGTTGTGTGTAAAAATGCATCAAATCATCCTATTTTTCTAAAGGGAAGCTGGCAAATTAACTCATGACAAGATACACAGCATTCTCCACAAGAAAGCTTTGCAAATTTCAATGATTTTAGACACATGCATTTTCATAGAAAAGCTGAGTCCAAAGTTAAACTGAGGCATGCCACATTTTGTATTGATCAAAATACCTGAAGTAGCAGTGCTGAACAAAGCTGACATTGAAAAGGAAATCATGAACCAGGGTCCCTAGTAGAACATCCTGGAACCAATCTAGCTCAGAGAGGAGAAACTTCAAGTCAGTGTAAGCAGCAAGAAGGGAATTTTCACCCACTGCGTTGTGTTTTCACTTACCCTTGCCCTAAAGTGTTTCAATTCAACCCTTGATTCTTTTGACTCTCTCCAGCTAACTCTCCCCCATGCTGTCTCACACTCTGTCACTCTCCTTCACTCCTAGCTGCATTAATTCATGACTTGGCAGGTCCTCAGTCAGCTGAATTCCAAACATACCTCACCTGAGGTGGTGGTGTTAGATGCACCACAGTAAAGTCCCTCTCATCTGTAGCATAGTTCCCCTAAGCAGGCTGGCTGACAAAACCTGAACAACCACAAAGCCCAAGACAGCTATAAACCCAGAGGAATCCAGAGCTGGAATTCCCACCTTGGGGGTAGGTGTCCTTCACAGAAAGCATTTAATAGAGTAGGCTGCTCACTGTACAAAGCTACACCAGGTAAAATATGGTTGCCATACTTCATTCAACTACAAGGATACTAGGTCTCAGCATTTACAGTGGGTCAAAACCTGATGTATTTAGTGCTGTACCAGCTTCAGGTCCCCAGCAGCTCCCCAGGGCAAACTTACTGCCCAAATACTGAGATTTATTAATTGGGCCCATGCAGACTGCTTACATGGAACTTGAATGCCCTGAGTTCCCTCTGACTTGGGCTTTCATGTGTGGTTGTGAGTCCCATAACAGCTGAAAAACTGCTCAGCAACAATGCTTCATCTAGACAGAGAAATGCACACAGGAGGCAAAACATTGTGCAGCATCTCTCCCTAGTGAATGTTACATGGAGCACAAGTACCTCAGTATTATAAAACACTCTACAGGTGAGGAAAAAAAAGTGATCCTACAGGTTTCTGTGCCAGAAAGACAGTTCTTATAATATAAATCTGAGAAGAAACCTAATGCACCTAATGGATTTGGACTTCAGAACACAAAGGGGAAGATCAGTAAGTATAAGAAGCCTGATACTACATTTCTGAGCTCTTCATGAAGGGATTGTCTCCTATGAAACCAGTGGATTAACTGCCCAGGAAAAGCAACAATAGAGTACCTATGGTTGACACACAAAAGAGATGTTGCCCTTTAAAATTCCCAAGATGCAAACACGGGATAGATTTAAGGTTAGAAAAGAGCAGCAGCTTGTATGGAAAATAAATTGCTTATGTTTTCCTCTCTCTTGCTTTTAGTTATTTTACACATGTATACTTAGGACACCCAAGTGCACGAGTGGAGAAGTTTAATTACATGTTGAGGGCTCTCAAAATCCAGCTCAGGTCCTGCAAAAAAGTGATCTTTTCCATCTGAACCATGAGAATCCTACTGCTCTAATGAAAATTAGGTGGCATGACCAGGACTGACAGTAGCAGATAATGACGGGAATACTATGGAGGGAGGAAGACTCAGCCTCTTAGTTGACTTACTCCACCTACTGTCCAAAGAGGGACGAAGGCAGCAAACATGGAAAAAACTCGGCTCTTGGCAGCGTGTTAACACGGCCAGGCTTACACCCTTTGCTTCTAAGCAAGCAGGTTTTATTTAGAAGCCATCAGCAGCAAAACAAAAAGTCATTTTTCCAGATCTCCATAATCCAAAGTGTGAATGCAAAACGAAAAATATTATTTGAACAAATAGATTCAACCCTTCCAAGTACCTTAATTGGAGGAATTATTTGGCTCTTTTGTATGCAAGAAAAGGCAGACAGACTATTCAGCTGGGTTTAAAAGTGCCCTGCCACATATACAACTAGTCAACAGTCTGGAAAAAACCTGAAGGGAAGACTGCAGCCTGGAATTCTTCTAGCAAAGCTCCTACCAGCAGCAAAGCCCACAGCAATACTGACACACAGGGACTGAAGTTCCCAACTTTGCTCACAGTCAGAGCAGAGATCAAGCTCAGGCCAAGGGGGAGCAGTACCCCATGTGTGAAGCTGCTGTCCAGGGACTGGCCTCTGCACCAACCTGGGCAGCTGCACTTTGCTCAGTGTGAAACTCCAAGAGAACAAAGTTCAAGCAGTTACCTGCAAACTGCAGATGCTGTTTACTTTCACTAAAGGAGCTTCCCAGCTTACCCAGACAATATTCAGTATTCAACCCTTTTTATTTTTTTCTAAATTCAGTTTTTTAAGTCTAACATCCAGGCTAGTGAGCCTGACAATACACCTGCTGACATTTCTAGGAACTCCAAGTATAGAGACTAACAAACATTTTATAGAAATCAATCTTAATAAAGCCATGGGGCAGAGGATGAAGATGACTGTGGAATCAGTAAAATGGAATCCTTGCAAGGCCTCATCTATGTCAGAGGAACATTTAAGATGTTCATATTTCCATATCCCTCTAACAAAGCCCTTACAGAAAGATGAGTGTAACAGGGGAGTGAAGTTGAGTCCCTCAACATGGTCAAGTAGCAAAGTGCTTCCAGAAGCACCTGATTAAGGGATAACACCAAGTAACTAAATGGTGTCTCAAATATGTTTGCCCCCACCCTGCCCTTTTTTATTTTAAATGAGAACTTTATTTACACATAGTAATTCTGAATAAATACTAGCAGCTTCCTGACAATAACCTCCAAAGTGTAACAGCAATCCATAGTTCCTCTTACCACTTCAGAGTTAAGTTTCTTCCAGAAATAGATACAGAGAGGTCCACAAAAAAGAGCTATATAATCTAACAGACACCTCACACACAGAGTATGTGATAAATACCTTACCCTATGTCCTACCCATGAATTTATATCCCTCACAGAATTATTTCATTGCACAGAGAACTTGAGCTTTAACATTTATGGCCAAGTGAGGACAACATAAAAGCAGGCAAAGCTATAAACAGCAGTGCTGTGATGTAGGGAGCACGTGGCAAACATATGCATGGGACAGTCCAAGAAAATGCTTGGTGGATGAAAAGGGGGAAAACCAACCCAATCAGTAACATCTTTTATGTCTGCAGGCTCTATGGTTGCTCTTTTCTGCAGTCCTTCCATTATCACTAAGTTAATGCACAGCTCATGACTAACCAGCTGCACCCTGGAACTATACAGGTGTCTGTGTGCAGAGAGAGAGAAACCTTATGTTCACAGTTACTTCTCTCCTATTCAATATGCAGAAGAGTTTTTACATAGAATTTCAGGAATTTGTTCCCAGTGGAGTAGCACAGAGCACATTCTGTGACCACTTTTGCTCCACAAAAAACCCACAGCAGTGGATGTTCTCAAGTTTATCAATTTATACTGAACCAAACATCAACCACCTTGAAAATTAAATACAAACATGTGCCTTGATGATGTGTCCCAATCTGGTCTCAGCCTAGGTTATTCCCCAGACTTCAGAAACAAGTGATCCCACTCTTGTTGTCTCATCTGGCTTCAAATGTGGCTCACACAGTCATTTTGAACCACAAGAGTTTGAACAGCTGTCTTGCAGGGAGAGTGTCAGTGTTGTAATTAGTCTGAACAGTACTCAAACCTTTCTCCAGTTGCCTAATTACATTCCATGACAGGTGAGGTCCCCAGGACTTGTCTTACAGCTGGACTGACTGGACAAGTAAGAAAAGGCATAAAATAGGCCAGTGATTTCTCCATTTTGTTACTTGATCATATGAGTCTCTTCATCAGCATCATAAAACTCCTCATCTTCGCTTCCACTCCCTGCAGAACTGTCTTTGTCTCCAGACTAGAAATAAAAATGAAGAAGTAATTTGTTAGCACAGAAGCCATTAAATCAATCTCAGAATACATAAGCATGAACCATTACACCTCTGCTGGAATGCTGGTAGAGAAAACAAGTCCAATCACTGTATCAAAACCCTGTAAAAGACATTGGGTGAATTAAGATTTGTGTCCTTGATTCTTCAAAATATTTTTAAAAGAGGTGGGCTTCTGGTGGATGAACTTTCTCTGTTCCATGAGCACAGTAGAGAATACATGCAAGAGACACCCACTGGAATGGTTCTGAAGGGATAATTTACTCAGCTTTCTGAAGTTCCAGGTCCCTGCTCTGTGGTGAGCTACTGGAAGCAGATGCTCAGAACACACAGATTACTTGATTATGTAAAAGCCTCATCTGGATTTTACTTCTCCATATGTAACATGGAGATTTTCCTGCACAGGTTTTTAATTAAAAACATCCCCTGTAATACTACCCAACACTGTAATGGAAAAGGGAAAAAACCCCAATATTACTACTTTGTATGTTCAAAGACATGTATCACAGACCACTTACTCCAGCCAGAGGCCATTTAACAATGTAATTTACATCATACACCCAAACTAAAGTCAGCTTTCAGAGCTAATTGTTGTTATTTGGGCAGTGTAGCATTTTTCCATGTAACTATTACAAGTCAGTCCAGTTAAAGAGATCCTCTTGCTAGTAGAAACTCTGAGTACTAGATTTTAGTAGATTTTTCCAGTGTGCTTCCATCCACCCTAGGATTTCTGCCTTCCCAATCATATGTGAAAAAGGGTGAGAGAGAAGGTGAAAAAACAGAGAGATGGAAATCATGTTCCTGACTGACAGGACCATGCAAGCAAAATCTGTAGCTTCAGATCTGCCTTCAGAAGAGTTTTGCTACAGCAATGTGAGTTAACTGCAAAGGAATTTCAAACAGTTTGGGCACTAAGACCTGTCAGAAGATATAAAGGGAATCATGTTATGCTTTTTTTTTTCTGGATTTCTAAAATTATTTGAGGAAAGTCAGGCTATCACTGGATGCTGTCCAACTCAAGTATCACACTTGTGTATGTTAACAGGGGCAAAACCTCTGTTCTGAGCAACCAGAACACATTATGCTGAAAGTGGTACAAAAGGACAATGGCTTCCACAGGGGGAATTCAGGGTATGCCAAATAAATTCGAGTTTTTCTTACAGCAGCTTTGCAAGACCTCTCCATGGCCTTGTCAAATAGGGTTAATGTTTAACAGCTTTCCATTTTATCAGTGCTTTCTTTGTGAGCTCTGAAAATACCCCCAGTGTGTCACAGACATTCCAGATAAAACCTCACAGGATTACTTCATCCCCAAACCAAGAACTTTTATATTTTCTCATTTTGATTCTATAATTTTAATCCACCCAGGGAAAAGTGTTCCTGAAGAACATTCTCTTTTTTTTTCCCCTTCTTTTTTTCTTTTGTGGATCAGATTGGGATTTTAAAAAATCCTGCAGAAGGGCAAAATTGGAAGATTTAATCCTGAGAAGACTGTTTGGCAGAAGTGAACCAAGTTGTACAAATACTGATAGACAATATTTGTTACCCCAAAGAGCAAAAATGACCTTACTTCATTAGAAAGGAAAATACAAATGTGATTTCCCCCCCCTTTAAGTTGTAACACCTGCACTGTTTGCTAGAATTGCTTTTTTTTAATAAGCCATCTGCACAGTTAAGATGTAATAATGATGTAATTACCAAAATAACAGCTGGTGTAAACTTGATGTAAATGTATATGATGGATTTGTATAGCCAGCAAGAATGTGGTGCCATAACACATTATCCAGTGTGGTTAAAAATGTTTATAAAATGTGCACACAAAGTAGATGAAGTATAAAATTAATTGTTACAGGGCTGCCTTTTTCAAGCTTTCTTCAAGGGTGCTTTTGTCATTAAACTGTGCTGTCCTGTCAAGAATTATTACAGCTAAAATTGGTAAACAAGGCAGCACGTTGAAGCCTTTGAAAGGAAGCAACTGCTCTCATTCTAGAACTGAACGTTGCTCTGCCTCGAGCTTTCTCTGAAAATAAGTTTGACTACCTGTGAATCTTGGGGTGCTTGACCAAAAATTAATCAAATGACAGTTAAAGGTGTTATAAGGATCCCATCTCATCTCAGCCTACTGGGACAGCTAACATTGCTTTGTTATGAATTGCTTTTCAAGTTTTCTGACCACTTTTATTAGTCCACTGATGCTTAAAATTTTCACACCAGGATTTAAATGTTAAAACCTTACATAAATTCAAACACCCACTTTCAGCACTAACTACTTTGCTACAATCCCACTCCATTCATAGAGGAGGAGGCATGAAAAAAAAACCCCAAACCCACCTCCACACAATTAGAAAGATGTAGACACATCAAGAGGTGTTCAGGAGTTTGAAAAAATGAAGTATAGNCCCCTTGTCCTGTCACAACAGGCCCTACTGAACAGCCTCTCCCCATCTTTCTTGTAGGCCCCCTTGAGGTCCTGGCAGAGCGCTAGAAGGTCTCCCCGGAGCCTCCTCTTCTCCAGGCTCAACAGCCCCAACTCTCCCAGTATAAAGCTGACCTGGTTCAGGCCAGGCCAGAGCTGACTGAGCCTGAGCACAGGTGAGCTGAGTTGGCCTGGGCTGTTCCCACACCCCCTGAGGTGAATCAAGCCCCTATAAAAGGGGGTGGTGGCCCTTGTATCAGTGCAGTGGTCTGTGCTGGTAAAATTCTGTTATCACCAGGTGTGTCTGTAATTGTTCCCTTCTCACAGTGCTTATCAGTTAAACTGTCTTTATTCCAACCCCCAGAGCCTGGTCTGCTTTTTTCTCCTCATGAGAGGAGTGAACAAGCAGCTTGTGGTGCTCAGCCTCTGCCTGGGGCTGAACCACAACAAAAGGGATACAAAAAAACCCAACATTCAAGGAAGCTTCACTGACAAATACCCTTCTGCCACTTTTATTTATGCTTATGCCTGGGAGTTTTGTAGTTCTGCTATTTCTGGAGAATCTAATTTCCCAGAATCAACAGTAGGACAGAGCACAGAGGCCAGTCCAGCTTTAACCCATTTAAAGAGTCATGAGGATAGACCTAACAACTGACATTGCAGAAGAGCCAGTGCAGGTCAGGGCAGAAGGACACTGTGCTGCCCTCCAGAACAATCCTTCACAAACAGGCTACTGGTTTTCCTTCCCAAACCTCAACAGCCAGCTCTGCATGAAGCACCAGTGCTGCAGCAAAGTGTCTTCAGAGATCAGAGAGTCACAGACACCACTGAGTCCTTTATGCCAAATGAAAAGATTGGAAGCTTTTGGCCTTGAAGGGATGAATTAACCCAGCTATGTTTCAGCCTGCATTTCCAGACAATATTTCAAACATGGTAAGGTTACCAAACTATCTTCTGTATCCCCTCAGGGATCACTCTCCACAGGCCAAGAATCACTATCCTAATATATCTGGAGTGGCATATTCAAGCTGACAGCTGAAATAAACACAACAGAAAAGTACTAGGAAAAGAAAATATATATATAAAAAAATATACCTGTGAGCCATCTAGGGCTTGCAATGACATGGCTTCATCACCCAGCCTCCAGTATGAGCATACCTGCAGGTCTGAAATCGTTTCTAGCAAAGGGCTGTTCAAGGTCTCTGGCAACAATAAGCTTAAGAGCCCAGACAAGAGACCAGTTGCTCCAAACACAATGTAAGGCAGAGACCACTGTACAGACTTCTGGAAAAAAAGGATAGAGAGTTAGGTTGAGACTGGTTCCCTCCAGTTTAGACTGCATATTAAAGCACTTGACCTTTACAATCATCCCATCTGGCAAGCATTTCACCTCATATTTAGCACAGAAGTTACTAATCCTACTGGGTTGGGGTTTTTTTTTTAACCAGTATTGCCAACTGTACCTTATCAATACTACCAGATCCACACAGATTTTGGAAGGAACTTTAGAAGAAACACCTGCTGAATTTATAACCAGTCCTAGTCCATGATGTGTGTGTACTTTTTAACAAATGCATCATTTCACAGTAGGGAAGAGGTATCACAGCATCAAGTGGAAGAAGGGGTCATCTAGGCCAACCACCTACTCTAAGCACAGCTACAGCCAGCACAAGACCAAGTCAGTCACAGCTAAGTGTAAATGAGTATTGAAAAATCCTCCTAGGATGGAGATTCCCCCCTCTGGGTAGACTGTTCCAGGACTGCATTAAGCCTCTCAAAAAGGGTATTTTCCAAATTTCCTATCTAACTCCCAAGCCAAAGCTTGGGGCCATTCACCCAGTGTTCCATGCAGCTGGGAAGATCAAAGGTGCAATATTCCCTCAAGCTTTCATCTGAAGCCATGTGCTCTAGGCCCCTGACCATCTCACCCTCCACTGGACCCTCCCCAGATCTTTCAACTTCCCTCTACACCTGGGGAGGAACTTAATCTGTGGGCCAAATACTAAATCTGGCCTGATGTAGCTCAGTATGAAGCTTGAGATGAGAGGACATTTCTATCTCCCATTTAACTTGTCATACACTGTCATACCTGGGTGTCTTCCAGCAAGGCCAGTTGGTTCCCAGCCTGTACTGACCATCTACTTCATTCACAAAGAAACAGAATTTTACCCCTGTTTGCCTTCATGGGATTTCTGTTGGCCAAAAAGGTCCCACTGGATACAGGATCTCTCACATTGTGTGCCAACCACTCCTCCATATTTTGTATCCCCTAAAAATATGAGGGGGATGTCTTCTATTGTCTTTTATTGATCACCAGCCACCAAATACTGGCCTGTCCATGCCCTTAATCCTGGTGGTCCATGCAACATTTAACCCTGGTATTCTTCTCACCTAGGACACACTTCCAAACAAGGAAGCCATAAAAAGTCTTTCCTGTTCTCTCTTTCCTCATCCATATTCCCTTCTATGATGAAATAGACTATCAAATCAAGCCAACTTAGTCTGATTTGACCTGTCATTAGCAAATCCACATTCACTAATCCAAATTACCTTCTTGGCCTTCATATGCTCAGAAGGAGACTTTGAGAGGTCACATTCCATGATCTTCCCAGACACTGAGGTTGTGCTGCTCACTCTCAACTTCCTGGACTCACTTTCTGATCTTAAAGGACATCCAAGACATTAACATTTTTTTCCCCTCACATTATCAGTGACCTTCTCCTACAACTGTGTTTACCACAGATGATGGGCACTTGCCTCACTATCACATCCAGTTCTTCCATCACCTCTCAGAGAATCTTATTCCCATGGAATGAAAAGCCTTCAGCTTTAAGTGTTCTTAAACATATTGCTCCTCCACTGTTGGAGAAGCTCTCTGCTTCCTCCACAGTGCTGATACACAGTGTCACAGGCTTTGCCTACAAAGTCTAAAGCAAAAGTATTTCAGCTTATTCCATCTTATCCACCAACAGGACATCTACCCAATTCAACAAGCTTTTCTCTAGATTTCCTTTAGCTGGTGGAATCCCCATTGTATGCTCCTTCCCAGTTTCATCTTCAACTGAGCTTTGCTCTTCCTGTCCTTACTCCTGACAGCCCAAGCAATGTTTATACCCTTCCTTTGATGCCTGTCCCTGTTTTCACATGGCTTGTTTGAAAGCAAACATGGGGAACAGTGTGTGCAGAAATATGACTCATCTACAATTGCTCTAAAATGTGTACACTCACTTTCACCAGCAAAGCAGGCTCACTGGGGGGAAAAACCCCAAAAAACAACAAGTGTTTAGCTGTTTCAAAAACCTCACTTTGAGCAATTCCAAATTGAGAAGTTAACAGGCTGTGATCAAGTACAAATACCTCAAACACCTTAGCAGTTCACTTTTCCCATTACAACCCTTTTTATAAGATCTCCAGACAAAAAGACACTGGAAATGCATTCAAATAGTTGAAGAAATAGCAAGATAAATAAATAAATAGCGTGTCAAATCAATGTTTATTTGTATTTAAACAGGTTAATTACACTTTCATGGGACCCCTTCAAACATGATGATCCAAAAATACAGGTTTCCTGCAGTGCCACAGCTCTGACAAGACACAACATAATGGATGCCCAAATTGCTACACAGAAGCTGCCTATGAAATGTACCTGGGAGACCTGTGCCAGCCTTGGCTCTGCCTGCTGTAGGCTGGATGTGCTCACAGATTCACCTACCTGATGTTTCATTCTGCAGATTAAAATGCTCCCTCTGCCCATCTGCCCTTTTGCTAGCCCTCTGCCTGACATAACAAGATGGCAAATGGCAGAGAGAAAACTTATTCCAGATGAAATCTTGTTACATTAAAGGAATTGTCACTTGACCTCACCAAGCAGTTTGTGTGGAAAAACTGGCACACACTTTTACCTGCAGACATGAGACTGGGAACACAGAGGAAAAATAACAGCACCATCCCCATGTTCCATTCTTCAGAATTTTCCTTTGCCTTGACATGCTGCTGTAAAGTCTGTTCTCAAAAGCCTGGCTGATATATCCTCTCCACACATCACTGTCATTCATGGAAAGATAAACCACTGTTTTTACAATTAAAACCTATGGATATTCATGAAGCACACTGACTAAAACTGATTTACTATCAGAAATATGAGTTATTGATCCCATATGCTTTATGTAGTAAATGATGCAGTAGGTCTTTTAGCTTGATGCAGCAGTTCTTTTAACTATGTTAAAATGCAGTAGATGCAGCAGATCTTTTAACTATGTGGGTTTTTTGCTATTGCTCATACAAGGTTTAAAATTGCTTATCACCATCTTGGTATTTGGAAATTACTACATTGTTAAGCCCCAAAAAATTCCAACAGGGCTAAAACACCTACTGAACTAAGTAACACTGAGGTTTTGTTCACTCAGATTATATTGCAATGCCTTTCACCTACCACAATACTGTTAAGTTCTCATCCAAAATATTCCCACCTCTGCAATCCTCACAATACATCAGAGCCACAAAATGTAACAGAGAGAAATTGAAACAAACCAATGAAGGGACGAAAGGAGCAATGATTCCACCAACACGGGAAAACATGGAGCAGGCACCCATGCCAACATTTCTAAGAAGAAATTGAAAATCATTAATCAGAGACACTGACTAGGAAAAATTACAAATATTTGAAAACTACCCCTGAGCTAGGGAAAAAAAATCATCTCAGGTATGACCCTGACCACATTAACTGTCAAAGAAAAGTCAAATGTAACTAAAAGCATCCCAAGGCAGGAATTAAAACAAATGTGTACTTAAAAAGACACACAATTCCCTGCACATACATAACTACAGAGCTAGATAGCAGGGGAAAAAAAAAAGTGTGATTTCAGTTAATGCATCTTGTCTCTGCCTGAAACTTTGGCTGAATTCCTTTATCCAAATCCTATTTACCAGCAGATTTGCCCACCCATGAAAAATACCAGAGTTTGGTTTCACTGGTGGCTTGATCATCCACAATAATATCTGCTTAAAATGCCTCTTTAGAAACTGCACCCATGTGACAGATGCTTTTGTCTGCTCTGTCAGTGCAAGCACAGGGTACTTCTGACCTTACTGAGTGAAACTCTACTGTTGCTTAAATATGGCCTGTGTAGCACAGTTATTTTACAAAGTTTATTGACCACTCCAGTGTTGCTGGTTAAGCAAGTACTAATGTTTTATAAAGTTGTCTGGTGCATAAAGCACTGAAAAGTTGCAGATATCACTCATTAAAGAACTACCAGCAATACTACTGCCATCCTCAGTGGAGACAGGGCTGTGAGTGTACCAAGCAGCCAAAGGACTAACTTACTGCTAAACCAAAATATGGTTAGCCTGAAGAAAACACTGCAAAAATAAGGAAAAAAGGTAGTGAGAAGAGTATAAGGGGAAACTTTAGCATATAAAACTATAGATAATAATGAAATGCAACCTGAAATGTCAATTAAAGGGTTATAAAAATAATTTTTCAATTAAATTTAATATAAAAAGATAATAGGGAAGCAAGAAGCACTCATGTAAGTGAGCCAGAAACATTAAGACCTTAAAATTGACTTGTGTTACCTGATCACTGTGGGATACAGTTCTGATGTGTAGATGTAAACAATGTTAAAGGCAGCGCTGATGGTCAGTTTCCCCAGCAAGGACAGAGAGCGACTGTTCACCACTGCAAACACGCCGGTATCTGACAGAGAAAACGGGACCCTCGTAAGGTTTTCAGGCACTCCCGATACATCTCCATTATCATTTCAATCACACAACAGTCTGGAGTGAAAGAGAATCTGCTGAAGAATCTGCTAAGACAGCCAAAGGGCAGTATTTGTCAGAGGCAGTATGTACCTTCAGAAGAACTCTCAGAAACTCAAGAGAATCCAAGGAGCTTTCTTTCAGGCAGCAATGGCAGAAATCCTCCAACATAACTTATATTCTGGGTCTATAGTTTTATTACCTTCATCTGGAGAGATGTGACTGCACAAAGAGGAAAACTCTCCATATAACACAGTAAGAAAAAAAAGGAAAAAATAGATTTTAAATTTGGATGAGACTTGCTACTAGCCCAAAATTGTTTCCATTCTATTAAATATAATCCAATATTAAAAGACTGAGTTAAAGTCCCAGGAACTACAAATGAAACTACTGCTTAATAACAGGAGAGAAACTGAGTTTTCCTTGCCTTCAGTGTTAGAGTGACATCTTAAAGCATTAAAATCCTGCATTAAGGCTGTACTAGAACAAATTTCATAAATACAAGATACAAATCCTGTAGACACTGTACAAGTTGTAACTGAAACTCCACATATTCTGAGTCTACCAATAATAAGATACTAACCCAGTTCTGTCAGTAAATTGAATACTGAATAAATTTTTCAAAAGGGAACAGTGTATTTTACTAAGAGCCCTATTCAGTGTAAATTCCACAGTATGATATCATGCTTCTAACATTATTACTTTGGAAGAGAAACAAGAGAGACAGGAAGTAATGTAAAAAAATATATTAAATATCCCATCCAGGTTAGTTTTGTCCAAATGGCCAGTGCTTACTCACTAACACAAGGCACATCAGAACATGCATTAAATGCCTACCAAGGAAGGCTACAGCATAACCCATCACTGCTTTGAACAAGTTATGCTCAGCAGAGACAGATGCTTAGTTCTGGTCAGGTCAGTTCCTAAGGCACTTTGCTCCTGGCTGGCTTTGGCAGTTTGTCACACAGTGGATTTTCTGGAGTCTTTCAGTTTTATCCTCTGAACCACAGAATGGGTTGGGTTGGAAGGGGCCTCCA
The DNA here is from genome assembly GCA_013399135.1 of Heliornis fulica. Classification (NCBI taxonomy): domain Eukaryota; kingdom Metazoa; phylum Chordata; class Aves; order Gruiformes; family Heliornithidae; genus Heliornis; species Heliornis fulica. The sequence continues at coordinate 57,539 of VXBZ01011714.1, read as the reverse complement.
GTTCCACCCCACTGTGATGGGCAGAGGCACCATCCATTTGTCCATGCTGCCGAAAGCCTCATCCAACCTGGCCTTCCTGATCTCCCTGCCAGGGATGGGGCAGCCACAGCTGTCAGTGCCTCACCTCCCTCACAGTAAAGAGCTTCTTCCTTATTTCTAATCTAAATCTACCCTCTTTTGCATTAAACCCATTGCCCTTTGTCCTACCACTGCAGTCACAGAATCATAGAATGTGTTAGGTTGGAAGGGACTTTTTTAAAAAGTCTTAACTATTAGATTCACTGCCATCTGGAGTAACTTATCCATACTCCTATCATAACTGTTTAATGCTTCTGAATCATCCTTCAAGTGTTTGAAGGCTATTCTCTCCTTATGACAGCTGTTACACATGTATAAATCTTACAAGCTGAGGTGAATTATGTACCTAGCTTTCCAAGGAAAGAAGTGCTTACTGAGCAATTTTGTTTCTATCATTCTGAAAAACATCTGAAAACGAAGAAATGAACATTAATGTGTCTTTACAAAAAAAAAGACATTTCATTTTACATTTCTTAAAGATCCCTTCAGAAAATTTTCAAAATGGGCTCTGAACTTCTAAGTCATGTGGCCACATTACCAATACCACAGTCACACCAGTCTTGAATGTCAGAGAGCAGTGAGTTAAAAAAAAAAGATGGAAACTTGCCCCAAGATTGCCTCAGTCTCCAAGAGGAGACTGAGGGGAGACCTTATTGCTCTCTACAACTCCCTGAAAGGAGGTTGCAGTGAGGTGGGGGTTGGTCTCTTCTCCCCAGTAACAGGCGACAGAACTCGAGGAAATGGCCTCAAGCTGCACCAGGGAAAATTGAGGTTGGATCTTAGGAAGAACTTCTGTCCTGAGAGAGTCCTCAAGCATTGGGACAGCTGCCCAGGGAGGGGGTTGAGTCCCCATCCCTGGAGGGGTTTAACAGACGGGGAGATGCGGTGCTTGAGGACATGGTCTAAGGGTAGACTTGGTGGCGGTGGGTTAATGGTTGGACTGGATGATCTTAGGGGTCATTTCCAGCCTTAAAATTCTATGATTCTATGAAGATTAAGTTGTTTGGATCCTGATATTGGATTTTCATTTAGAGATGTGTACAAGTTGCACAGGTACCCCTTACACTGACCTATCATTTGGCTAATCAAGACAATCCCAAAGAATGATGTTTCTTGGGGTGAGTGAGAAACACTGAAAATGAGCGACTGCTGTGGTCAGAAGGGCAGAATCTTAAGACATGTGTGGAACCAAGCCTTTCTAACAAGCTCTCCTTAAGGCCCTAGGACAGTTGCTGCTTATCCTTTTCACAAGCAAGCTTCTCTAGCTTCAAAAACATATATGCTCATGCTGCATGACCCTGATCCACTGGCAACCATCAAACCCTTCGGCTGCACGATCCCAACTTCTCCCCCCCGTGCACCAGAAACAACAGGAAGCATTTACCTTTCTTGTTGGGTAGAAACATGACAATAAGACAAGCCAATCCTCCCAGGAACAGGAACGCACTCAACGTTCGCTTCCGCCCAAACCTGATGCGAGAACAACAGTTTCATGGCGCATTAGGGCTGTACCTGGCAGAGCAGAGGGGCCTCTGCACTCACACCGCCTCCTTCTCGGCCGTTGGGAATCCTCAACGCCATCTCTCACAAACACTTCCCCTCCCTCTGTTCCTAAACAAGCTTCTAAACTCCTGAAGTGATCAAGAAGTCGTTATACCATGGCTGACTGTTTCTATGAGTTTGATTTGCTTCTCACTGTGTGCACATGTTTGCAATACTCCTCAGGAGACACAAACTTCCTTCACTCTACAGAGAGTGAAGGATGTTTTCCAGAGTACCGTGGCTCAGGAAAGGGGTAAACACCTGAATGAACAGCTCTGCTCACACACATGAGCCATTAACATTACACCACAGACAGAACAGCTTCGTTTGAGCTTAGCTGCACCAGCGCTATTTCACCCATGAAACAGGGAGAACGGGGATTACAAGACAGAGGTGGGAAGAGCGCCATCTAGCGTTAGCATGGCGTCAGCACAGCTTCACCTCCGAGCCTAATTTAGGCAGCTCATTAATAACTGACCTAACAAGGTAAACTGCTGTGATTTGAAATAAAGATACACCAACGGCACACTTCCAAATAGAAACACATTTTCTAGAAGAATATAATGAAGTAGGAACACTGAAACCAGAAGGCCTACACAACAGATAAGCTAGGAGACAACATACAGCAGACCTGTATCTGAGAATATAACAAAAACCCCTCCACAAAACCCTGAATGGGTTAATAAATTTAACACTTACCATTTTTGGTTAATCAAGTAAATACAGATTGGGTATGCTGGGATTTCTATCAACCCTGAAAGGGCTAAATTGGCATAAATACTTCCACCTAAGTCACCCACGTTGAGGGTAAGACCATAGTAAACCAAACTGCAGACAAACCTGCAAACGGCAGAAAAAGAATAAAATCAGGGCTGCTGCTCCAAAATCAAAGCACTGGCCTGGCAAAACCCACTAGAAATCATATTTTGTGTTTCAGAAGATAGGTCTAAAAACGTTTCTCTGCAAGTGTGTGATGCTTTCTAGGTAATGAAACAATTTGTCTCTGCACAGACCCATTTTCTACTACTCAGTTAAATTTAGGACTACACATAAGAAAAATGTGCATAAATCAGAATAAATTATATTATTTGACTAGAGACATTATGTCTGTCCTTTTTGTTTTTATTAGGTTTCACTTTAGTCCATACTTTTCCTATTGTGTGTAAAACCTTTCACAAACAGTTCAGATGACACTTCTGCCGCCTTTTAATTTCTACACCCTAGCTTAGTTTTATCCATTCTCTAGTTCTATTTTTTTATTTTTCCTTTGTAATCCTAACTGGCTGTTTTCTTTACAGAGAGGAACAGGTACTAATTCCATCTGCAGGAAGTCAGCAATTCTCATTTAAGGAACACAATCAACTATTCTGGAAAAACAACAGAAAAACAACTCTGTGTTGTCTGCTGACAAAAATGTTTTGTTTTTTCTTTATATATTTACCTCAAATGCATGCATTATAAAAAACTTAATACCAGAGGATTCACATACCACATCACACATAAAATTTATTCCAGAATGGCAGCAAAAGACCTCAGTGCTCACAGACCCATCTCAAACAAAATAGGCACTTTGGGGGAATTAAATTGCTGCTAGTGACTAGAGGCAGCTCCTGCTCCCTGTTCCTACCACAGATTCCTGCTCCTTACTACAGCAACTGCTAGGTACTGGCTGGACTTTCCTTCTGTTAAGAAAATACTCACTAGACAAGTAGGCCACCCACCTGCTAGTGGTAATGGGCTACTTACAAACCAAAGAAGTATCTGTGTGATGGAGAGTACTGCCACACAGCACCAAAGAAGAGGACAGCATGACTAATCTCAACAGCCTTTGAGGCTCAGGAAAGTAAGACATGGTTCTCAACTATTCTGAGACTTAAGAGGTGTGACAAACTCAAAGGTAAAGCACCTCAGAATCAGGTTTCACATTAAAATGGCTTCACATTAGAAATGCACCAAGGAAAGCATCAGGATCTTGTTTAGATCCAGCATCCCAAGTAACACAGGCCGAGACTAAGTGCAACCTGCAGGGCAAGCCAACTCTCAGCAACACCTTCTCCTCAGACATCAAGAGGCAAGAGCAGCACAGCTGGACCTACAAAGTATTTCAAGTACCAGGTGAACATCATGATCAAGGTGCGTCCCAGCAGTATCTTGTATCGGAACAGGTCCAGGAAGCTGCCGGCCTCTCTGGAGCTCCTCTCTGCCGGGAGTTTTAAGGAAAAAGTGCACTTGTGCTTGCGGTTCCTCTTGGCGATGAGGTAGAGGGCGTCTTCTGCTTCGCTGAGCCGGCCCTGCGAGTACAGCCAGCGAGGGGACTCGGGAATGAACCTGAAACACACAGCCAGAGACAGGCAGCTTCAGGGCTTTGCTATGACCTGTCTACAGAAATACACTGAAATGTATTTAAGCCTTGAAGAATTTTTTAAACAACCCTTCAGGTGTAGAATTCATTTACTGAAATGGAGATAAAGCATGTTCAATGGAAAGGGAACATAAGCCATATGCAATTTAAATACCAAGAAATACATGGAGTATATACATATACACACACAGCTACAAATTACAGCATCACTCAGAGGAATTCAGAATTAAGGAGGCATCACATTACTACAATTAACTACAGATTGTTGTATGTGACCAGTTATATTCTGTTCCTCATTTTCCAGCTTTTTCCCAAATTCTCTCCTACTGACAGAAATGCAGAAGCCATGCAAAGGTCATGCTCTTGTTCCCCATGTGCACTGGTCACTTGATGGGTCTATATTGCCAACAGAGCCTACAAAACAAATCATCTTCCACTACTTTCAGATTCCCAAAAGTAATTTAAACTTTACTCTTTTGCCAGAAGCTTTTTAAGATTTTTCCCTCTGACCAGAAGTGACATTTTTGCTTTAAATTTAAAGGAAAGTGATTCTGTGGTTTTATAAAATAAGAGAGAATGGAAAGGAGCGTGTTTTCTTCCCCATGATAAAAAAAACCTCACAACCCAATAGCATTTTCTGCACAGAGTAATTTTTAAGCAATGTAGAAGGGAGGTAGTGTGTAATATGGAATTAAAAAAAAAATCTTTTACTATAATAAGACAGGCATCTAAGCACAGCTCAAGTCCCAAGCAAAAAGTACTTCAAAAAAACCGTAGATATCAATCTGAAAGGTGTCCCCCTACTCCCAAAGGCTCCAAACACCACTTTAAGGTTTGAAATATCAGAAGCATCATCTCTGCTTTTCACCTCCTGAAGCGCCTCTAAGAGCTTTCCCTGAGTTTTGAAGCTTGCTATGAAAGGCTGTCCTGCCTCTTTAGCAAAGAGCTTTATTCAGAGAGGTAGCTACTGAAGTTAAGCAAATGTTGAAAGAAGAAAAGCCTTAAGTTTAAACAGCAGCTAAGGTTGATTTCTTCATCAAGTTAGTGAGATTTTGCTTTCAGGAAGTATATTGGGAGAGCACACTGCATCATACAGCTTTCAGTGCTCAAGCTCACAAACACAAAGCCCCACTATCTGAATAAAGAACCTTTCTTCCTATTCTTCCTAATCACACTTGAAAAATAAAAGGAAGCTGCCTAGTTGCCTCTTTTGCATGTCACCTTTAAGACTGTATGTGCAAGCACAGTAAGAGAAACACCACAGTACCACATAACAGCACAAACATTTCTGTGTCTATACATTTATATATAGCAGAGTTGTAGAGCAGTGAGGTGGACTGAGAGCTGGTTGAAGGGAAGAAGCCAGAGAGCTGTGATTAATGGGACAGAGTCTGGCTGGAGGCCTGGAACTAGTACAGTCCCTCAAGGGTCAGTACTGGGACCAGTACTGTTCAGAATATACTCACTGATGACCTGGACAAGGGAATAGAGTGCACAGTCAGCAAGTTTGCTGATGACACAAAGCTGGAGGGGTGGCTGAC
>VXBZ01011714.1:25266-51875 GCA_013399135.1 Heliornis fulica | reverse complement strand
CAGGGACACCAAGATGATGAAGGGAGTGGAACATCTTCCTGCTGAGGACAGGCTGAGGGAGCTGGGGCTCTGCAGCTTGGAGAAGAGGAGACTGAGGGGTGACCTCATTAATGTTTGTAAATATGTCAAGGGTGAGTGTCAGGAGGATGGATCCAGGCTCTTCTCAGGGATGGCCAGTGACAAGGGGAAATGGTTCCAAACTGGAACACCAAGAGTTCCATCTTCACAGAAGGAGGAACTTTTTCCCTGTGAGGGTGACAGAGCCCTGGGCCAGGCTGCCCAGAGAGGTTGTGGAGTCTCCTTCTCTGGAGACATTCCAGACCAATGTGGACACGTTCCTGTGTGATCTCCTCTAGATGATCCTGCTGGGGCAGGGGGTTGGACTGAGTGATCTTTTGAGGTCCCTTCCAGCTCCTGATATTCTGTGATTCTGTGATCTTGTAGCATACCAAACCACAGCTTAGATCATCTACATTTTTCCAGTTAAAGAACAGGATGTTCCTCTTTACCACTGTAGAGACTGTGCTTATCTCCAGCAACAGTGCACATACAACACAACATACACTCATTGTCAAATGCTGCAGCAGTGCTATTTGAAGAAAGCACAGAGCACGGGGTAGTTGAGAGAAATATCTTAGTTACACCATTTCATGCTACCCTAGAAAAGCACCTTGACTTAGTGGTTTGGTTTATTGCTTGATTTTGGCTTCCCACCCCCTCCCCCCATTCTTATTTTTGACATCTTTCTTGACAAAGCTCAGTTTGAAAAACAACTTACAGAGAGAGAAGAAAGACAATTGTTCCTTCTAGGTTAACCACAACAGCCAGAGTTCTCCAGGAACGGATGAAGTAGCCTAATAAAGCATACTGGGCAATTCCCACAGCAAAAAACAAGCCACCGATGGATCCTAATTGCAATTAAAAACAAAACATTGTCACTTATTAACTCTCAACACATGGAATCAAACAGAAAGTAAGATTTCATTATGAAAAATTCACTCAGAAATAGAAGAAAAACCAGAGTTATTTGATCAAGGAACATTTGGTCCTTCTCCCATGCAGGGCAGACCTATTACCTCTAACTTCAAAGGTCAAAAAAAGTCCAAAAGCACCATTCTACACCCTCCTCACCCAACAAAGCCCCATAAAACTTGTAAAAATCTTGTGATTCCAAGTACAAATATGTTTCATCTCTCTGTGTAAAAATACAAACCACTGGAAAGCTGGTACTTCCACAGTGTGTTTGTAGCTCATGATCTGTAAGATTATCCTGTTTTAAAACAATGTTCCAAGCATGGCAGTTCCTTGGCACTTGTCAGACTGGGTATATCAGACATCAGAGCTGTGACTGGTCAATGTAGACACATCATATCTAAAGGATGGCTTCAACACTAGCAACCAAGTCAGTTAAGTGTGTTTGTATCTTTTGTTCTAAGTTCTCAGGTTGATTATCACATGAGACTTCTGTTTTTCCTTTTCTTTTTCTTCTTTTTCTTTCCCCATATAAAAATAATTGTCTCATTTTCCCTGTATATAAAACCAATTTCAATTTCTTTTTGAGAATTGCCAGCAATGAAAGAATTTATATTTAACATACAAACACTGATCACTGTTTTGCAGAGTCAAAAATTCTGATGGCCAGACCTCACTCAGCTACCATGAATCTTGGGTGAATATTTAGCTTTGTAACATTCACAGATGCTTTTTTAACTGGACCTTTCTCAACTTGAGTGCTGCAGAAACCTGAATGGCCCTAAGGCATCCACTGTGCAGGTCTGAGGTTCATCTTAAAGCAGGGCTCAAAGACTGTGGGCACAGAGATCCTCAAGCAGACTGAAGTTTGCAGCTGCTCCGGTGTTAGCACTGCTGTGTGTCAAGTGATGTGGGAGACTGAAATCTATAAATTCTGACAATAAAGACACTGAGAACGTTTACCTGCTAGTGCCCAGTAGGCAGTGCCCACACACTCATTTAGTAGAACAAAGGCCACCAGTGACATGCCACCATTCATCATCCCTACCAAGAAGCGAGAGATGGCAAAGAATTCATATGAGGGTGAGAATCCATTTGCAATGGCAAACAAGATGTCCAGGGCAAAGCCTGTAAAACAAAGGCAAAAGATTTCATTTCAGAACAGTACCCAGAAGCATTTATCAGTATCTTTACTTGATGTTCAGTGGCATCTGTCCTAAGTAATCACATCCAACAACTACAATACACTGCTGCATACAGGTTTGGGCAGAAATCTAAGTACATAAAAGTCAATACCATAAAAGGAGGGGACACAAAAAGAGTGGCTTCTGGCACACAACCTGCAGTGCTAAACCTTCAAATTCAGCTCACAGCTGACAGTTTTTTTCTTGTTCTCAGAACTTCCAGTTAAGATGACTTGCTATTTATCCCCATGCAGAAACCATAGATTAAATATATGACCAAATATCTCCCCTTGTTATTGCAAAGGAGTCCATACAAACTAAATAAAAGAAACATTACACAGTACACAGGGAGTTTGCACTGCACAGCAAGCACACCTTTACCTGCTTTGGTGAAGTTTTTCCTTTAAAAAAAACCAACTTTTAAACTGAACATGCTCATCCATTGACACACAACTTTATAAATACATACATGAAACATGAAGTTCCAAATGTTGTTTGATCTAGGGACAGTAAAAAAAGCTTATGAGCTTTAAAAAAAAACCAATGAAAATCACAAATACATAAAAATGAAACCACACAGACTGGAGATAAAAGGTGCAGTAAATTTATAGCAGGTTATATGTGTAAAAACATTGCTAACAAATTATTAGAAATGTTAGTTGCAACATGTGGGGATCCCATGAGCATAAGTGCAAGCCCTTATGGTAAGATTCCTAAATTCCAAACACCCTGATTGAGCAACTAAATAACTAATTTATTGCCCCTACTTAAATTCCTGAAGTATACTCAAAGGGCAAAAACCCCACAGAACATCATTCAGTCCTGTGCACCAAGCTCTCAGCAGGAACTGGGCTCTTGTCACTCATCTTGAGAGGCAGGCCACCTCAGGAATTGGTTTAGGTGGCAGTTATCTTACCTGTTAGATAGACTTTCTTCCTTCCAAAGCGATCTGAGAGCTGGCCAAAGGAGATGGCTCCAACGAACACACCACTGAAGTAGAAAGAACTGGCAGCACTGACTTTGTATGAGGTGTTGCCAATCAAAAACCACTGGATGGAGGGGGGAGGAGAAGAAGAATTAACCAGAACCAAACCAGTTCACCTACAGCTAATAGTTGGAGGGTGGTAACACATGTTTTAAGGAAGATGAACTTGGCATAAATCTGTGGTCACATCCAGTCAGTCATTAAAACACAACTGGTGTCCCCCAGACTCACTGGGTGCAGCTGGTAGCTGCAAGTTCCCCCAAACCCCATGTAGTCTTTGATTCTGCTATCAGGAACAGAACCCTGACAGAATATTGCAATTTTTACAGCCTTCTCACAGTCTTCTTTTTATTGCCTTTTCTCAAACCAATGTATCACCTGAAGTAGACTCAGTCCTACCTCTGGACATAGGCTACTGCAAGCCTGTGTAGGCTTGCTTTACAAAACCAGTGGGTTTTATGTCCAAAGATAAGCCAGCACCCATTCCTCTCTTGTCACTGAGAAACACCTCAGCAGCATTAGACAGGCTTGCTGATATTGCAAATCTTAATTTTTTACAGTCTATTTTGTGTCATTTCCAATTGTTCTCAATTCCAAATATACAAACCTGATCTTCATATGCTTAACTCTTACAGACTTAATGTTCTGGATAGAGTTTCCTGCCAGGTTCATTCTCTCACAGAACTGTAGAATGAAAACATGCCACGCTCTCACTGTTCAAAAGTGATTCCCTTTGTATTCCAAAATTTCCACATCTTGTGCTCTTTTCTTTTTCTACTCCACTTGCATCCTGAGATAAGGTTTCCTCTCAGTGACACCCAACTTTTCTTCCTGTGCTGGTAAGCTGGTGATTATGTCATTATCCCTGTAATAACACTCTAATCTTCTCCTCATAATCTTCTCTTCCTCTAACAAAGCCCCATTAGATACCCTTTCTAGTAAAGCTTGTAGTATTTCAAAGCTCATTTATAAAACTACCTCACCATGAGAGCAGAGCCATGCAATTAAACCTCAGTAAGATCAGGGAGAAAACAAAACAAAAATAAAATCATTCAGAAGCCACAAGAAAATAATTTTCTTACTCTGAGTACATGCTTCATTTTGAATTGTCACTTTAATGGTGAAGTGCTAACTGATATGGTAGGTAATGTGCCCATAAAGCATCAGGACTGACAAAATGCAATTCTGTGGTCCATGTGACTCCAAATCAGCTTTTGAAACTTCTCTACAATTTAAAAACAATCCCCAGAAAAATACACTTGTATAATAGTATACAAGATAAAATTAATCTTGAAATAGCATGGTCAGTGTGGTCCATAAGAGCTAGAAGAATTGTGCCCTAACTTTTGGTATACAGATTAAAAAAAAGCTGCCAGCAATGAAACTCAGTGACATGAGATGCTTTCTGAACCATTCAGGGATTAAGGGATAATTTAGTTGTGAAGCAAAATTTATTCTTCAAATTAATCTCAACGGCTAAAAAGCCCTTGCTCAAGGCTTCTCTTCTACATAAAACATGAGTTATGAATATCAGGCATATATGTAACAAATTTTTTTAACATCAGAATATTTTTCAGGGTAATTCTGTAATGGTCACGTTATGAATAAGTAATGCCACAAAATTAAGCATGAAAAGACTCCTCTTCAAATTAAGAAAAAGCTTTTTTACATATCAGTAATGAGATAGAAACAGACATTCCCCAAATCTTTGCATTTAGCACATAAATCAGCTTCTAAATATACCACATTCAGCTAATGTATTGAAAAATATGTATTTCAATAGAGGGGAAATGGGAGAGGCAATAAGATTTTTTATATATGTACTTCTACTGGTAAGTGTGTAAAAGAACTTCAAAGCAGAATCTACACAAGTTGCCTTAGGATTTCCTTTTTACTTTTTCAAGTAAACTTTGCTCTTTACCTCCATTTTTTATCTATGCAAAGGAAGTGCCTATTTATAAAATTTATGCCCTAAAACATTACTAGGCTCTACAAACATGTCTGATTTGTCAAGCTTAAGAAAATAAAAGATTATTGAACAAATTAAAAAAGCAAAGAAGAAAAAGCCCAGATACAGTTTGAAAACCTTACTGATCTTTAAATAATGCTTTAAAAAATCCACTATCCATTAAGATTTCAAATTAAATAGCAGCATAAGTACTCGTATCCTCTTTATTACCAGAATAAGAAGCAATTCCTGTGGTGCACAACTGCTTGGTACTACTCCAAAGCTAGCAGTTTGCATTAATATGCTCATAACCAATAAAGTTAAGTGCTTTACAGGACTAATTCAGATAGCACTAATGCCTCTGGACAATAGCCATGAATTATCAAGTGGTACTACAGCAGACTCCTCTATACAGCTCTAAATTCAGGTCTTGTAACAGATGCACTCAGATAGGGCTCTTGAACAGAACAATTTGACATTAGCAGACACTGACAGCCCCAGGAAGGGCAGGTGTTGCACACAGTGTGGAGTCTGGAATTATTTCTGCAAGGACTGCAGCCGGTCTGTGGAAAACAAAGAAGTCATAAAACAGAGGCCATGCCAACAGAGCTAAAGAATGTTTTGGGATAGTATAGGGGGAGTTGCTTTGCCCACCTGACTCCTCATTGCCCACGCCTTTCCTCGTATCTGGAGTTGTAAAGCCTGCAGAAGCCACTTCAGTTCCTCCACTGCTTGCTAAACCCATGATGGATGCACTACAGGCTTTGACTTTAGCATGGGAACTGCAAGAGGTGGACAGTTCCACAAAGGGTTCTGAGTGTAGTAACATTCCAGCTCACTTGTGGAACCAGGATACAGGATCCAATATGTAACTTCCACATGGCAAAGGTGGGAAGTTTTGCAGCTTTGGTCAAGATGTGCACAGCAAAATAAAGCTAGCTTCTGTTGCCAGCAAAGATATGAATAGTTTACAAGTTATCATGCATGGGAGAAAGAAGCATAACAATCAGCTCCCTGCAACTGACCCAAAAGACTTACTATTCACACACCAGGCAGTGAAACACTTCAGACTTACCTCAGAGACTATGGAAGTGAAGCTGCTGCTGCTGAAGTGCACATGCTTGTGCACCTCACTGCCATTGGCAGTTTGAAGCCAGTCCCCAAAAGCTCTCTGCTCAGTCACTGACTGGTTGCTATGGCTCTGATTAGCCGACAGCTCTTGGAGATCCCAGTGGTAGGGAGGAGTTGCACCCACCAATGCAATGAGGATGGCTTCAGTGGCCACATAGAGCTGCCATGAAAGACAAAAAACATCAAAGATGCTAAACATACATTCAAGCCATGTTTCTTCTGCAACAGGATCAAATCAGTATTAAAAAAAATCTTCCTTTCTTATATTTGCATTCTACCACTACAAGATGCCATGTAGAGCATCCATCTACCAAACAGCACTAAAGAACCACAACTTCCACACAGTGGTTCTTGCACTTAGAATCACAGAATCTCCTGAGCTGGAAGGGACCCACAAGGATCATCAAGTCCAACTCCTGGCTCCACACAGGACCAGCCCAGTCAGAGCACATGAATGAGCACATCTTCCAGATGCTTCTTGAACTCAGTCAAGCTGGGTGGTGCTGTGACCACTTCCCTGGGGAGCCTCTTCCAGTGCCTGATCATCCTTTCAGTAAATAACCTCTTCCTAATATCCAGCCTAGACCTCCCCTGTTGCAGCTTCATACCATTCCCTAGGATTCTATCACTGGTCACCAAGGTGAGAAGATTAGCACCTGCCCTTTCGCCCCCCCTTGTCAGGAAGCCACAGACCACAATGGGGTCCCCCCTCAGCCTCCTCCAGGCTGAACAAACCAAAGTCCTCATAAGACTTCCCCTCAGACCCTTCACCATCCTCGTTGCCCTCCTCTGGATACTCTCCAACAGTTTCATGTCCCTCTTGTACTGTGCCACCCAAAACTGCCCCCAGTACTCAAGGTGAGGCCGCACCAGGGCAGCATGGAGTGGGACAGTCACCTCCCTGGACCAGCTGGCAACACCAAGCTTGATGCAAACACTTAACTTCTCTCAAATAATGAACAGATAAGAAGTTCCTCCTTCCTCAGTCAGAGGAACCCTCACCTCTCACACTCAGCAAGTACACCTCTTGAATACAAGGAACGTTTTGGTAGTACTGAGGAGACAAAATGAAACTATTCTTTAATGCAAATATATTACTCTACTACACCCTTGCTCTCCACTCGAGTTCTTCATTCTCTAGTTTGTTTTTTTGGAGTAGATCTCACTGTTTCATATCTAATCTTTCCCACTTTTACTAAAATTAATTCTTTTCTACTTTCAACCTCCTGTGAATTTTTTTACTCTTAAAAAAACAAACAAGAAAAACCACATGTGAATGTGCATATGCCATTTATATATATATACACACATGCATACACACATTCAAAGTCTAGATACAGTGATAAACAGCTGGCTTTGTCTAGGAAAGAATAAATAAAACTGCTAAACCCCAGACATTTCATGCCTCATCTAGAGCTGGGTCACTGCTGCTTGTTCAGAAGAACATTCACAAGCCACTGCTTTAACTGTCTACACTTCAAACAGATCTAAACCCACTGGGGTTTAGGATTGATTTGCACATAGAAGTGCCACCAGTTCTGCAACAGAAGACAGATGATAAAGTCTTCTGAGACAATAGCAGTTGCTATTATCAACATGAAGACACCCCCCCACACCCACACACACACTCTCCAAATAAAACTTGATTGCCTCAAACCCTCACTGAGGAGCAGTATGTTCTTGGGATGAATGTACCCATGGGATGTGCTCTCTCAGATGGCTGCTGCACAAATAATTCTGGGAAACTGGGAAGACTATAGAGAAGCACAAATAAAGAAGTCTCAGGACCTCTGAATTCTGAAGCAAGCAACACCATGTAATCCTACTGTGCTCTGCAGGACAGGTGATGGGTCAGGTGTGCACACAGATCGAAACAGGAATTGTCACTGATTAACAGAGACCCACAAGTTATCACCTGAAATGATTTTCTTTCCATCAGCTCTTTTGCATTCTATGTGATAAACTACTAGTGTAGTGACAGGACCTAAATAATTTTTAAAAAATATTTTATTCTTTTAGTTTTTAATATATAATCATCAAATATCAAAAGGAATTTGGAAGAAAAACCCAATTTATTAACTATATTATTTAAGCTAAAGAACAACTTAGAGATAGAGAACAAGAAGAAAGTCATCTCATCTGCACAAGGTGGCAATGACTAAGATTACATGGGGAAAAATATGAGTGGCCACGTTGCTAAGGATGTGTGGATACAGTACTCAAGAATAGTTTGAAATTACTGAGAAACAAGACTCACAGGTCGTGATTTGAAATGAGAATTATAGGTCATTCCATGTGCATCCCCGTACACTCACTCAGACAATCCTGGGTCAGGACTAAGCGATAACATCCCTGCTTTTGTCTTGTGAAATAATAAACATATTTTCAAAGTATCTCAGCAAATGAAATCCTCAAGGCATTAGGTTTAGAGAAAGAAAGCAGAACGCTTTTCATTTTTGCTCTAGGTGAAACTCATCCCAGCTACAGACAACTAAATCAAAAAATAAGTGATTGCAGGCACACAAAGAAACACTACAGATATTTTGCAATAAAAAAGCCAGCCTTAAGCATCCCAGTGTCTGCAGCAAGCAAGGATATAACAAAGATAGAAACACTTTCAATTGATCTGTTGAATTAGAAGAAATGTGTGAGGAGAGATGTGTTCTGATGTTATCAAATAGTATTGTTCTATATTCAGGTTCTCTGGAGTCACAGCTGTCACAAGATTCTCTTCCTAGCAATCATCTGCCTTGTGTCTTACTCTGGGTAAAAGCTAAGGTAAACTCACCACTTCACTACAAAAAAAATCCCAACCCAAACCAAAGAAATCAAAATACACCCCAAAACTCATTTCCACCTTCAAAGACAGGTAGTGTTTTCCAGAAATGCTCTTAAACATGTTGAAACAAACTCCAAAGAAATTCAGGATACAGGTTTTAACATCCAAACAAAAGTCAGGGCTTTTTGTTAATGAATCCAGATGTTCTCCCCTTAAGACTTGTATTTAATAACTACACAGTTGCATAAACTGGTGACAAATATAAAATGTCAGAGTAAAAATGTAACAACTTTATAAGGTGTAACATTATACACACAGTGACGTGCCTTTCATTCTGCAGTTGTTCCACAAGGATATAGTACAAGTCAAGTAAAATTTATGTAGTTTAATGTATACCTTCTAGTCATAAAATATTTTAATTGGATTTACCTGGATGTTAACAGCTGTCCACCAAACTCTGATCTCTATTTATCAAGATGAATATCAAGCACAGGGGGAGAAGGCAGCAGCTCACAGCCACTGATGAAATTCTGAAAGTTCTGTTAGTTTGGTTTAAGCTTCTTCGTTTATGGTCTCTGTAGGTTAAAGTTTTATAGTAAATGATGTAAGATTTATTAACAGGCAACATCTTAACAACCTGTAAACTTTCACTTTCTCTGCTAAGCAGAAGGAATTCCAGCTAGCCATTTATAGCTATTTCTAATTAAATTAACATTTAGAAATTCATATTAATAGAAGTGCCTGGAATGTCTTGACCAGCTTTCTTGGGGTTCATTTTCATAACAAATTACTTCCAGGATAAATGTAGAATCTCTAATAAAATGCTAAGACTAGCAAGGGAGGGAAAAGTAGTTTGTGAATAATGAAAACACACAGAGAAATAATTTAAGAATCACACAATGTTTTCTAAGCTCCTTTAGACCTCCTAAGTTACTCATTATGGATGGATGACAGGTTGGCCATGAGCCAGCAGGGTGCCCTGGTGGCCAAGAAGGCCAGTGGGATCCTGGGGGCATTAAGAGGAGCGTGGCCAGCAGGTGGAAGGAGGTGACCCCTCTGCTCTGCCCTGGTCAGGCCTCTCCTGGAGTCCTGTGTCTGTGTCCAGTTCTGGGCTCCCCAGTACAAACCAGACAGGGATCTCCTGGAGAGAGTCCAGCAGAGGGACACAAAGGTGATGAAGGGCCTGGAGCATCTCCCCTGTGAGGAAAGGCTGAGTGAGCTGGGGCTGTTCAGCCTGGAGAAGAGAAGACTGGGAGGGGATCTCATCCATGTTTATCAATATCTGAAGGGTGGGAGACAGAGGGAGATGGCCCCAACCTCTTCTCAGTGGCCTGTGGGGACAGGGCAAGGGGCAATGGTCACAAGTTGGACCACAGGAGGTTCTGCACTGCTGTGAGAAAGAAATTCTTCACAGTGAGGGTGATGGAGCACTGGGACAGGCTGCCCAGGGGGGTTGTGGAGTCTCCTTCTCTGGAGACATTCCAGACCCATCTGGACACTGACCTGTGTGACCTGCTCTAGGGAACCTGCTCTGGCAGGGGGTTGGACTCCATGATCTCTCAAGATCCCTTCCAACCCCTACAATTCTGTGGTTCTGTCATTATGTGTAATTAAGTGCTTTCAACCTTTTTAATAAGCTCATTAGCAATTCACAATCAGCCTGCTCATTCGATACAAGTATCAGATGAAGCATTTACTACTGAACAAAGTAATGAGTAAATCACTATCTTCTGACCTTCCAAATAGAGGAATATTAACACTGCACCTTGAGGAAAGACAGAAATTACTGAAGAGCAACAAATTACCTTGCTCTGGTAGAAGACTATAATGAAATGGTTACATTTTAGGATGAATTTCTTTTGAATTTATGACAAACAGCTGAAAAGATGGAGGGCCATATATCTTTATTCTAGAAACTCTTCAGCATCTAAGTTGAAATCTAATACTCTACAGCAAACCACAACCCTCAGAGCCTCGTTTCTTACGGATCTGTGGAAAGCATCCCCTTAGAGTCCCTCCTTCTGTGTTCCAAACATCCATACACACACATCTCGACCATTTCAAGCACACCATCATATCAGTAGGCAGTGGCAGCAGCAAAGCTTTGGTGCTCCTTCTGCTCAAACTGGCCATCCAGCACTCGTGCTGGTTCATGAGGGGACAGCTGAGTCTAAAAACCAAACAGCTTCATTGTACAAGTCTTCTGCAAAGACAGACCAAGGAGTAGCCAACTCTTGTGGAAACATCTATGCTGGACAGGGCCAGGGCAACACTTTGTACCTGCCTCTCCTCCTGCCCACTTAATGACAGCAAACCCAGCCAGAGCACTGGTGATGGGACACACACCAGACTCACCTCCTCAGTTCAAACTGCTTTAATCATTTAGTAGGCTCTCAGGAGACTGAAAAGATGAGCCTGGGAGTTCACAGGTGTAATTCTACTGGATAGCAAAGGCCATGGATTATAATATTTGTATTGTGACACATTCTCTTCCTTTCCTTCTGCCCTGCCCATGTGTACACACAGTCTCCAACCATGGCAATAAAATACCCGTATTTTTCCACTGGAAAGCCACACCATCAGATCTAGTCCCACTGACACTTCCTCCATTTCAGGGACTCCAACTCCCTTTTCTCTCAGGTGACAGAACTGGTAGAAGGGTAACTGAACTCACAATGTTCATGGCTTTTCATTTCTGACCCAAATAAGGCTTTGTACTCTCAAGTGCTGGTTGCTGGCTTGTTGCTTTTGTTTGTTTTAACTGGAGTAATTCATACAAGTAATTCTACTTACAGGTGATCTAGTGCTTCATGTGCATTGTCTGCATAAAGTAAAACATATTCCAGCTTTTTGCAAGTACCACCCTGGTGGAACTGTAGTTGCTCTGGAACAACAGCATCTATTTGCCACAGGGCCACCAACCTCCAGGCCTCCATCTAGCATAAGCATGACCTGAGTAAGATACAACACAAACAGATGTTGAAATAAGCCACTAACCTCAAGAAATAAAAATCTGGGCCCCTACTTTTAATGTTTGATTTCATGCTACATTTGAAACTATTCCTCCACATAACTGGCTGCAAATGTTTGACACACGTTCTGCAACTGCTTTCCTGAGAATCAGAGGCACTTAAAACTCTTACTTCTATTACAGACATAAAGAAAAAAAAACCTGGCAGCAAGGTAATCAAAGTGAAGGAGTGTTACACAGCATTTCTGTAATCCCCTTTAATATATATGTCACCTTGCTTAAATTTCATACAGATAGACATAGTTCAACTCTAAGTTACAGTGCAAGTCAACAGCATACACATCACAAAGCCCGTGGAACACCTTCAGCACCCTATGCTAGTAATAGTAATGCAATTCATGTAACACCCATCTCTTCTTAATTTTAAATAGCTCATTACATTTCAGATTTCTTTTGCACTTCCTATTCAGATACAGCCTGAAAATATACCTCATCGAGGACTGTAAGCTGTCTAATTCATGATCAATTCTAGCTAGTTCAAATAACAGCTAAAGAGACTCAAGCAAACATAAGTATTAATAGACATTTCACTGACAAAGTATTTTCATAACTGTCATTACAACTACAGTGATGTCTCATGCCATTAAAGAGGTGGAACGTGTACATGGATAAGGGTCAAGCAACAGAGTTAAACAATCACATCTGCATCCTGAGGACAGACACCACCCCTTTTGAATTACTTCTAAAACTCTGAGGTGGTCCCACCTTACTTAATCCCCCCTGCTCCAAAACCTGCTTTTCCTCCAAACAGCTCTGCAGATGGACTGATTAAAGAGCAGCTTTCTGCACTGGGATAGTCTAATGAGATGAGTCAAACATGATCTTGGTGCCAACAGTAAAGACCTTAGCAGCACCTGTGCCTTAAACCCTTATTCAATGAACTTGATACTACTACTTGAGCTGCTTTTCCATCCAAGTTCTTAAGATGGAGAGAAATACCACCCTTAGTAACTATCCATACTGCTGTGCAATGTGCACTACCCAACTTCAGGCAAAGCTGTGCAAACAATAACTCCCTTTTAAACTCTAACATGTTTTAAAAATACTCTTAACAGAGATATAGTAGGAACACACATTGTCAGATTTCTGTGGTTCGTTTTTGACTCGGGCAACCCTGTAGCTCAGATTCACTGGTAAAAGCAAATCTCTTTCCACTGTGTATGTGGAGTCACAAAAAGACCAAAATATTTTTTCTTTTAATATGCTGGTACACTCTAGAGCATCTGACCCAGTGCTGAGATTTTAGTTAATGTTGCTGCACACTAAAACACCAAAAGGTACCATTCTTTCATGAATGACAATGAATAATAATTCTTCAACATCATTTCTTTGAAAGGTAGTAAGTACCCTTCTAGTAATCAACACATGTCAAGCAATTAATTTTAGTTCAAATACTAAGTATTTTAAGACTTACCAGCTCCCTTTGTTCCTCCATCACTCCCTTAAATATATACTGAAAATGCAAGACTAAACCAGCCTCAAATTCACATCATCAGTCTATCCCAACATTCTTCATTGAAGTTCTGCCTTTCATCAATTCCATGGATTACAGACAAAATGTTTCTCTATATGAGCTGTCATCACTCCATCCTAAAGTTAACCACCACTGCCACAGAACATGCCTAAAAATCTTCCAAGGTTCTACAAATTAGTAGGGAATAAGCCAGGCACATCTAAATACAGTAGCCATTCAACAAGTTCATGAAATACAGCAGCAGGTAGCAGAGGAGCAATATGAACCTATGAAGAATTTAAGAAAATTAAAGCAGCAGACCAGAAGACTTACACTTAATCTAGTTTTACACTGATGACATGCAAAACCATTTTGCTGACCACAAACACCCTGGAGGCTCTTTGCCAGTGTCATCAAGATCACCCCACAGATCGAGCACCAGTTCACTTGAGCCCATGTGAAAGCTGACCATCATGTGGAAAGTTTCACCCATACAGACATGTTTGAGACAAGTTGCCTCAGAAGTCCTGTGAGCTGAACTATGTAGTCAGAATTCAGGCACTAGATACACTAGCATATCAGTAAGATAACATGCTATAAGTAACTTAGAAATTTATACAGGAAAAACACTAAGCTGAGGAAAAATATTGATAAAGTATCAAACTCAAATTAGAGACATGCAAAGATGAGAAAGCACAGAAGCCTACAAATAAGGCAAGAACATCTGCTGAGAATCTTTTGGGCAGGGAAAAAGATGGAGTTTTAAGCTCAGTATTTTAGCATCAGAGATGGAGACACCTGACACAGCAAAGAAAAATAGTTTTCACCTATTTTTGTCTTTCATAATGTAGAAATATTTTTTATACCAACAGGCCAATGTGAAAATAGAAGCCAACTGAGGAAGGATGTGGCACAGAGAAACAAGCAAAAGTGGAATAATTAGCCCTGGCAAGGCCAGTGACAGACTAATAGCACTTCTCATTTTGCAGCCAGACACTGCATCTAAACCACCAAAGGAGCCCATGATTACCTAAATCTATATTACACAAACCTGACATACTACTACTTACCTTTGGGTCCATTACTCCATCTTTGGAGGATGGACCAAACAAAGGACTAACTAACCCTGGTCAGGGAACCTACCTTCAGTCTTGCTCTTGCACATCCCAATAACACATTATGTAACTTGGCACCACTAAAGGAACACAGAAAGCAATCAACCAACCAAGCTCGAAACAGTCGTATAAGTCCAAGTCTATTCACAGGCTGAAGGACAACAAGCTTCACATCTAAACCCCTTACAAACTCCTGTGCCTGGATGAGCTGAAGAAGACACATCAGTCAGGGGATTATCCTCATTGGTAAAGTTCAGGAATTGAAGATAACATAAGAAGGAAACAAAACAGGTGTGCAAATTTTTATCCTTCAGTTATTCTGAATTAGGTCCATGATTTGTAAAGATTTTTCTGTTTACTTCTTCAGTGAGAAGTCCAAGTTAATCCATTAAAAGAAAAACAAAAGCATTACAGAACAGCTGACCCATACAGCTAAAAACTCTGGGAATACAGAGCACCTGTGGTTGCAGTTTGTTCATGAACATGACCTGCACTGGAAGAAAAAAACCAAACCCAACTATAGCTTCCTAATACCTAATCTTCTGTGAGCATACAATTTTTCTAGCCAGTCAGCCAGCATAACAAGTTCTAAGCAATGTCTAATTTTCAAGGGTTAATCAGATAAATCAGTTAAAAAAAAGAAGTGAGAGAAACAGGACAAGGAAACAAAAACCTACAAAGTTTATGCTGTTCATCATCATAACTTAGAAACAAGTACAGAGTTCCCAACTAGCACTGCTGGGCATTTGAATTTTCTTTAGTACTCTTATAAAGGTTCTTAATACTTCTGTCAGTCCCCCATCTGCTAGGAGAAGTCTTCAGTCTCATAGCTCATTACTGGAAGCTCTTGATTACTACAAAATACTGGTCAGCAGAGGTGGGAGAATGCCTAAGTTCCCCTCTGACATCTGTTAAGCTTCCACAGTGGCAGCAACTCAGCATTTGTCAGCCTAGACAAAGTCACTACAATTACGTTTCTAAAGAGTTACCATTGAGTAAACCAAACTTTGGTCAGATTCAAGTTATAATTTATGCCTAGTCCTTACTGCAAAGGTGCACATGTTATCCTTATCTCCTCACTTCCATGGGAATAGGCATAAAGATTAAGCAAAGCTGGAAGCAAGTAGATGACAAACCTCACTGCAGAGCAATCTGCTAGGAGAAGTGACTTATATTACAACGCTTTTATCACAAAGCCTGAGAAACTTCCAGTTTTGTATTCTCACAGCATACAAACCTACCCAAAGTTTTAAGTCTCATCCAAATACTTAACACAAACACCCCCCTACATTCTAAGGGTTAAGTCAAGGCAAATCAAAGTACCATAACCAGTCAGAGCCTATCAGTGAGGTAGCTCTCTAACATGAGAGCTTCTGCACACAGAGATATCGGTGACCACCTGGAGCTTTCCAAACATTTCACCACAAACACACCACACACACAAGAGGTATCACTAGCCTAGGCCATTAGTACTGGGCTGTGTGGCATTCCCAACAGAGCCTCTGACACAAGTCACTGTGTCGAGCCTCGCTCACAGAAACTCAGTTTCACCTCACCTGACACGCTTCCAGTTTGCTTACCAAGTGCCACAAGGTGTAACTCATCAGGCCTTGTGCCACAGACAGCACCATTTACCCCAGACTAACTCCACAGAAGCTCGCTGTGCCTTCAGACAGAGGTCACCGCTGCCCCAAGCCATGTCCAGAGCAGAAGATCAGGTACTGCCACCCTCAGCAGAAGACATCCAGCACCAACCTTCACACCAGGCAGCGCTCACCACAGGCACATCCAATCCGACCCAGCACCCGCATCACCCAGGCTGTGAAGGACGAGGGACACACGGGCATGGGCGCTGCACCCCACCTGCAGGGAAGGGGCAGGGCGCCAGGCAGCCTCTCACCTGGAGGAGCACGGCCAGCAGGACGCACAGATACACCTGGTAGGGCCCCATCTGCCCCACCAGCGGGAACGCCTCCTCCACCTCCATCCCGCTCCCCGCCCGCCGCGCAGCTCTTACGAGCGCTCGCCGAGACTCGCATCCCCAGCCCGGGGCGGGGCGCGGGGCGACGGCCGAGCCCTTCGCGGACGGTGAGGAGGAGGAGGAAAGGGCGGGAGGCGCGAGGCGGCGCTCATGCGCAGGCGCCCGGCAGAGCAGCTGAGCCGCGGCCCGCCCGGGAGCGCATGCGCAGCCTCCCTGTCCCGTTTCCCGGCGCCCGCCGGGGAAGCGGAAACGCGGCGGCCGCCGCGAGTGTTTGGCGCATGCGCGAGGTCCGGCTCTGGCGGGAGGCGGAAGGGAGCGGGGTCTTGGTGGCGGCCCTGTGGCTGGTGGGGGCTGCTCCGGCCTACATGTCACATTGCTGTGGGCACCCCAAAACTGAGACAGCTGCGTGGCTTTTTCAGCCTTTCTGAAATAGTAGTTCCATATATGTTCAGCCCCTTTTTGTTTGTATGTAATGATCCAGAGCGTTCAAAGCACTATAGGTGTGTAAATGCAAAGGAACGACCCTAAGCTAAGTTCTCTCTCTCAAAAAACCCCAAAGTTAAATTGGATATCTTAGAGGTCAAAACCCGTTCTGGTTCAGTGGCAATGCATGTCCAGATTTGTTGTATTTTCTGATGCAGCTGTTAATTTTGCTTGGGAAACATGACCACTAACAGTTCATGGAAAAAAACCAAACCAAAACAACAAAAAACCCTCAAAAGAACTATTGAAGATCCCACATTCTGGGTGGGGATTTCTCACCCATTCAAAGGGTGGCCACACAAATTGTTCATTCAGCACTTAGCACAGACAAGACCTAAAGAAAACCTGTTCCTGATGGAGGGAGTTTCATCTTGTCCACCACTGGACATTGTAAGCTGTGAAACTCCTTAGCCCAGGCTGCTGTGGATGCCAGATCAACAGTGTTCAAGTGAAGGCTGGGCAAGTACACAGAAGGAAAGACCACTGAGGTTTATCAAAAGCAAAGAGCAAATGCCTCTGGCTCCAACACATCCCTGAGATAGGCATTGTTCAAAGCTGGTGTCTAGAGGAAGTGCTTACCTCTTATACTCTTACCTTGGCATCAGCTTCTGGCCACAGCAGGAGATGGGATTTGGGGTGAAAAGGACATTTGCTCTCTTGCTGCACAGCCACTTTTCATGGTCTCTCACTTCACCAGGCTCCCACCCCCTCCTGACCCTCACCCCCTTTATTCACAGGAGGTTCCCACCACATCAGCTGAGCTGAATGACTGAGCTCTGAATGAGGCAATGAGAATGGCAGCTGTGGGGAGAGGCAATTGAAACCTGTTTCATAAGAAAATAAAAGGAATATGGTTCTTGAAAACAGTTACTATTAAACAAGCCCAGGGCTAAAGGAGGGTCCCTGCTACAGAACAAAACCAAAGCAGAAGTTCTCCTGCTCTCTAAGCTTCATCTGATACACAGCAAGATGACAGGAGCAGTCTGAGGGGTGGATGGTACCTGCCAGAATGCTTGATTTTGCTGGCCTCCTGTTATGGAGAATGAAGATTTTTTTTCCAACCAGACTAATCAGCTGCACATTGCAGCTGGCTTACCCCATAATACTATGCAAAGCTAGCATATGGCTCATTACAATATACCCTGACTAAGTGTTCAGCCAAACAATCCACCAAGGCATTTTTGCTTCTCTGATGTGCCGTTTGCACTTTTTTGCAAACAAAGCAACAAACAATTCCTTTGGAGGCACTTTTCAATTTTAGATGAGGCTTGGGGGCGCTGAGTTTCTGGCTGTGCTCTGAAAGATGTTACAAGCTCATTCCCTATCCTTTGCTAGATGGGCAGTTGTCTGTTGCAAACCAGGTCTGGTTCAGGTACTGGAGAGATCTGAGCTTCCTCAAACATCACTTGTCTCTGACAGGGAATAGATGCTCTCAAGACCTCTCTCCTGGTCACATCCTAAGGTGCACATCTGCATCCAGCACCCTTCTTGGCCGATGACATCTGTAACACCTGTCAGTTTCTGCTAACAGATCCTGCTCAGTTTCCCATCATTTAGACATTATGCACAATGTCCACCCTGTGGTGGGAGCACTGGTTTCTCCACTGAAACCTTCATGGGCCTCAGGCTGAGCAGAAGAGTTTATAAACCACAATTTTGTGCTTAAACTTTCTAACAACTTAGATGTAAAAGAAAAACAACACAGTCCTGTGAGGCAGGATTTGCCATTGTGGTCTCCCAGCCATGACTGAGACAGACATAACAATATTAACTATAAAGATTAGTGCTTCCATCTCCAAATAGTTCACTCAAACAGTTGTGCTGTGCTGCCTTTAGAAGAACCCATGTGCTCTTTGTAGGCTCTTTTCATCCCAAGTAGTCATCATTTGGCTGGAGTACCGCTCGTACCCTTGACATTTACACCCTTCATTCTCTGCCTTGTCACCAGGTACAGAAGACTTGTTTGTAGCACTTACAGGTGGTTTGTCCATCAGAAACAGCATTATTCTGTATTCATTATGCACAAGCATGTAGCCAGTGCTACCTTCCTCACAATACCCTTAAAATGCCAAAAGCCCTTAACAAGGACAACCACAAGGCTTCCAGCAGCCAGTCTTACCCCAGGTGTGTCATGTACAGTGCAATACTGGTACTCTGCTTGTTTTGTCTGGCCCTCATTAAATTTCTTAATCACCACTGCTGAAGATTATCACAGGGTTAACCTGTCCTTCAACAGCAACCCCAAACTGCAAAATAAGGCTTTTGGTTCTGTCCTGCCTTCACAAAAGTGAAACAACTTGGGAAAATCCCTCAGGATTGAGGGTGTAAACACAGCCAGACATGAGAGGTGCTCCTGAGTGTCAGGCAGAAGCTCACAGTCAGAATTAGCAGACGTTTGGAGACCTAAGAGCACTGTGGCAGAGACATGGAGAGTCTCATGAGGCTCCACTTGTCTGACCTGATGGGTTTGCACCAACTGTGCTGTGTGGACTGCCAGGGCCTGGCTGTCGCTAGCTCAGGGCTATCTGAAATATGATCCACTGAACTGGGTAGATGTAATTCTGAACAAAAATGGAAGGCATCCATAGGTGATGGGATCCTGCAGTTTTAGCTCTAGACCTGGAAGGTAGGGGATGTCAACAGAGAGGACATTTCTCCAGTGAAAAGGTGTGCACCTTGGGGGGGGAGGTCCAAAACAGCAAGTGTCTTGTGGACTTTGTTTGTGCAAGGAGCCATAGTTCTCAAAGTGATCTTGAGATCCAGTAGGAGCATCTAAAAAAGATGTTTGCAAGACCCTTACTCAATAATACCAGAAAGGCACAGTGCACACAGTTAGGGGTTCACAGCAATAACCACTTGAGGCTAGGCAGTGCAAAATGAGAATACTTCCCATTACTCAAGGAAACAGGAGTTTTCAAATCACCAGGCATCAAGTATTCCTGCTGGTATGTGGGGAAAAAGAAAGACACCAAACCCCTTACCCCAACACAGCATCCCAGAGTAACAGCAGGCTTTGCCCAACAGCTCCTGGACACCTACAGTCAGAAGGGTCTCCCAGCCATCCGTGATACTAATTTCTATTTTCCTGAGTCAATCATTGCCTCAGAAATTTACAGTGTGGTGCAAGCCAATGAGAGCAGGGAGGCAGCAACGTGAATCCAAACAAATACACAAGTTAATACAGAAAACACAGAGACAATGGGCTTTAGCACTGAGGTGAGATAAACATGCTGGCACTGATCTGCCTGTTATGGCTAATGTGTGCTGGCCTTCAGGCTCAGGCAGAGCGAGGTCCTGTGGAAGGCTTCAGATGGGATGGATGCTAATCATAAGGGGTTTCTCCATCCAAGGCAATGGCAGGGGATGTTATGTATCCTGGATGCTGATGTGCAGACGGTGTCACAGCTGGTAGGACAGTGCTCTGACAGCAGGAAGGATGCTTGACTGCCTGGTTGTAAAGGACCTCAGGAGGCCTGGAGGTTTCAGCTGAAACCTACCTGGATATTGGGTTCAGGGCAACTTGCAAACCAGCAGGATGGATGTCGAGCTGGAGACAAAGCCTTCAGCTAGCTGTGTGAAGAAGCAGCATGGCTACAGTTGTGGAGAAGGTCTTTTCTGTCCAAGCCTCGCTGTCTGAGCATCAGTACCCGTTTGGGGGGCCCTAGGAAGGAACTTCTGCATTCAAAACATTTCCACCTCGCCTCTTTTTTTTTACTATACAGTTACAACCAGCTTTAGCACAAGCCTAAACCACCCAGACACCAAAACTGAGCATAAATGCTGAAGAAATTCCTGGGAGAGAGCGCAAAGCAAAGCGCGCCCTGCCGAGGCGGGGGTGAGGCGCCCACCCAGCCCCAGCGCAGACGAAACCCACGCGTGAGGTCCTCCCACAAGGGCCTCACAGAGGAGCCGAGGACGGTGCCGGAATCCCTTCCCGATGGATACACAAACCGCCGTGCCCGCGGCTCCCCGCGCCGGGAACAAAGACTGCCTGTCACGCCGGGTGGGGGCAGCAGGGGGCGCCCGAGCGCCGCCGCGCCCCCGGGGCCGGCGGCTCCACTCGGGGCCGGTTCGCGGCGCTCCCCGCCGGTGCCGGCCGCGGGGCGGGCGAGAGGATCGTTCCGGGGGNAGCTGGGAGGAGGTGATGATCTGCTTGAGGGTAGGGAGGCTCATCAAGGGGACCTGAACAGGCTGCACCAATGGGTTGAGACCAACAGAGTGAGGTTCAACAAAGCCAAGTGCAGAGTCCTACACTTGAGACATAACAACCCCATGCAGTGCTACAGGCTTGGGGAGGAGAGGCTGGACAGCTGCCAGATGGAGAAGGACCTGAGGGTGTCAGTGGACTTAATATGAGCTGGCAGTGTGCCCAAGTGGCCAAGAAGGCCACCTTGGCTTGTATCAAAACCAGTGTTGCCAGGAGGTCTAAGGAAGTGACTGTTCCTCTGCACTTGGCACTGGTGAGGCCGCATCTCAAGTACTGTGTTCAGTTCTGGGTCCCTCACTACAGGAAGGTCCTGGAGCATATCCAGAGGAGGACAACCAGGCTGGTGAAGGCTCTGGTGGGCAGACCTTATGAGGAACAGCTGAGGGAACTGGGCTTGTTTAGTCTGGAGAAGAGGAGGTTGAGGGGAGCACCTCATCACTGCCTACAATTAGCTGAAGGGAGGTTGTAGAGGTGGACAGTTGTCTCTTCAGCCAAGTGACAGGTGATAGGACAAGGGGAAATGGCCTTAAACTGCACCAGGACAGGTTCAGATTAGATGTTAGGAAAAAGTTCTTCACTGAAGGAGTTGTTGGGATATGGAACAGGCTGCCCAGGAGGGGGTGGAGTCACCATCCCTGGATGTATTTAACAGACAGGTAGATGAGGTGCTCAGGGATACGGTTTAGGAGAGGACAGGGACAGAACATATTTCTACCACAGGTAAGAGAAGCAGATGCTCTCTAGAGGACTGACTTAACATGCCAATGCTAAGTATCATGCTTACCAGCGTGGTGATCATTTGGCCATGATGGTCACATTGTCCAGACTGCCAGGGAATATCAAATTGACATAACAGCACAGAATAGCTGCAAAAATTGTTTAGGTTGGCAAAGCCTAGGAAAGGGGCAGAGAGAGAATGCAAATTTGGAATTCTGAGTTTAAATCACATAGTTAAACTCCTGGAGGTAAATGCATGCCTTGTTTTCATACTTATTTAAGCCTCTGGACTATTGCACAGAAGCAAATTTCATAGAATCATAGAATTTTTCTTGAGTCACCTTATGCTGAATGGGAGAAATGCTTCCAGAAAACTGAAATGGGGGAATCCAAGTCTTGTGCAGGAAATTCAAGGTATTTTTAGAAAATCAAGATGATGCTGAAATCTGAATCGCCCTCATCCTCCAAAAGGAGATGTCTCTGCATTAAAAGGTACATGGTTTTTTAGTACAATGAGCTCTAGAGGAATTTAAAATACATTCAGCAAGAGGCAACCAAATTTCTGGTCTTTATAGATTTATGTGATAAAGGAAAGTGAGATCTTAATTCCACTAATATTTTTTTTCCTGGAAAATTGTGGGTGATACTCTGAACAAACTTGTCAACTCTGCTGCACAGATTCCAGGCCAGATTCTGTACTTTGTAGATCTGTTCAAAGTGTGGATGGATGATCTCTCCGAAACTTTGTGTTGCTGTTCTGGATGGATTTCAGTAAAAGTTCTTACACAGCTCCATGGCAGTGAGCTTGGGTGTCCTCATCAATGTAGGGACTTCTGTTCCTGTGAATGCCTTGCAGTATGTTAACATACTCTACTCATGTTAGCCAAGGTGGGGTATCAGCTTTGAAGTGACCTCCTTCTAGGCCCTACATGATCCTGCTCACCCTTATCACTATCATAAGGATGTGCTTCACATGAAAGCATCTGTACTGGGACTTATCAAAATCAGTACTGCCTCCAACACCAAAGAGCTGCAGATATCAAGGGCAGAGTATAGGGAAGAGGAAAAGCATTCCAGAGACTTCCCAGCCCCTTTTCCCAGTCTTCTCTCAATGTGTGGCTGGTTCAGCCACAGTCTTTATGCTTAGGAAGTCTGGAGAGGTTTCCTTCCATTGCCCAAAACTCTGTGGATGCCCTGCCAACTCTTTTGTTTTGTTTTGTTCCCTGTGCCCTTTGGCTGGGATTTCCACTGTGTAACTGCATGTTCTGTGAAAGAGGAGTTCCTTTGGTCCCTCCTAGGACCTGTCACCTGCCCATGCCATGTTCTTTGGTGAAACAGAAGAGCAGCACATCTTCTGTACCACTTGTATTTATAAATTTTGATGGGCACTCTAAGGTCTCCTAGTACTTTTCTGGAGGAATGGAGAGAGGAAGGACTTCATGGGGAAAACTACTTAGCTGGAAACACAAGGAGAACATGAGTAGAAGGTTCTCAGATGTGTGATTCGCTGTGCCCAACTCTCAAGCCACTCAGTCCAGAACTGGCCATTTGGAGCAATCTGGTTTAGGACTCTTGCTGGAGAGCACTTCTGCTGCAGGAGGTGATGGTGGTGCTGAATTCAACCTACATACAGCCTTCTAAGTGAAGATTCCAAGCAGTGCTTCTGCTCCCATTCCTCCTCCTGGGAGTAGTCCTTCCAATTGAGTTTGGCTTCCCAGTCTAAGTTGTCTGACAGTAGCAAGCAGGCAGAGCAGGTAGGGAACACATTCCTCTCCTAAACCACAAACTGTACTTGTCAGCTGGCTCCAGACCCTGCAGTTCTTCCTGGGATTGCTCTGCCCATCCACCCCCAAACTCACCTCCTGGAGACCTGTGTGAAGCAAAGTGTAGAAGTTTCTTGAGCAGAAGACAGTTCACACAAGCAGCTCTATTAGATTCTGGTGACAAGCAACATTAGTAGGAGCTGACAATGAGTGCCTAGCCCCAGTAGGCAGCAGCAATGGAGAACTTCTCTTCTGCTCTTTCAACCACTGCCATCTGGGGCCTGAGGCCACCTCTTGGAGGTGGGTTTCATTTCTCCATCACTTAGCTCCTCATTGACTTGAGCTGCCAATGAGGACATCTGGTAGCAAAGGGAGCTGGTGCTTTTTCTGAGGCAGAAAGACAGTATCTTTATTAGCAGCTGCATTTAGACTTCTAACTAATTTCATCTGGGCCACTGAACAGTTGGAGGATGACAGCAACTCCACTGAGTTTTGAGGGTACAAGTGCACCTAAAGGCTTCAGCTGTATTAACATGTTTGGCTACTGCGTGACAGCTCTGCCATCGGGTATGAGCTCAGGGATGGCACTCTGAGAGGAGCTGGCACTTGTGATCGCTTCGTTGGTCATGACACCTGAGGCAGGAGTTTGCATAAGTCTCAGACCCTATTTCCAACGCCTTTAATGATTGCAGTCGCTGAAGTGAGTTGTGTCAAGGAGACAGAGGCTCCATTAGGAGGGATATAAAGGAAGTGCAAGTGTGAACAGCTGCATTACTCTTCACTGGGGCTGGGATATCCACCCTAACCCCAGGTTGGGTGAGAGAAAGTGCCCCAAACTTCTTGGTGGAGATTAACTTCCTCACTGCCTTACAGTTTATTTTAAAATTCTGGCTATGTGGGTATCAGGAGCTCAAGTCCATCCTAGATTGCCAGATCTCCCAAGGGGTAGAGTGGAACAAGGATTCAGAGATGTGTCAAATAGAGGCTTAGGGAAATAGAGGCCATGAGCTAAACTGATTTCATGAGCTTTACAAGATGCACAGGAAGCCAGAATGGGTTTAAATAGGGCTTGTACAGACAGACTTGTTTCTCAAGCAGAGAGAATCCTGATCTGATTGATGCCTCCAGTGCACACCACATTCTATAGTGAGTGGAAAAAAACCTGACCTCTTGAACCTGACTTGCTTTATTTTCTGTGCAGTGTGGTTTTTCAGGATCAGCTTGTGGAGCTGTGAGATGCACAGGACATGAATAGAGCATGGTGCAGTGATGCTAACATACCATAGCATTTACATTGAATCACAAACCTCTGCATGGCACAGTGTGGACCTACCAGCTCATTCACAACCAGCTCACAACTCTTAACCTTGACATCCACTCGTATAACACACTCAGCCATTCTGGGCTTGCTGACAGGGACTTTTTTTGTTCCTTCTTCACTGAATATCATTTCCTAATCGAAAGCTCTGTGTCATTTCATCCCTGTTCAGTTCAGGTTGCAGTGGTGAGAGAGGGAAGCTACCAATGTTTGCTTTCTGTACCAAGAACAACAACATTGGAAGCACTAATGAAGAGTAGGAAGGGTGTTTCCACAGAAAACATGTTGCCTGTTTCTCTGAGAAGGAGAAATAAAACACCTGTGGTTGCCAGCACTAAACTTGACAGGTTGCTGCCAAAACAGAAGCATTGCCAAGAAAAGTGAGGAAAGATTTTCTAAGAGCACAGGTAGAACTAACTGCCTTTGCTCCTCATGAGTGGAGGAGTGATTACACTGCAGAGCCACTTCAAACAACTGGACTGCAAACTCCAAACTCCCCTCTAGTTTAATATTTGTGAGAAAAGAAGGGAAAAATTCATGTGTCTATGTAGGCTGGAAGGGAAAAGGTCAAAATGGAAGTGGAGAATCCTTTGTTGGCAGGGCTATGCTGCTAGACTTAGAAGCACAGCCAAGAGGTGAGACCCACAGGTTTGGCCATCAGAAGAGAAGAACTAGTCATCAGCCAGCATGGATGATACAGCAACTGGGAAAGAGAATGCAACAGTGGAACATAAGGAAAAACTTGGGTTTGGACCTGAAGTTCTTCATTGCAGAAGAACCTCAGGTCCAAACCATCCCAGGGCCCCTGATTTTCCAATTGAATTGCCTTTGGGTGGCCAAGGGTGAGCAAAGCTGTGTGATAAGACACACTTGAAGGCCTGACCTGAAGCCCCTGTCACAAATTCAAAACAAATAGCATGGAAAAAAACCCAAAGGAGCAGGTTTTAACCAGCCTTGGTTTGCAGCCAAGGTGGGCACATGGTTGGCTTTTGAGGGACTGGACAGCATATGGCACAGAGACCTGGCTTGTTGTGAAAAATGGGGTATAATCAAACCTGTCAAACTGCTATTGGCAGCTAGGGTGAGGAAAAACTCTGTGCACAGCCACTTGGAGGAAACCCACTTGTCACTGCCATGCAAAGTGTCTTCTGGCAGTAAATACACGCTCATAAAGTGCCTCTCAGCTTAGGGAGTTTTGTCCCCAGTCCCTGGGTTTCTCCTGGAGTCCTGCACTGCTGTGGGGAGGACAGAGTGGGGAGTGTCACAGCTGGGGGGAACAAAAGGCAAGTGCTGGGGAGTGGAGGGAGGAGGAAAATGAGCCAGTAAGCAGGGCCAGAAGCAAGAACAGCAGGAGGAGCTAGAAGGGTGGCAGGAGGACAGGGGGGAGTCACGGCCACCAACAGGTGTGCTGGCAGAGGAGCACGGGAGGGGCCTGTCTGGTGAGGGTGCCATGGTGTGGGTGAGGGTGTAATGGTGTGGGTGAGGGTGTAATGGTGTGGGTGAGGGTGCCATGGTGTGGGTGCCATGGTGTGGGTGAGGGTG
>VXBZ01011714.1:658-24769 GCA_013399135.1 Heliornis fulica | reverse complement strand
ATGGTGTGGGTGTGGGTGCCATGGTGTGGGTGAGTGTGTAATGGTGTGGGTGAGGGTGCCATGGTGTGAGTGCCATGGTGTGGGTGAGGGTGTAATGGTGTGTCCCCAGCCAGGCAAAGGGAGGAGGAGGAGGCAGGATGCTGTCAGAGAGGCTCTGTGATTGATGAGGCCTCTGTGGGTGGTGGGGGGGCTGTGTTTTGAGTGCTAAAGTTCTGAGTGCTAAAACCTGAAAGCAAGGACTCAACAGGGGAGTTTCTTTGTAATCTGTCTGCCTGGTCAGTGCTGGCAGGGCAATGAGGGCGAGGGGAAGTGCAGCCCTTCACCTATGGAAGTCCAGGCAGTGCCCAGCTTCTGCCACATCTCTGCAGAGCGTGTGGGGCCATGAGCTGGGCTTGCAAGTGCAACTCCAGCTGTCATGCAAGGGACTCCAAGTCCTAGTTCTGCCCCCCAGCCTGGGAAGGCTGAACAGAGCTCTGCCAGAGCAACACAGGCCAGAAATAACCTCGAATTTTTGTGTCTTGAGTCATCAGCCTGTGCTTTGATTTTAGGCTGCATCTCTGGACAAAAGCAAGTAGCACAGGGCTTAAGGGCAGCTCAGACTGGGCTTGTTTGTGCCCCTTAATGTTCTTCTCCCTCTGGCCTTGGATTTGGCTGCTTTCTGCAGTGCTCCTGCTCCCCAAGAGCATCACAGGGAAGCAGGAGCACTGCTCAGGCATTAGATCCAGGCATTTCAAATATCAGCCTTGTTTCTTTCAAAGAAAGCACTGAAAGCACCTCTCTTAGGGCCTCAGATGCCTTAAAATGTTGCTACTGCTGCTTGGGGTGGCTGGTTTGTGATATCAATGGCCTGCCTTAGCTGTGCTAAATGCACTTACATGGGAGCAATAGCAACGATCTGGAATTCAGAAAGTCTACAAACAGGCAGCCCTGTTTTAATTAGTTGAGTACAGAGACTAATTAATATGCAAATGAGGAGCTTACCAATATTAATCATCTGGTTTACTAGGCTGCTTTACTAAAGACTTTCTAAAAAAAATTGGCAGATGAAGTTTCCATGACATTAAAAATCAGCTAAACACCTCTCTGAGAAATACCCTCTGCTTAGCACAAGGGAAAGAGAGAAAGGAAGAGCAGGGCTTTTTTTTTTAATTTTATTTTTTTTAAGGAAAGCAGCAGTGGCTAAAGCTAATTCTGTCTTTGGCAAGTGTCACACAGGCTGTCTGAGCCAACCTTTTCCAAACCCTAATTGAAAGGAGTTCAGCAAGGTGGACACCAGAAAGGGCTTAGACCAACAACCACACATGGACAGGTGCTTCTGAAGCACATTTTGACTAAAGCACCAGGTAAAATCACACTGGGATGTATCTTCTGTGGTTTCCCTGGCTCTGCTCCTGTTGCTAATGCCTTAAAACACCATCACTGAAGTCCTGTCCCTGAGCTAGGCCACTCTTTACTCTGCTTGGTTTACATTTTGCACTTGACTGAGCTTTCTAGGTGAGTTTTGTGGAGCTTCTTGTCAAATTCACTCTCTGATTCTCATACATTACTTCGATGCAATTGCATATGGGTTCCCCTCACTGCCCCAGGGAATGTAGAAATCAAATAAAGAATGTTTTCATTGCTAACAAATCTGCCAAAGCGTTTCTGTCCCTCCTGGTTTTCATATCCCTTTACCCCTGTGTTCCCTCTATTAAAAGAGGAGTCTACACTCTTGGTGTAGTGTGTCCCTTTAAATGAGTGAGAAAGTGAGAATGAGATTTGCAAACCTCTTCTTGATTCACAGGTGGGACCGAAAGTCTGCCAGCAAAATACTTCAAAAAAATTAAAGACAGCCTTAAAAATGAATCCAAAAACACTGGCTGATCTTCGGTGCCAGTGAGCGGAGCTTGGCGGGTGGTTTGGATTAAAGAGGTTCCTGAGGTTGCAGAGCTGGAAAATGGAAATAGCTCAGCAGCACCTGCCATCACTCCTGAGATAGGCTTCTCCCTCCCAGCTGACCATGTGCAAGAGACACATTTCATTTATTCAGAAACAAGACCTGGGCTGAGGCTGCCCTTGCTCTTCATTCACCTGCACTTAAGTGACAGCCAGGATCTGTTTCAGTGCTGAGCTGGGGATACTGAGATGAGAAAGATAACTGAGCCCCGTGCCCTCTTCCAACACCCCCTGAAAAACCCTACTGCTGCTAACTGGTAACAGATTTACCCAGAGCTGTGGGTAACGTGCCTGTAACATGCTTTAATTTAAGCTCCTGCCTTTGATGCTCGTTCTTCCTTCCAGCACTGCCCTTTTCATCACTCTCAGCTCCATGCCTCGGGAGCTCTTGGGGCTGTAGCAATGCCAGGGCAATGGCAGGGGCCAGGGTCCTGCTCCAGTGCTTGCAGGACAGGGACAGGGACAAAGAAGTAAGGTCATGCTGTGGATGTGTGTCTGGGAGTAAAGAAGGGAAGCAGAGGTGGAGTAGTGAGGACTGGGAGATGTCACATCAGGGTGGGAGGGTCTAGAGGCTTTGAATCCACCTCAGGAATAAGGTTTAATACCAGGGTCTCTGATACTCACCATCATCCTAACACTTTCCTTAAAATCTGAGCCTCATCCCCTCTGGCACTTGTGGAACATCCCAGCTCCCTGTAAGAGGTAGAACCACAGCATTGGTTCTACTCTTACTTCTTACATTGGTTCTACTCTTACTTCTGCCTGTAAGAGGTAGAACCACAGCATTGATCCTGGCACCCCCCAAGTCCTGAGACACAGCCTGGGGGTGAAGCAAGATGGGAGACAGGAGGTTGGCAAACCACCTCCCCATGTTGGTTAAGGGTCCTTGTCTCCCTGAGGGATTCATCCTGTTGTCCCCAAGGGGATAGAAATCCCTCCTCCTGCAGCTCCATGACTTGTGCTTGTCTTTCCCAGATAAATCCACCACTGAGTGGTCACAAGGATCAGGCAGTTTGCACTCCCTGAAGAGCCCCCATTTTGCTGACATGAGCAACTTAGAGTAGCCTGAAAATTTAGGGTGTGTGAAACAAGCTCTTCCTAAGCTTAAGACTAATAGTGATATTCCCACAGGGAAAAAGTACCCCGTGGATTGGAGGGATTTTTAACAGGGAGATGTTTTCTCTCAGTATTAGCAATGCAAATAGCAGCACGGTGCTAGAGTTTGGTAATGGAAGGATTAAATTGTGTAGAAACCTACTGAGGAAAAAAGAAAACATGTCTTTTTTTTTTTTGCCCCCTTTTTCCATGGCAAGGTAAGGAGAACTGAATGAGAATTAAACATTCAAACTATTTTTTTAGAGGAAATTTCATTTGTGTCGTTATCCAAACTTCTGGTGGAAGTTTGATTTGTCTTGGTATTTTTTTAAGGAAAAAAAAATTTGCAAATTTTAGTTTGGCTTTATTTTTATGGCACATCAAAAGTTCCAGGGGAAAATTAAGACCAATCTTGTTCTTTGACAGAAGCACAAGGATAGGAGAAAGACTGTAAAAAAAGAAGAAGTTTGGATAAACCCAAGCAATTAAGTGTCTCTTCTCTGGTACAAAATCCAGGAAAAGAAAAAAAAAGACCATTGAAATAGTCCTTCCACACCCTGATATAATCTCTTTGAAACAGTATAAACCTCAGTGATGATTAATATATTTTTGATGGTTTATATGAATCTTGAGGGGGAAAGGAAGCTTCTGCCATTTTAATTCCTTTGTTAATGTCTTTATGAATGCAATTAGCACTTCATTCACGCTTCTTTGTTTCTGGATCCCATTATGATATGGCTTATGCCAACTTCTTTCTCCCTGGAGAGGCTCAGCACTCCACTCAGCTGCTCAGCTGAGCACTGACAAACTCAATTTACCCGAGGAGAGCGTGAGATGACACCGTGACGTGGCTGTGATAGGGACAAACGGTCTCTTGTGTGCCCAACAAGGCTTCACCTGTCCTGGGAAAGTGTGTCTGTACACAGGTAAGTGAAAGAGTAACAAGCCTGATTTACCTGACAAGAAAGTCAGGTAAATCAGGCCCAGTTTAAGCCCTGCTGCAGCTGGGCTTAAACTGGGCCTGATTGAATAATTAGATATTTCAGTTTAAGCCCTGCTGCAGCTGGGCTTAAACTGGGCCTNCTGCAGCTGGGCTTAAACTGGGCCTGATTGAATAATTAGATATTTCAGTTTAAGCCCTGCTGCAGCTGGGCTTAAACTGAAATATCTAATTATTCAATCCCTTTTGTACTCTTGTACCTCACCTGCTCACAGGACCCCCATTTGGTTGCTCTCCATTTCCCCATATGAAGCTAAACCCATCCCTTTTATAACCCCATCACCCTCCATGTACAATTTTATGCCAGGGGTAGGTTTACCCCTCAATTTTTTTCCTGTTATCTCCAAAAGTCTCTGACATAAGCTGAACACCACAAGCTCCAGCTCCTCCACAAGCTCCAGCTCCTGAGACCACACAGCTGGAAACCAGACTCTTACATCACGGAGGGCTTGGGCCCACTGGGGTCTGATCCTGACTTGTGGTCTATTGGGGTGAGTTAGGAGGAGTCCCAGTGAGGTGAGTGGGATCACAGTGGTGTAAAGCTGAAGTCAGAAGTCCATGAGAGCAGATTTTGGCTGCTCTCATGGACTAAAAGGCCTGATCTCCTTCTGACTTCAGGAGTGGACATTCATAGATGAAGGGACAGTGAGCATCAAGTGCCTCAGTGCTGTAGCACCCACGGGTGGTCTCTGAATAACCCACCACATACTGATTCACACCTAAATACTTTTGGAAATGTGGTTCTGAGCTCCTCCAAGGCCAGGGCTCAAAGAGCAGCCCTGATCCAGGGGTGAGCTGACTGTGCAATGTCAGGGCAATCCAAGGTTTGAACCTGCTGGAGCCCAGCAATGCCCCCAGCTGCAGGAGGACAAGGTTTTTGCCACCCCTGCCAGGGCAGTGGATGGTGGCAGATGCAGGATCAATGAAATAACTACAAATATTCTGAGAAAGCTGAAGACTTCTCTCATCAGACAATGGGATGAAGGCAGTGAAGCCATAAGATATTCCTCCTGCCAAAAACTTCTGGGGAAGGGGACTGGGGAGAAGCTGGTTTGAAGCATTGTAGACCCTTTCTCCCTCTTTTTCTGCTGGTCCCACGTACTCTTTGCCTTCCCCAGGGCATCCTGGCACACAAAGCACATCAGCAGGCACTGAAGTCCCTGTGAGCTCCACATCCCCTCTTGCACTGCCCCCTTTTACCCGAGGAACCCACTGCCAAGTAAAGAGGATCCATCATGAGCCAGAGGGGAGGGAGAAGCTGTGGGCTAAACGCCCGAGGAAAAGAGACAGAAATCCTTTATCACTTATTAAATGTGCAATTCAAAATCTGGTGAATAGGGAGATGAAAAGCTCCTGCTTGAGAAATGGAGAGAGAAATTGCATTCTGGCCTCCAGGAAACCTGTGCCTATAATATTAAAGATGTGCAAATAAATAAATAAAGGCAACAGCTAGATTTACGTGTCTAATATCCTGGCGTGCCGTGATCGCTGTCGATATTTTACTTTTTTATGAGGTTCTCCAAAAATCTATGGCCCTTTCCTTTATTAATTGTAGATCCTCATTGCAAAGGTCTCTCACATGTCTCCAGCAACTAGGTCTTAGCTGTCAACTCCATTAAATTCCATTATAATATGGCATGATTGAATGCTCCAGTGGGATTGGCCAGCCAGTGTGTATTAATATATTATGGAGCACGCAGAGGCAGGCACCAGCACCTTGCTGCATTCACAAAGATGCTCTTGTGTTTACTTTTTTTTTTTTCCCCCCCTCCTCTGCCTGCATGTCTGCTGTTTCAGTGGAAACCAGCGTTGCTGTAAATTATCCCAGGCAAAAAGAACAATGTAAACGGCCAAGGAGCTTTCCCTGGGATGTGGAAGCCAGCGGCCATCCCTCAAGTGAGCAGCTTCTCATCCTCTGCCTCTGTTTGTACGACTTTAATTAGTTTGTGTTTGTGCAGTATGAAAATCTAGGAGGCCCATGGTATTTAATATTGAAGAGCAGAGGATTTCCCACCCTGACAGTTAGAAATAGGGTTGATATGCTGCCAGGCAGGAGAAGAATCAGAATCCAAATAGATGGGATCACAAAATATTATTATTTTTTTTAAAGTAAGATACACTGAAGCATCACCTCTGGTCACCTACAAATGAAGAAATATTTCTAACCAATACTGGGTGGGAGGGAGGTTCTTTGGCCTATTTTGGAAGACTGGGGAGAGGACTTTCTCCCCATCTTTCCACACCAAAAGCTCTGTTTGCTGTCCCTGTGGGAGGAAGAAGTACCCCATGTGGCTACAAAGCCCATCCTGCAACCCCTTGCTCTCCTCAGAGCCTGAGCAGCCAGCTAGTGCAGAGCTCTGAGGTGGTGTGAGCTGAAACAGATCCCTGCAAGCTGGCTGGACCCCTGTCCAAAGGTGAGGAGAGTCCCTTACATGCCACTCTGCCTCATCCTGCCCCATCCCATCACCTGCTTCATCATCTCCCATCCAGCCTCCCTCTTCTTTGGAGAGAGTGGAGGTGAACTGAGTCCTTGCACATCTTGGGTATTTGCCCCAATTCAGGCTGATGTTTTGCTCCAAGAGCCAGGTTTTGTTTCAGCTGCATGAATGTCTGGTGGTCTTTTAGGCTCCTGTAGCATGCAAAGGGCTCTGGCAGATTATACATATGGGCAGTAGAAGACTTGTACTTTTCTGGGGGGGTACATGTAGGGTAGATAGGCTGTCACCTGAAATGATGCTGGTTTTAGCATCATTTAGATTAAATTAGACAATTTAAATCCCACTCTCAGTGCATGTTGGGTACAACCCAACTTAGGCACCTTCTGTTACTACTAGGAAGGCAAAAGAGCAAAGCAAGACCACAGACTCTGACTGAAAATCAGTTTAATTCAGAATTAGGGAAGGAAAAGGACATGTGACAGTGCATTCAGCTCTCAAACCATGTGTAGCTCCATGAGGTCTCTACTTTTCCAGGGATGCTGTGATCTTCTGCCTTTAGCAGCAGTAGGTCAGCACTTGTAGGTCTTCAGAGAGAGCTCTGCTGGGTCACCAGCCTCTCTCAGCATGTTGCAGCCTTGGGCATTGGTGCTATTAACTCCTTTTACCCATGTTTTACCCTTGACATTTCCAAGCCCTCTGTGCTACCATGAGCAGGGACATGGCCAGAGCAGCACCAGCCTCGTGAAATTCCTGGAGTATTATAGGGGGGCTGCCACAATGATATTGCCTGAAAACCAGCCTCCTCCTCCTCCTCCTGCCTGAAAACCAGCCTCCTCCTCCTCCCCTGATTCATGCAGGATCTGCATGAGGAGGAGGAGGAGGAGGCTGGTTTTCATGAAGGAAACTGCACATTCTTCACTGTGCAGTTTCAGTCCCTGTGCTCCTGACACACTAATTGCCGTGGTCAGAGATGTCGCCTTGCCCAACTCAATCTGCTTTTAAAGACAAAAAAAACCCTCACCTAATTCCATAATTCATCCTTAGCATCACACTCCACTTGCTTCCAAAGAGGAATCATAGGCAGATTGATCTGTCATGAGGGCTAAAGATGTCCTGGTATTAGGGGATGAGGCCAGAGAGAAAAAGATGCTGCTCATACTAATAGATTGCAGTTCTTTTCCCGGAGGATATCATTGCCTTTAGCCAATTCAAGAGACTAACCATCCAATTTAGGAGAATAAAAATAATCATTATGGTTACAACAGTGAGCAGGGGAGAGAGGGGGAATTAAAAAAAAAAGTAAAAGTAAAAAAATCAAACCTTTCTGAGAAATGAACCTTTCTGAGAAATGAAAGGGGAAAGGGGGGGGCTTCTGCTTTCCCAAAGATGTGCTTCACCTTTGTGCCTGCACTGCACAGAGAGGGAAACCAGTCTGCTTTGTTCCTCCTGGAGCCAAGTCAAGGGGTAACAGTGTAAAACAGGAGCTGAGGCTCCGTTTCCTTAGATCAGGGGAAGATGTAAATGTGTAAAATGTGGTGGAAGAGGGTTGATTTTTTTTTTCTTTCTTTCTTTTTAAAATATTTTTATTTTTTATTATTTCTCTCAGGAATGGTCTGACAGCCCCAGGCTGGAGTATGTGTCTCTCCCAACTACTCTGTCACCCTGGTAACCATGGAGACCATGACGATCGATTAGATGCCATCTGATCTCAACCTCATAAAAACCCCCACACGTGCACCCGCGCGTACGTGCACGCACTCACAGACGAAAAAAAAACCAACCAACCCCAAACCCACCACTGAAAACAACAACAACAACAAAAAAAACACCAAAAAAACCCCCCAAACAACCAGGCAGCAGATGGCAACCAGGCCACTAGACCTGTCTCCAGAGAGTGAGGTGGAGAGAGGGACTGAGAGACACAGGCGGAGAGAGATCATGAGGGAAAGGGGAGAAAAAAAAAAAAAGGAAAAAAAAAAGACAAAGAAGGAAAAGGTGGGGAGGGGGGAGACAAAGAAGCAAAGGGATCAGAGGAGAGGAAGGAATGAGGGAGAGACAGGAGCCAGTCTGCAGCAGATGTGGTTTCTGGGAGACCTGTTAGGGTGGAGCGGGGATCATTTACACTGCCTGCGGCTCTGGTTTGCTTTGAGGGTGGAGAGTGATCAAAAAAGAGGAGAAAAGTATAAAAATACCAGGTCAAATCCAAGGGAAAGCCTGGAGGACTCAATAAATTCACCTTTGTGTGCTTCTGCCCCTGCAACAGCTGATTGCCCTGCACATGGTCAGGCTGAACAAGATCTCGCTCTAAGGGTGCCAGAGGGGGTCCAGAGGGAGACTGGAGCTGCCCAGCATGTGGAGGCCAGAGCAGGTATCATCCCAGAGCTCCTGCAAGAGCTTGGTGCTACCAAGCACCAAGGGCTGCTGCTATGCTCTGGTCACCCTGCTTGGGATCTGTCATGGACAGAGCCAGAGGAGCTGCCTCACCTCCACGTCACCTCCATGGACCCATGGGTGGTCTGACCAGACACACCATCACGAGCCTGGAGGTGACAGGCAGAAGTAAAACTGAAATCCTTCACAGCAGGAACTCCCCTGTCTGTACAGCACCTACTGGTCACACAGTAAGAGACACTTCAGGATGCCTCACCAGCAGCAGAGGACAGAGATATGCCCCAGTGAGGAGAGCAGAGATATTCCTTTCTCTTTCTAAGTTGGCATCAAGTTGGGCATGGGTTGGCAGCGTGGGATTGCTTTCAAACATCTGCTAACTACTAATGCATCTATTTCCCACCGTGGTATTTTTAAGGAAATTATTCTAAATTTTACTGGATTAATGAACAAATGCAAATATGGGCTCAGTCCCACCTCAGAGATACAGCAAGAGGACCAAGAACTGAACAAGTGGGCTGAGTTTGGACTCTTAGGTCATCAGGGGTTTGCTTGACAAGCCAAGCTGTGTTTCTTACTCCTGCCTGCCAAAAGATGACTGGAATGCCCAGTTGGGATCACCAGAGCATACCCAGGGAATTTTCTGAAATAAGCAATAATGAAAATCAATATCCCATAATGCACAGGAGTACAAGAAAACTGGCATGTTTGCTGTCTGTAACAAATTCTGAGTGGTTGATTCCTCTGTTCTGACTTAATTGCTGTGGATGATATGACCAGATCCTTAGGAACAGAACACAGAATGTTGGTATTTGGGTGACCATAGTTAAGTTCTCAACAATTAAGAGGTACTGAAACAAATATGGCCTTATCTTCAGAGCTCATGGATATACATAAACCCTCTAACCCTGGCTGTGGAGGAAAACAAATCTTTATTTAGATGGTAAAATCTGACTTTAATTTTATTCACTCAACTATAAGAATATAAGCCTCAGTGCTTCCACAGGTAATTAGCAGTCCTTGTGTGGGTTCCTCTTGAAATGACACCCATAATGGAGAGCTTGGTGCTAGAGCTTGCTATTCTTGTTCTTTATATATTGGTTCTTTTCCCACTGGCTTAACTGGGAGTGGAGGCAGATTTCTCTTGCAAGGAAGTACTTACCCACAGCTTTCTATTCCCTGTCCTCCTTTCCAAGTGTCCTACTAGCCAGTCTGTG
Source organism: Heliornis fulica (assembly GCA_013399135.1). NCBI lineage: Eukaryota > Metazoa > Chordata > Aves > Gruiformes > Heliornithidae > Heliornis > Heliornis fulica. The sequence goes on along the minus strand of VXBZ01011714.1, from coordinate 14,696 downwards.
AGCCCTAAGGCTTCCATTCAGTGGAGCAAACATACCCTCTGCTGTTTGGTTTTGGGAGGGGGGCAGTTTTCAAGCCAACTCAAAGTTTTCCCACAACTCTGCCTCCTCGTCCTGCATCTCGTTTTCCACCTGCACGCTTAGCCCAGCTATCACAAAAGACTCTGACCATTCCATCCTCCTCTGTGCCAAGAGCCACTTCTTAAAACAATTTCTCAGAGCTTCTCCAAGTCTTATTTAACCAACAGGATGAGAAAAGTAATCTTACTTCAACCCCCGGCTCTCAAACAGAAGGGCATCACCTCACAACGCGGGGCAAAGATTCAATTTAAAGATCTCCAAAGCAGCCATTTTGCCTGGAGAATTCACTGTAAATACCTGATATCCACAGAGACAAGGACAAACCGTAGGTTTTGGGATGAGGAGCAGTAGCAATGACCCCAGGTTGGGGCAATCAGTGTTATTTTGAGGAGAGTGCCTAGTTTGGCTGGGCTGCAACCACAGGAGAGCAAGGAAAAAGTGTTGTGGGCCTGCAGTAAGGAGCAAACCAAGAAAGCATAAATGACATAGCCATAAAAAAAGAATTTATACCAGAAAATGGGTGGCCAGGCACACAGGCCTGGATCAGCACCCATGAAACAGCGGTGGGCACGGCCCCTGATGTCACTGGAGAGACCAGGTGGCCCACACAGTGTGGTGTCATAGTGTTGCTAATGAAAGGTGTAAGACCACTCCTACCTACTACTGAAGTTTCCAGAGACTCACCTGAAATTGAATGGAATGGTATTGAAATGCTTCTGAGTGTCTTGAGTGATGCCATGGCCTTTTATCAGGCTGATATAGTAACAAATTACTACAAAAATAAGACAAGCTTTTGAACGTGTATGACCTCTTCAGGTCTGACACAGGGTTGGGTGCTGGAGAAGATTTCACGAGGCACCTGTCTGAAGTTCTTGTTTTTGAGTGTGTGAGAGACACTGGATGATGGAAAAGCCTCTCACAGGCCATAGAAAACCTGCTGGCTAGAGTATTTAAAACTAGGCAAAACACTAGTAAAGGTACTTCAGTTGCCAGGGGAAAAAGGGAGCAGGTGGGACCTCATAGATCTTTTCCATCTCTTCTCTGGACCAGAAGAAGCATGGCTTGAGAAACCCATTGCAAGCAAGTCTTCAGCCCTGGCTGTCCTTCTGAAATGGGGGAGGACAACAAACACTGGAGCTCATGTTTTGTTTCTGGGCCTGGGTGTTTTTGTGTCTTTGTTACGAGTTTCACCAGGTCTCTGTAGCTGCTCAGCCATCCTGCTTTTATGACAAAGGGCCTCAGGCTAAAGCTCAGGAGATCTGCTCACTCCCTGCTCAGGATGGGCCAAATTCACTAATTTCAAGAGGTCCTATGTTTCTTTGCCTGTTGGCTGGCCACAATCATTGAGACCAGCCATGAAACTCATCTTTACTTACTTTTCAATGCCACAGGTCCCAAGGCTTGTTTCTGTCTCAAGTCAAAAGTCATGCAGGATTCCTGAGTTTGAAGAATTTAAATTAGGGGATGGTGTGGGATAGCCAGATAGATTAATACACCCAGATAAGTTGCCTCTGAATGATGCTTTAAGTTCAACATGACCTGATCTTACTGCTGCTTACTTTTTCTTTTCCTTTTTTGTTACCTTCCTCTTTTTCTTCTTTTTTCCTGCATTTTACCTCCTTGCAGTATGCTGTCACCTCTCCTTTCCCTGAGGTAGTACAAAGCCCTGATTTACCTCAGTAGAGCCAGTTTCAGACAAGATGACCCAGAGCAGGCTGCTCACAGCTTCCAGGCCTCTTTCAGACTTAGCCTGACGACTCTCTTCCTCATGCAGCTTTCTGTCAAGGCTTGCCCTGGATTTGATTCCCCCCCCGCCTTCAGAACCACATCCCACCACTTTGATATAGTGCAATGCCAATTATTTCAGTGGTGACATGTGAGGATAAAGTTGTGGGGGAGGAGGATGAGTAAGTCCCTGAGAAATCACACTGGCCAGATCTTCAGAAGCACTGAAGAAACTAATTCCCTTCAAAATCAATACTGCAATGCCGTTGAGGAATCAAAGCAATGCACTTGAGTGAGAGCAGAGCTGAATATACCTGTGAACAAGTGTCCTGATCACATCCACTGCAGCGCCTGATCCCCTCTCCCTTGCAGTATTACAAGTCACGAGGAAATTAATTGCAGTCCACAGGGCAGTGCAATCATAAACCATGGGTAAATGAGGGGAGAATCAGGGCCAATAAAAATACACTCACAGTGATCCAAACACTCTTTGCCAGCCCATTTTTTTCTCCCCTCTTCTATTTTTTGTCTTCTGTTCTTCATGCTTAACTTCACTTCTCAGGCTTCCTAGCACTATGATTATTATTATTGCTATTATTATTATTATCGTTGTTGCTTTGTGGGCTGAGAGTTGCAGATCTCAAGAATAAAGCAGATGTCAGCAGCTCCGAAGGATCCTATTCTATTACACAGCAGAACAAATGAGTATGTCAAGGAAGGGCTCTCCAATCTAACAAGAAAACAGCACAAACAGGCACAAAATAAATAAATAAAGAAACCCTGCGGGGACAGGCAAGCTAGTTCTGATTAGATATTATGCTAACATGATGCCTACTTTCCACGCTAACGGTGTTTTAATACATTTAAATGATACTGGGGAAATAAGTCATGAAATAGGAGAAGAAGCCTTCATGTCAGAAACGATTAAGATTATCCAAGGGGCCCAGACTGCCTCTCTCATGGAAACGTGGCTCACTAACGTAGCCCAAACGGTGTTTACACAGTGTGCCCAGCACCATCTCATTACCTTTGCCAGTGATTGCTGTTCCCAGCTGAGAGAAGAGAGCAGTCTGGCTGGTGAGGAGGAGGACATCACCAACATCTGCACCACGGCAAAGTCTCAGCCTCTGCTGAGGCTCCAAGAGGCCCCTGGGCTGTGCAAGGAGGTGCCATGGAGGAGACACCTGGGCATCTGTAAGAGGGGTTGGAGGCAGCTGCCATGTTGTTGCCCACACTTGATGCTTACAGGGTTTTTCCTGCAGAGGAGCTGTGAGCAAAGCCAAGCTCTTTGGAAGTGCATGTTTCCAGAGCAAGGCTGTCCTTGCAGTTCTTATATCTCCAAACTTTCTGAGAAGGGAGAAAAACAAGTCTTGCCTGACTCAGTCTACAGCCTTTCATCTTTCTCTTCTCCCCAGCTACCTCCCCGTGTTCTCCCATCCCACAGACAGGAAGATCAGTCCTTTTCTCCCAAAGGACTTGTAAAAAAAGTCTAAATATACTTGTCAAGCCCTATGCAGCACTGTTAATGTTGCTTGTGAAACGGTGGCCTTGGAAGACTCCATCTCACAAGTCTTTGCAGCCCCGGTAAATGGCCCTTTATTAGCTGCAGCCCATAATTTCCTTCCTCCCGTGACCCATGCTGCAATTTTCCTTGAGATGACAAGCTATGAATGAAAAGCATACTCATTTCCCAGCTACAGCATATAAAATATGGATATGGGCAAGAAATCTTGAATCCATCAAGCAAGTGGAGACTTTTCCTTTTGAAGCCTAAAGGCTCTAAGGACTCAGGGCTGGGCTGAAGCCTTCATAGCCTGTGAGCTGGAGCCTGCTCAGGCACAGGGCAGTGATACTGATCCCAATTACCAGTAACTTGATTCACCCAAGTGCTCTGCCAGATGAGCTTTGACAAAACCAGCAGCAGAACTTCCTGGTGACCCTCCTCTCATTATTCCCTTCGCAGATACAGCAGATGGGAATGTGTGTCCTCCTGTGGCTCTGCCATGGCAAAGCCTGGTGCATTAGCTTAAAAGCACCGAGACACCAGATGATGAACTGGAGCTGCTGAGACTTTCTGTCACGGGGGCAATAACTTGTGCCTGATGGACGAGGCAGACAGCTGGATATGAAAGTAGCCTAAACTGCCACAAAAAGACTTGCCAGCTCATCTGTCAGCCCTAAGTGAGCGGTGAATCAAACTGCATTAGCTTCTGCTCAATACTGCAGAGCAGCAGTTGTCAGGAAGATCGTAACCAGCACGCACAGGGGAGCAACTCACAACTCAGTCCTTGTTTTAGGAGACCACTGAGGAAGTGAGGCCAAAAAAACCCACCAAAAACAACCAAGAAGAGGACTTCAAGATGGCCTAACATACAACATTATTTCTTTAAACCTGGACCCTGAATAGAAACAAACTATGGCCGCTGTCCTTGTCACTTCAAGAAGGATGTTGAGGTTCTGGAGTGTGTCCAGAGAAGGGCAATGAGGAGGCTGAGGGAGTTGGAGAAGGGTCTGGAGAACAGGCCCTACGAGGAGGCTGAGGGAGCTGGGGGTGTTTAGTGTGGAGAAGAGGAGACTGAGGGGAGACCTTATTGCTCTCTCCAACTCCCTGAAAGGAGGTTGCAGTGAGGTGGGGGTTGGTCTCTTCTCCCCAGTAACAGGTGACAGAACTCGAGGTAATGGCCTCAAGCTGCGCCAGGGAAAATTTAGGTTGGATCTTAGGAAGAACTTCTGTGAACAGGTGATATTATACTGACACCATTCACCAAGAGTGTCATGGGGCAATGGGTGCAGCCCCAGCAGGAATTAGAAAGGCACTTGATGTGGAGCTACACAAAGCTGAACATTTACCTACAGCCTGCAGAAATGGAGACTTCTTGCCCAGAGCCTTCAACATCTGAAGCTCTCCTCCACCTGGAATTGTGTACATTTGCCAAGCCATGTGGGCTTTCCAGTGCTTTCCAGGATACTAACCTGACCTCTAGTCTTATTAAAAATTTTGAGTGGCTGCACACAATAAAATTAGACCTCATCAAAATAATGTAAGATAGCTCATATCTCATAGAATTTTCACCTCAGGATGCTGGATGCACATTCAGACTTTTCTGCATCTAACACTCTCCAGGCATATTTTCAAATTAATCTGAAAACCAGGAAAGCTTGAAGCACTTTTTAAAGGGAATGCTGTAATTTTACATAATCGTGACTCCAGAAGGACTCCAGACTCCCTGGTGAGATATCAGGCTTCTCCTAACCCTGCAGAAATGAACATATAGGCAACAGAACAAGGAGTAAATGAGAATGAGAATTATAACATGCAATTTCATAGACATGCAAAGCTTCTGCTTTTTCTTTTTCTTCCTTAAATCTAGCCCTAGAGTGGAGTTTTCTTGAGAAGACAATCAGGAAAAAATGGAGTCTAAGAGGAATGTAAAGAAGCAGCCTTACAAATATCCCTGTCTGAATACTGGTGTATACATACATAAATACACACAAGAACTGCTGCCCTAGGAGGCTTCAGTAGAGTTCCTAGAAACATCAGGCATTGTCCTAGATACAAAAAGGAATTGTCTGCCACTCATGAGGAGACCATGAGAAGATAATGGATGGAGGTTATTTTGTCCTTTGGGAAGGCTGTGGTGTTAACTTGGACTGAGCCCAAACCAGCCAGTCTTCTTGGTAAGTCTTCTTCCCTTCAAATAGGGGTCACCCAACTGAGTGTTTTGAGAACCATTTATGATGAATGGTAACAATGGGGAAACAAAGGAGAAAAATAAGGGGTGCAGACAGGAAAGATAACTGTGGGCAACTGACAGATTTCATATTGAGAACGATATGTTCAAGAAAGGATGCAAGAAACCACTCTAATACTTACAGCAGGAGGCAAATGAGGTCAAAATTACTCGAACAGAAGACATCATGGTGACATCAGCTGGTTTAAGTTCAAAGAAGAGCTCAAAAACAATGCTCCATAGCTTCAGTGGGATGGAGGAATGTGGTCAATGGAGATGATCGAGAATGCAGAAGACCTGGTCACCTTCCATATGCTCAGGTCTAGGAAGCAAGAGCTCTGGAAGTTGAGGGAGAAGCAGCTACTCAAGTAAAGAGGATGTTAAAACCTGCTCAGAGGTGGAGTCTAGGATATGGTGTGAACCTCTATAGGAAAGGAATGGCTTTTTAGATCTCTCATTGTCCCTGAAAATGGTTTGTTAGGAAAAGCAATTTATTAGGCCTGAGTCACTTCTTGGAGTACATCAGTTTGCCTCCTGTGCCAGGAGTGACCATACAGCTCCCAGGAGCCAGTGTAAAGCCAGTGATGGCTGCTCCAAGCTGAACAAGTGGACATAAATTGGTCAGTCTGCTCGCCCAAAGCCCCTCACGCTGGCAGTACCCTTGCTGTTTGTTCCAGGCATTCCACTTTTGGGAATTTCCATTATGCCTTTTCATTATTAATCAGTTAGTCTTAGTCCCTGTTTACAAGGGAGTGGGAACAAGGGGAGCCCAACAAGCCAGGGAGGGATGTGAGGAAGGATGCTACGACTTTCTTTGTGCCAACATAATTAGGGCCCTCCCTTTCCTGGCAACATTCACCCAGAGATCTCAGGCACTCACCTCGCTCCACACTTTCTTCTGTGTTAGGTTGGGAAACTCCCCCTTTCCTGGGGACAGAGCTGAGGCAAGGAGAGGTGGAGTTGTTTGTCTGAGAGCACTTTCTGACTCAGTTGTGGGTCTGGGCTTAGAGTCAAGAAGTCCTGGCTCTCTCTTCATCCAGTATCACCCTCACATGCCTCTGGACCTCCCAGTCCAGGTGCAAAACCATGGGGAAGGAAGGCTGAACAAGCAGCCACTTTGGATGCTGACTGTGTAGGCATGGTAAGAAAGGGATATGTGTCATAGCCAAAAGCACCATTTTGTCACCATATGGATCTCTGATGCATCCACATCTTGAAGGGTACATTCTGGTTCCCTTCCCATTCCAAATGACAGCAGAACTTGTCACAGGAAAGGAGCATAGATGGACAAGGGCAGGCACCTGCTCCCAGGCAAGTTACTACATGGATAAAGTAGCAACTTACTAGACAAACCTGGGAATTTTAAGGCTAGAAAAGAGACCACTGGGGTAAAAGATATGACAGAGGTGTACAAAATCAGGAAGAGTGGAAAAGCTAATGCATGAAAGAGCAGAGAATGATTGTTCATTGATCCTAAGAGTCAAGAGATAGAAGAAAAATGAAATACTGCATGTTCAGAACAAGAAAAAAAGGAAGAGTGGGGGTGTGTATATAATTTTAAAAATAGAAGTTTGAGTAAAGTAATGGAAAACAAATCCTTTGTGGATTATTAAAACCATCTGAAGAACTTCCAGCCCCAGGAGATACCAGGAGGCCACATCTGGCAATGTTACTCACCTTGATCTCATCCTTCTGTCCTAAGCCTCTGCCACAAACCAGTGCCAACATGAGCCCTTTGACAGGGCACAACAGACACACTCATGTGTCTGCAGAGGAGTCTTTAGCTGCTCTTCCCCCTACCAGTCCCATTAAACTGCTCCTAAAGAGCACTTACCTGGCTGCCACTGGCAACTTGCTGTATGAAGTAAACCTTGAAATGACATTTGTGACTGCTAGATGCCCACTGTGTCACTCCTACACACATGCTCTTAACCTTTGAGCTCTGCTTCGTAAGGACTTATCATATTTTTGAGTTGTGACACCAGACATTTGCACCAGCATCTTCCAGAGGGCTTGGTGCACCCACCTGTGAGATGCCCAGTACTGGCCATGGCTGGAGGAAGGCCACTGAACTGAGCAGAGCACCTGGGTCCTCCAGTGAGCAAGTCCTCACCCTGCATGTATCACACAGCAGGGGTTTTATTCCCTTGTCAGCTGGGATCAGCTGTCCAGCTATGACCTCTGGGGTTGTTTTACTAGTTTGAGTTCTTCCAAGTGAAGGAAGGAGACCTGGGGGCTGGGTTGCACAGCATCAGTGGAGGAAGAAGGATCTGCTAGTGGAATGCAGATGGCCCAAAAATCTCCTTTATTTATTTTTTTTTCCCCTTTTTCACAAGAAAGAGCATTCCCCATGGCTACACACACAGACACCGGATTTAAAAATAGCCAAGTTCCACCTCGGCTGTGGGGGAGTGAAAGACAGAAGACAGATGCATTGGCTGCCAGCTAGGCTTGACATCCACTTTTTCTTCCCTCACCCTGGCAGCCAGGAGTTGCAAGCACGTGCACAGGTAAGGTCCTTGGTGCCAAACAATCACACGGTGTCTGCCCCCACCGCTGCGCCCCAGCCGCGCGTGTTTGGGAGCCGCATGAGCACCCACAACCTATTTAGTATATCAGACCGAAATCACCAAGTTGCCCCAATTTTTCCTGCTTTACTCACAAACTACTCACTAGTCATCTGTGTGTGTGTGACTTGTTAGTGTGGTACAAAGGTGACTGTTCACTGTTTCTGGCTTGTTTTTGTTAAGGGCTTCAGTGTCTGCTCCGCGCAGCCGCTCTCCTGGGCACCGAGCTGTGTCACGCATGTGCGTGACTGTGTCTGCAGACCCCAGCCCATGGCAGTTTGAGGTGATCAGCTGATTTTTGAGGAGCCAAGCCTTGGTCTCACTACCTTCCCCCCCCCCAGGCAGTATGAGATTACTCCTCTCTTTCCTAACTGGCACTAATCCACACACTATTTACGCTGTCAACCAAATGCGTTCGTTGCAAACATAAGGCACTACTGCCCACGTACTCAACACTACTCTCCACGTACTCAACACTACTCTCCACGTACTCAGCAGCAGCAGAAGCCACAGGAATACAGCACACTTGGCACACTTATTTGTAAACATGCCTAAAAGCATCTCTTTATGTGTTCACTTAAATCCCATGGCTCGCAGATAACTCCCTGCCACGGGAAATTTCCCTGATGAAATTTCACATAAATTCCAAAAACCAACTTGGCAAACTCATAGAAGAAAAGTTCATCCAGTACATTAAACTGCAGTTAACCAGGTATCAGGAGAATACATCACTGTAGCTTTATATTATTCTCACAGGTTTCCCAGGCACCCTCCTTTGGTACTGCTGAAAACAAAATACCTTTGGTCTAACCCGCTGTAGCCATTCTTGGATCCTTATGTGTGTTTTCTGCAGTGTCTGATTTCTAATGCTCCTGTTCCAGGAGCATCCACTCTGCATTAGAACCCTATAGACCCATTGGAAAGCATTATATATATCATTATATATATATTTCTTGTTCTATGGGCAGAGCTTGGCAAGCTAAACATCTAATTTCTGCCTTAGGGTGATGGACTGGGAGAATGGGAAATATCCCAGGCCAGAACCACCTTAAAAGAAAAGCAGAGTTAGTCTCTTCTGCATCACAACAAGGCATCCAAACCTGTTCAGTTTAACAAAAAGAAGTCTGCAGAGTTGATATGGCCACTGCTAATGAATACTGACCTAGGATGGACCGACAGATGTGTGGGTTCACTCAGGCATCTCTCCTCCTTCAGCTGGAAATGTTTGCCCAGGTGGAATTTTCCCATTTGTCCAAAATTTCCAGACGTCTGACTGGAGCAGCAGCGAGAGCTGTAGCTGGACTCTGCGTGACTGGGAAGGCCAAGCCAATAACTGGTGCACACACACCTGCTTACAGAATCCCTACCTAAACCCCACAGTACAATAACAGAGAATTCTGAATCCAGGGGACCAAGATAAACCCAAATCCCACGGAGGGATGCTGAAGGCCTGTGTGCTGGTTTCCATATCTGCGTTTTTAATGGTGAGGAGAAATGGCTGATGGGGCGACTTACCAAAGATCACAGTGAATCCTCTTCCACCAACAGTGTTTAGATGAAGCATAAATGTTATTTCTGAAAAGCCCATTCTCATTCCTACAGGGAACTAAGAGGGAAGTCCCGTGTCCTTCAACCTGCAGGGAGATGCTCACACGGTCCCTTCTGCCTTTCAAGACTCTGCATCATCTTCCACTTCCCAAGACACCCCACCCTGAAGACAGCTGTGAATATTAATTAACATTGCAAGGATGATCTTCTGAGGTATCAAACAACATGGCAGTGGAGGGTCTTGAACACCCTGATGGTGGCACCTGCCTCTTTATAGTGGTAGTGAGAGCTTGATCTTAACGTCAGGGCTCGTCTAGTCAAACAGACAGAGAACCAAATCAGAAACCAAAGGGCATGAGCCAAAGGCTGCAAATAGGTAAAAATGACTCAGGATTTTGTCCAAACTCTGTAGGTTTCAACTCTTAGCTAGCCTGCAGTTAACCCAGACTCCTGGGTTAAACACAGCAGCTCAGAGACAGTCACACTCACGCTTGCAAGGGAGCGGTGAGAGGGGCTGCCTGTCCAGCAAACACTCACAGACCCCAGCCAGGGTAGCCTTGCACCCACAACTGGTAGCCCTGGCCCCTCTGTTCATGGCTCAGAAGGGAAAATGCCTTTTTTCCACCTTCCTGGGTTGCAGGTCATCCCTGCCAGCAGCATCAAAGTTCCCAACCCATTATTAGATCAACCTCAATCCCACTGCCTAGAGAAACCAAACACAGCCTGTGGAAAACAGAAAATACCACCCAAACGTCCGAGGAAAGCACGAGCAGAGGCACTGAGCTGGATCCAGCACAGATTTTTCAAAAGGACAAGGATTTTCATGGCTCAGTGTTCTGATTTGTTTGACCGTTTATTTCCAAGGAACACATCCAAGAGTGACAAGCTCCATTTATTTCAGCGGGCAGCATATGCCAGCAACGTGAATGGCGTATGCTGTAAAAGAGAATGGATGTTCTCAAGCATCCTGGAAAGCTGTCCCTTCGACAGATAGAGGACATGTCAGCAAGGGAAGCTCAGCTCAGCTCAGCTCTGACAAGCAGCACCATAAAAGTGGCACTGTGGGTTCCCATGTTTGATGTCTCCCCTGATTTCCTCAGGCTGCAAGTGAAAAACAATTTTCCTAGTACCTGGGAGAACCCACCTGGGTCCTTTTTTTTCTGCCTGGCCAGGCCAGAAGTCCATCTCCTCAGGCAAATGGCTACTCCAGGGTGTTAGTGCTGCACCCCTGCAGATTTTTAGTGGGTATGTGCCAAGCCAGGCTACTCTCACAAGCCACCTTACCTTCAAGTGATCAAGTGCCCCTTTTCCAGAAAATACCATCACTCAGCAGCGGTGCTCTCGGTGCTGTCTCTTCCCACCACACCCTGAAGACAACCCTCCTCTGCATCTTGCCTTTCCAAAGCCTGATCCCACTGGCCCCTGGAAGATCCTCAGTTGTGAGTCTCTGTCGTGGATTCAGCACTGCCTTTCACTTCACATCTTTTGATGGCTTTGCTGTAAGTCTCATAGCAGTGTGCAGCTTTTAATCGCTGTCATTAATGAATTAACTAATATTAGTTCCATGCTGGGTCTTATCCAGTGGGTGGTTCTGGATCATAAGGTTTTATTGGCTTGTTGGAAAGCCCTGGCAGTCAAACAAGAGTGATTTTCTTCTTGTTTTTCAGTGAGACGGTCCCTACAAAGGTTGGATGTGGGGTTTTTTGATACTGAGTCTTTCTCTGGCCACCTTCCCATTAAACTTCTGAGGTTTCTGGGAAGGTGAAGGAGTTGTGAGAGATGCAATGCCACTCACCAGGGATCATCTTCACTTCTCCTATGCCCTCAGCCCTGGGGAGCAATGTCTCAAGCCAGATAAAGGAGAAAACATGCTCGTGGCTCCCTTAAAGCCCTCCAGCATGGCAAAATTTAATCACAATTTTTCCTGCTGAGGTATCTGTCTGCTTGTGCTTCAAGATTTGCTATCATGGATTCAGTCTGCAGTAGGACAATGCAATGTACAAACTGGAGACCCTTTTGATGCCTCAGTTTTTCCTGTTCACTTTCGCTTTGTCAGGTGCAGATCAGAGACTGTGGTTTCACCCGTTATGGAGAAGCCAAGCCAATGCTCTTCATAGCTTTGAGGTCACCTTTGACACCATTTTAGAATTTCAGGTAGTCTTGATGCCATTGAGGTACTTGCTTAGTGAAGAGACCAACCATAGGCTTACACTGGCCAAGACTGGTTATAAGTCATAAGGTGGTCTTGCATCTGTGCAGCTTCCATTGGGACCATGCTGGTCCCCAACACGCAGGCTCCACTTGTGTCAAGCTATGGTTTAACAAAGAAAATAAAGAAAACTGGAGGAAGAGCTTTAGTATCCCTCCTCTTTGGCAAAATGTAACTGATTTAGTTTCCATCAACTGCATTTTCACCCCAGAATCTCTCGTCATTCTGGTTGCCCCCATGTATGGGCCAATCAGCCCCAGAAATGGTGAGGGCTGGAAACCAGATTCTTTCTCCAAGTGTAAGCAGTGGGAGAGCTCTCCACTGGGAGAATGTGGCCCTGCCTCTGGGCTTTGTGGCTTTGTCTGCTCAGAGAAGAGTTAGACTGTCAGCTCCAGCGTTTCTGACTGGCTTCTTAAGGCTAAAGAATCAGAATAGAGTCAGATACACCCTGACTCTCGTGGTTGTTGTGAGAAGACTGATGGCATCCCAGCAGGCCTGGGTAGAGGCTGCAGGCCTGGCATGCCCAGGGCAGGGTGGGAACCTCTAGATTTAACACATTTGGGAGCAGAGCAGTGGGGTAATTGTATCACAGTGGCAGTAAACAGCGCTTTATGAGGTGTCAGAAGTATCTGCTCATTACCAAAGGGCACTGAGAAGCTGCAAGGTATCTTCCTGGAAATCAAAAATAAAAAGCAAGCCATGTGATGACAGCATCTGCAGCAGAGCAGGGTGGCTTGCATGAATTAGCAGCTTGCTGGCTGTTATCTGTGCCAGCCTTAGCCATCTACTTGTTCCATCACCTGGAGCTTCTGTGGGCTGAGACTTCAGGCTTACACCTCAAGGAGTACTGCAAGCCAGAGCCTCCAGCTCTGAGCCACAGACAAGTAAGATCTGGAGAAGGTCTCCTTCACAGCTTGCTCCTTGAAAGTGTGGGACAGTGGTAATTTGGTGGAATGGAACCTCGGGTCTTGTGATGTGGAGCACAGCGGCCTTGAACTGCTCAGGATCTCCAAAAGGCACCTGTGAAGGTTAATCTAGGGGTGAACTGAATGGGCATGTGCCACAGCCTCAGCAATCTACATCCAAATCTTCCTGGCTTTCTGCCTATCTAGGAAGACCCTGGTAGGACTGGCAGGAGGGTGGGCTGAGGGCACGTGCATTTCAGACCCTTCCAACCAGAGGCTACACTGCATAACCACACTCTACCTTCCATGGTGGATCTCCAACAGGCATGTCCCATGGCAACCAAGGATTACCTAGCCTAGCATCTCCAGAAGACCAGCTGGGGTGGCATTGGCCATCCACAAAGCTGGTATGTGGAGTCAGAGCACTGCAACAAGTGACAGCCTCCTGCTGCCTTGGAGACCTGGTGTGGGCAGGGAAAGGGAGAGAAATTTCCACATTTCCCTGGAAAAAAATGTCCATGAGGAACCTCTTGCAGGCATTTATTGTGCTGGTGGGCCAGGTGACATGCAAGGACATTGTATTCTTGGCCAGAGTATCTGTTGCTTTCCAAAACATGACAACAGAAACCAAAATGACTCAGGCATCCAACTCATTCTTGTGAAGATCCCATAAAGCAGAACCTCTCCCCATTCAGAAATCTCCCAGCCTGCTGCATGTGTTCCCACAGGGACCCTTGCAAGTGTGTTCCTGCCACCCCCTCCCCACGCACCCTAGTGATGGGACCTGAGGAGAGAAGCAGCCCTGGAAAGGCCAAGTCCCCTCGAGCAGCAGAGCCAGCTCTGCTCTGTGCAGGAGGCTCCTACCTCACCCACCCCTCCCACTGCCCCTTTTGGGGGGCTGGCTCAGCCAGGAGCCTGCCAGCACAGGCTCCTGGCTGAGCCAGGTCGCTGGGGAGGATGATGATGATGATCACACTGCGAAGAGTGGCCACGGTCCTCATTTGGTGGGATCTGCAATGAGAAAAAGAGGATCAGAACAGAGAAGGGGCTGCCAGCTGGAGGGGAGGTGTGTGGGGGGCTGGGGCAAGGTGGCAGCAAGAAGAGTCACCCGGGTCACAGCCATCCCCTGGGTCCCTTGCGAAGGGACCAGCCTTTGGTGAGCGGCAAAGCCACAGACCTGTGGCCGGCTCCCTCGGCTCATTGTCTGTGTGCCGGAGCAGGGAGGAGGGGGCAGAAGGACCGCAGCGGGTGGGGGGAGGCTTGGGGACTCTCTCA
>VXBZ01011712.1:16084-50253 GCA_013399135.1 Heliornis fulica | reverse complement strand
CCATTGTCGGCCATGTTGAGTCTCCCACCCACCAGCACTCCCCAGTCCTTCTCCTCAGGGCTGCTCTGGAGCCACTCTCCGCCCAGTCTGTAGTTGTGCCTGGGATTGCCCCAAATTAATATTTATTTTTGCATCACTAGGGGCTGAACTGGTCCAGTCAGCTGGACTGCTCCAACATGAAGTGTCTTGGTGCCCTATGAAAGCTCAAGGATTTTACTCAAGGCAGGTTCGTGCTGGAGCAGTCTGGTCCTGAGGGACTGCACCCCATGGAAGGGACACACACACTGGAGCAGACGGAAGGGCTGCAGCCCATGGGAAGGACTCATGATGGAGAAGGTGGCGGAGTACTGCCTGATGTGACCCCACACTGGAGCAAGGGCAGAGTGTGAGGAGCCCTCCCCTGAGGAGGAAGGAGCAGGCAGTCAGAGGCTGACAAAGCTGTCTGCTCGGTTGGGCGCGGGGACGGGCACCTGGCAGGCTCTGGGCAGGACGTTGGTTGTGTTTGACAAACCTTCGGTAAAAAGGCATCGACAAAGCACCGCCTGGCTCCGGTTGCTCAGAGATGTGGAGGATATTTGTGCTTTTTATAATGCAAAACAGCCTTTGTGTGCATGCAGAGGTGGGTTTTTCTTCTCTTTTGAGCAGTATAATTTCTATTTTCTGAAATAGAAGGGAAGCAAACTCCAGCGCGCCGCTTTCCTCTACGCCTCACGGAGGCCCTTCGCTTGATGACAGCGTTTTGCTCCTAGCAAGGACGGGCTGACGCTCTTTGTTCAGCCTTTTGTTCGTCTTGGTGAGCAATTTCCCGGAAATTAAAGGGAAAAAAAACCCGACAGTGTATTAAAAGAATGCAGCACGTGCTGAAAAATTACTTCCTCAGCACCTTCCCATTTCACTAGAATGCTTCTCTATAGTGGAAAATATTGCTAGTAGGGTATTTGAAAAATAGTGGCTTAGGGAAGTGGGTGTATATACATTTAAATAGGTGCCTATTGCTGTAGTTCTCCTCTGCTGCACCTGCATTTTCCCATTGCTACATTAACCACAAGAGCGGCTCAAGCCCATGTATGACGGGCTTTAGATTCATGAAGTTTAACTTCCCACCCTTGGCTCTTCCCGTGTGCTTCTCTGAAAGACCCTGATTGCTCTTCAAAACCTGTTTCTTCCATGAGTGACCCTGACCACTGTGGAGCAGCACAGGGTTAAATAATGCTCTCTGAGAACTAGCTTGGAGAAACGAGCCCGTATCGGTGTGACACTGGTATTGGTACATGTGGGATTTCTCTATTTCATAGAAAGACAGAATCACTTGGGCTGGAAGAGACCTTGAGGAGCATTGAGTCCAGCCACAGCCTGACCCTGCCTAGTCCATCTCTAGACCATGTCCTCAAGCACAATGTCTACACACCTTTTAAACACCTCCAGGGATGGTCACTCCACCACTGCCCTGGGCAGCCTGTTCCAATGCCTGACAACCCTTTCAGGACAGAAATTCTTCCTGATGTCCAACCTCAATCTCCCCTGGGGCAGTTTGGAACCATTTCCTCTTGTCCTATTGCTTGTTACCTGACAGAAGAGACTGACCCCACCACTCTGCACCATCCTTGCAGGTACTTGTAGAGAGCAATAAGGTCTCCCCTCAGCCTCCTTTTGCCCCAGCTCCCTCAGCTGCTCCTCGTAGGACTTGTGCTCCAGACCCTTCCCCAGCTCCCTCAGCTGCTCCTCATAAGGACCTGTGCTCCAGACCCTTCCCCAGCTCTGTCACCCTTCTCTGGACACACTCCATTACCCATCATTATTTGCCCAAATAAATGTGGGTTCACCTGGAACTCGGTCCCATTCTCTGCGGGCAAGTCACTACCTACAAGCAGGTGTACCCCTGCAAGAGTTAACCCTTCTGATGCTGTGGGAGTTTTATCCAGGTTATTCATCAACCACCAGCAATCTCTTCCATAGCTCCGGCCCTGCCAGGAGTCTGTTTGAAGGCTCCCAGCAATCAGCTGAAACACCAGCGTCTGTTGGGTCACACAGCTCTGAACACTGGGGCTGCTGTGAGCTTTTTATCCTGGAGAGGACGGGGCGTTAGGAGGGAGGTGGCACTCAGCAACCTCCTCCCACCCCCAGTTTCACCAGTGACAAACTCCTAGTGGGGGAGGATTCCAGCGGTCTCCTCGCTCTCCACTACTCCCAGCCCTGAGGCTGGATCTGGTGGGTTTCTGTTGGTGGCCCAGAGCAGCAGGACATGATACTTCCCTGGCTTCCTGGAGCTCATTCCAGAGGCACCGGGTGCTGCACGGATACCGCAGCATCGCCGGGCGGCTGCACTAAACCCCCGTCTGAACGGGGCGGGGGAGGAGCAATGGCTCTGCTTTGTCTGTTTGAAAATGCCATGATTTCAAGGCATTTATCAAATTTTAAATAATTTATGCCTTGACAGGCCTTATCAATTTTGCAAAGCACACACATTAACCAGATACAATGATCTCATATTAGCTTTTTCAGCATCTTACACCCGAGCCCAGAAAGATTAATAAAAACTCAGCCCGTCATCAATTAAATGGAAAAACATAAAATTGTGTTCCATTATAGCTTGTTCTTTCTCTTTTTTTTTCCTCTCCCTAAGAAAATGACGACAGCTTCTAATAATTCATCACAACAAGCTGAGCTTGAACTTTAACTGATTATTAAATACGTTTTTCCCAAAGGCAGAGGCCGTGATGGGTTTCATGGCAGCAGATGTGATCTCTGTCAGGAATGCTTCAAGGAGTTCAGGAATTAAGCAACACCTTTCAGCAGGGCTGTATAAAAGAGCCAGGTTTGCTCCATCTACAGCATTACTTTTGAGAAGCTGGTGTGCTTTCATAATTGTAAGGTGTATTAACTTTCATAGAATTTTTAAGGCTGGAAATGACCCCTAAGATCATCCAGTCCAACCATTAACCTGCCGCCACCAAGTCTACCCTTAGACCATGTCCTCAAGCACCGCATCTCCTCGTCTGTTAAACACCTCAAGAGATGGGGACTCAACCACCTCCCTGAGTAGACTGTTCCAATGCTTGATGACTCTTTCAGTAAAGAAGTTCTTCCTAATATCCAACCTAAATTTTCCCATACAATCATAGAATTTTTAAGGCTGCAAATGACCCCTAAGATCATCCAGTCCAACTTTCATTTAATGCTGCAGTTCCTGCTAGGAAGGAAATCTGTGAAGTAACAATCTATGATGCAGGGAAATCCTTAAGGATTTCTTCAGCTGCCCAAATGCACGCTCAGGTTTTTGCTTGGAAGTTTTTTTGATCTTTTCTCCCCAAAAATCCTGCTGGGAAGCTTTCCCTTGAGAAAACAAAATTGTGGAGGTCAGCCTGCCCCAAGAAACAAGGAGTTGCTTTTGCACTGAATCAGAAGTCTTTCACTTCCAGGCAGTTCCTGACATTTACACCCAATTCCTCCTCCTGGCCTTTGCAGCTCCCAGGCAACTGGTCCCAGTGCCAACGTGAACTGGGCAACGGTAGCTGCAGTGAGTGAAAGTTGAGGGTGTCCTCTGGTGTGTAGGCAGCATGTAATGTCCCATGGGCTGGAGTTTTTGGGGTTTTTTCCTCAGAAGGTGTGTTTGAAATGAGTATCAGGAATTGATATTGGCTATTTATCGGCAACGGGATTTGTGAGTCCGCGTGCAGGTGAGAGCGCGAGGCCTGGCCGCAGGAGGCCCGGCCGCGGGGGATGGGGCTCCCAGTCTGTATGAGAAGGTGACATGGGAGCTCTGAAGAAACACAGGTAACTTACTNACCCTTCCCTCCTCCATCTTCAATCCATCCCCCTTGTCCTACCACTCTCTACCCTCGTAAAAATCCGATTCCCCTCCTGTCTCTACACTCCCTTTAAGAGCTGGAAGGCTGCAATGAGGTCCCCCCACAGCCTTCTCTTCTCCAGGCTGAACCAGCCCAGCTCCCTCAGCCTGTCCTCATATTGTTTCAGTTCTGAAAATAGTACAACAATGACTTGGAATATTTAGATGAAGGGTCTGCTAAATCATGGCCACCTATTTGGCTGCTGGCTTTAAGGTGAGTCTTGTGCTGTTGTTATGGTGTGGTTGCTGAGGGACCCTGAGGTGCTCTGGTCAACCATCCCCTTTCTGAGGGGCCTGCAGGCTGCCCCTGGAGCTCCCCAGGTCCTGGTGATGCTCTCTACCAGTGTGGCAGCCCCATCTCACCCTGAGGAGCCCACAAG
Source organism: Heliornis fulica (assembly GCA_013399135.1). Lineage (NCBI taxonomy): Eukaryota > Metazoa > Chordata > Aves > Gruiformes > Heliornithidae > Heliornis > Heliornis fulica. The sequence continues at coordinate 46,026 of VXBZ01011712.1, read as the reverse complement.
CCATCCCTCCTGCATACAGTCCCCCAAGGTGGGAAGGAACAGAGGGAGCAGAGATGTAAAGGAGGCTGAGGAGAGACCTTATCGCTCTCTAGACATGATCTAGAAGGGGACCAGGCAGGGTCAGGCTGTGGTTGAACTCAATGATCTTAAAGGTATCTTCCAGCCCAAGTGATTCTGTGGGTCTTCTACTTGTGTCCAAACTTCATGTGTGAGCAGCCTGCTGGCAAACACAGGACCTGGATAGTAATCAAAGACCTTCCTGTTAGCTTGATCAGTTGAGCACCCCCAGTTCCTCACACATTTGCCAAATTAAAGGTATCAATTATTTCCCCGTGTAAATGAAGAGACTCCGATGAAATTACCATCACCACTTCCCCATGCTAATGGGGGTGGTGGGATGTAAATATTCAAAGCAGAACTGAACCTTGTCAGGGTGGATGCCCAGGCTCTCCAGGCACCCAAAACTCTCTTCTGCCTGTACAGCCTCTCCCTTGTTAAACTGTAAATAAAGAAATACGGTGCAGTCGTCGTGACTGGCTGCCTCTCGCCTGTGGGCGACTCTTTGAGATACTCTGGGGCAAAGATAAAAGTCACACTGGAAATTCAGAGTTCACCCACTGGATTTCTGTCTCATTTTAAAGAGGGGCTGTGGGGATCATTGTGCTAATTTCCACAACAATATCCTTTATGGGGCAAAACTACAGGGCAGGGGGTGGCTTTTCCAAAGGACGGATCTCCAGCTGGATGGCAGCAGAATACCCAGGCACTGAAGAGTCCCCTGCTCATGTAATGGGGTTAGAAATTGTAAAGGCTACCACAGCTCCTGCTGGTTCCTTTCACTGAGGAAAGGTGGACAGAAATCCCCTGCTCAATAGCTAATATAATTGGATTGCTTTAACAATTTTGTCCTGTCTCCTGTAGTTAAAACTAAAATGACAAGCTGTTTCAGCAGAAAAAAATAAAGCTTTCATGATGGAACCTTGCAGCCCATTAAATTTTCTGCTTGAAAATGAATCCTATGAAGAAATTCCACCCCTCTCTTCCTGCCACAGAGGGGTGCTGGATGAGCATCCCCACTGACAGAAGGGAAGTGATGGTAGTTGTAATGCATCCTGCTATCAGTGATGGTGATGGGGCTTCCTCCAAAGCCCTCGCTCTTTGGGATGGCATCAGAGTGGCATCATACACAGGTGACAGAAGAAAATGAGGAATGACAGAATAAATATATATGTATATATAATATGAATAATGCTTTATGACATATTGTTGTCTGCAAGTCAACTCATACTGCTACACACAAGCACACGCTTACATACCTGAAAGACACGAAAACAAGGGGAAGCCTGAGGCTTCTGCTCACTCCTTAGCTTTTTCCCTTTCAGGAGCTTCAGACTGTCACAGAAGGTAAGTCAGAAAGCATAAACCATGAAAGTCCATGTGTGACTCAGCACTATTCCTCCATCCTATCATTCGACAAGCTGCTCTTGCGGTCGCACAGCGGGCGCGCGGGAGGCTAATGAAAGGATCTGAGAGAGGAAGATCTCTGCCTACATCTGAAGGACAGGGAAGGTAACAGGTAAAATCCTGACTTTAATGAGCATTCCAGGTGATAATGTTCAAAAATACAAATTTAAACCACGGTGTGTGTGTGGGGGGGTATGTTGGGGGAAGTTTCGATTCAGGCTTTCAGGCTTCTTGCCAAAAACTGTGAAGTTCTTCTTCTCATGAACACTTCACCTCTTTTTACTTGTAGGTATCTTATTTGTATGTTGGAGAGGAACAACTCTGATAATTTGGCCTGGTGTTACTAAGTAGTTTTTCTCTTTGCTCTTTTAAAGACATCCAAGTCTTTTTGAAGGGTGGAGAAGTAACACAGATGTAAGGTGTTCTGGGAGTGATCCAGAAACAAGACTTGTACAAAAATGTCTAACTAGGTTACTATACATATAGAAAACACAGAATACATTAAATGCTCAGGAACAATTTTTGGTTCACAACAGCCAGGCAAGAAAATGCTGCCATGGAGTGGGGCAGTTACTCAGGGTCTTGAACTGTGTTCAAGATTGACCGTCCTTCAGCAAATGAAACAGATCAGCCATCGACTCCATGACATACTAATGGAATAATGTAGCTGGGTGGCACTTCTGAAGGACTTCTGAAGATAAGATGGCTAAAAGCTGAAGTTCTGACTTCAAAAATCAATGTGCATTTGTTTCAAGAATACTTTCTAACCCCGGTAACTGGCAGGGAGAAGGTGAAACCTGAGCTGAGCTTGTGAAGTCCTGTTTGGTGATGGCCTGTGTCTTCTGGCTACCCAGGCACATGTCAAGGCTGTGGTGTGGGGGACATTTGGTACCTCTACTTGTTTGCTCCTGCCTCTACACAACCCTCTCCCTAGACCTGGCATGACCACGGTGCATGATGCAAACCATATCAAGGTGCTTATAGAATCATAGAATCATAGAATGATTAGCGTTAGAAGCAACTCCCAGAGGTCATCCAGTCCAACCCCCCTGCAAGAAGCAGGGACACCCCCAACTAGATCAGGTTGCTTAGGGCCTCATCCAACCTGGTCTTGAACGTCTTCAGGGATGGGGCATCCACCACCTCTCTGGGCAACTTGTTCCAGTGCTCCACATCTCTCACAGGAAAGAACTTTTTTCTAATATCCAATCTAAATCTCCCTCCCTCTATNCTCCCTCCCTCTATTTCGAAACCATCACCCCTTGTCCTGTCACAACAGGCCCTACTGAACAGCCTCTCCCCATCTTTCTTGTAGGCCCCCTTGAGGTACTGGCAGACTGCTAGAAGGTCTCCCTGGAGCCTCCGAGCTCCAAGGTCTCCCCAAGCCTCAAGACTTGTCCATCTTTAGGAATGGACTTGTCCATCTTTAGGAAGAAAACACAATTCATCCCACACAACACAGAATCATAGAATCATAGAATGATGGAAGGGAGTTGGAAGGGACTCCCACATGTAAGAAGGAACAGATTTCCAGGTTCTCTCTGAGTCACTTTGTACATTTGCTTCCAATTCCTGCTGCGCTCCTGCAATCAGTTTTGCACTGAGCTTCACTGGGGCTACGGACACAACTACTCTCTTATGGGACCGAGACATCTAGGAGGAAGATCTGGCACTGATTTATTTTTACAAGTCATCCCTATTCACCTGGAAAGCTTGTGAGATGTTTCTATCCCTGGAGACGTTCAAGGCCAGGTTGGATGAGGCCCTGAGCAACCTGATCTAGTTGGGGGTGTCCCTGCTTCTTGCAGGGGGGTTGGACTAGATGACCTCTGGGAGTCCCTTCCAACTCTAATCATTCTATGATTCTATGATTCTACTGTTTTATGGGACCGAGACATCTAGGAGGAAGATCTGGCACTGATTTATTTTTACAAGTCATCCCTATTCACCTGGAAAGCTTGTGAGATGTCCCAGAGGTTTTCAATCTCCCCTGAAGTCACCGTGCCGCTTGCAGACGCTGCTGAGCAGCTCTCAGGACCCAAAGCCGAAGAAGCCTCCACCTCCCACAGGCTGGAACGGGAACGCTCAACTCCTGCGCCAAGACAGCATCTGCTGACCACCCATCTGCTGGGCTCCACAGTTAATAATTCTCCCTCCTGCTTATTTCTTTAATGCCTGGGAGATTTCGCTTTACATTTGCTGAAATCAGTTCATTAAAATACTAATTTTGAACTGTAATTATCTGTTGGTGAGCACTGCCAGTCGAGCCAGCGGTAGCGCTGATATGCTCTTAGCTGCAGGAGAGCTCACAGATGCTCAGGTCCCTCAAAGCTCCTCGTAGGAGTCACTGTGGCACTCAACTAGAGGCAGGAAGAGTTTGGGGGGGCAGGGGGATGTCTCAAGAATCACATTTAGCCATTAAGACTATTTTATGTGGTGGGGAAAATACATTAACGGAAAAGTGCTGTATCTGTAAGAAATGAGCCTGATTTTACTGGGGCTGTCATCGAGGTTTTGTATGGCCTTGTAAATTTTAAATTAAAAATCAATTATGGAACAGCCCTTAATCTCATCTTCAGAGTTGATTCATATTTGGATGCAAACTGTGAGACGCCGAGTGACCTCCCTCGGCGCCAGGTACCACAGCGCAGCGGCCGAGTGTTCTCTCTCCCTACTCACGTGCCATTATCCCCTTTCTTTTTCACTGCATTATGAAGAAGAGAGTTTTAATAATTGAGCCAGATTAAAAGAATAAAAGGATGCTTCTGATAAGTCAGGGAAGGAGAGAGGAGCTGCGCATTTCGATTTCGAGCTCTTGTGTTATTACAACACGTAAGAGATGATTAACAAAGGAAAATATTACAGTTATCTGCCGCCTTTGAGAGCCCAACTAATGAACCTCCAACAGCTGCTGCTGAAGAATCAGTAAGGCCATCACTATCCATTTCAAGACAAAGCACAGCTGACAGATGTTTGAAGTGATAAATCAGGCTGCACAAGGATTAAAATAACAAGCCCCAAATGGCCTTTAAAAGACAAAGGTGCTGCAGCAAACTATTTTCAGGCACTTTGGATGCTGTCAGAAGTTAGATCGCCTGATACAATTATCTTGCAAAACACTAATGACCGAAGTAATATGTTATGAAAAATCTAACAATGGTGATACTTGAGCCAAGATTTTGAAAAGAACAGGTTTTATAGTCATTTGTGCTTTTAATGGCAGAACTGAGGATGCTGCCCTGCCCCGAATATTACTTCTGGGAATGAGTCCTGAAAAGCCCACGCCGGGTTGAAGCATAAAATGTGACTGAATTGCATTCTTCTACATCTTAATTAATGCTATTTTAAAGCAAGAAGTTACATCTTAATAGGTGCCAAACACTGCTATTTAAATAAGGCATAAGATTTTTCTGTTGCTTCACTGCAGGATGCATTTCCTAACAGCCTGTCACCGATGTGACAGGAGAAAGAGCCCGTTCCTGGAAGATCCCGTGTGCTTGCAAACTCCACCTCCTTTAACAGGAGATGACCCTAGTGAGGGGAGAGTGAGTTGAAACAAAATCCAAGTTTCTGAACTTGATCTCAGCTTTCACTACTAAGTGCTAAGGGTAGGGAGGGAATGCTCAGTTTAATTATTAAAAAAAAAAAACAAAACTATTTTTTTTCTCCTGGCACTGCTCCTGGCTGAGGGACGGTCCAGAGGGATGGCAGGACACTCTGCAAGGCTATGGTGCTGGTTGGTGCCAAGCTGGCTCCTGGTGGTACCTACTGAGAGCTGCCCTGGCCAAGCATCACTTGCATCACCTTCAGCCCGTGGCTGGGTTACGGCTCAGAGACACCACTAAGTCCGGTGGGCAAAGTTCCTGGTTGAAAAGAGTGTCTGTGAGTCCTGGGCTGACATCTTGGGAAAGCTGTGGCCACCCCACAGCCCTGGGTAATACCTTCTGCCAAAGAACCTGCTGACCAGGGCGATTCAGTGGCTCTTGGTGATTCCTCCTGAATCCTCCTCCTATCTGAAGAATGTGTGTGGATGTATCCAAGAGTTTATCAGCTGGGCAGGGATGGGGGAGGGGAACAACACAGTAATGCCAAGTTGAGAGCTGTCTTCCAGAAAACACATTCTCTTGTTTACTTCAAGCATGATGCTCCTTCCTGGAAACCTACTTCCCACACGTGCCTTTGTTCCCGCCCAGAGACGGGGACAGCCAGACCGAAGCCGCTGCAAACTGTGGTGACCCACGGGGCACAATCCTGGCATGTCCCTGAGAAAAATGTTTCTGCTCAAAAGCTTTGTGATAGAAACACGTGGGAATTAGCAGAGAATGCTGGACTGCTACGGGTGCAGAGGAGGAAGGGGACCTACAGCTCAATGAGCAGTGTGATGTGTTGAAGGTCAGGCTGCCTGGGGAGGAGGGGGTACAAATGTCACGCTGAGGCTGCTTGGGAAGCGCGGTAGGGAGGTGTGAGGGTCACACATTGAGGAGAAGCTCCTCCATTTACATCTTTGCAATGACACAGAGGCTCTTTGGGCCTGGCAAACACAGGGGTGTAGCCTCTCCAGGACTGTGCTGAGCACTGATCCCTTACTGAGGGCACCGAGCATCCCCTTGGGGCTGCCTCTCCCCACCTGTTCTAGCAGACACGGCTCCATCACACAGTTTGGGATGAAGGCTGGGCTGAGGTTGTCTTCTTCTCCACCACACAGCCAGGTGTGGAAGCTGGGGGTGGCTGGGAGTTTCCCATCCTCACACCTGCCAGGGGAGCAGCAGCATGCTGGCTCACAGCTCCCCTCCTCCCCGCAGCACGCACAGAAGACCACGGCAGTTTCCTAAATTAAATTAAAATCTTTCTCCTTTTCAAACCACTTAGCATGAGGTAGCACACTGGGGCACTTTGAGATACTTTATTGCTGCCTACACACATGCATGCATGCTGCCTTCCTAAATGGATTACTCTCTTAAAGAAGAGAAAATCATTGACTGAAGCTGCTTTATTATTAAGTTTTAAGGTGAAACAATATTAGCCTTTGCCTGGCAGCAGCCAGCCACGCCTGCAGCCATTGTGTGCTGCATAATGGTATAGTAACAGTGACTTCATACTGCAAGGTCCTATTGAAACCCAATTTTAATCCCTTTTAATTTATTCAGCCATCTTTTATGTCCCCAAGAAGAAAACCAGAATTCCTTTCAGCCCGAATTTGTTTGTGCTTTGAAGATTGGGGAACAGTCCAAGATTAGTTGGTTCAATCTTTTCTAAATTAAAAGCTTTCTAAAACAGGAATATTTTCCTTAGCATTTTTTAAACAACAGAGAAACTCAGCTTTTTTTGATTAATTTTAAAGCAAGCAGACAAACTGCAACTAGTCCCATTCAAGACCAGTGCCAGGTACATGCAATGTTAATTCCCAAATGAAATGACAGGTCTGAGACACTAAAATGACAAGGTCCAAATTCAAAACCCAATCACCATGTAAGTTTTAACAGGACTTAATTAGAAGTTGATTAGTGTAAGAGTCGGTCTGAAAACCAGAAACCTCGAGGTCCCAGCAAAACGAACAAACACGTGTCCCCTTGGAGTGGACCGTGACAGTGAGTCACCTGTCCTGATATACCAAATCCATGACTCAGGCTTAAAGAAGGGAGAAGAGATGAACTTGATATCCAGTTCAACTGGAAGAATGTCACAATGTGTGCCTGGCTTGTTCCCTTTCAGTAATTTAGAGATATAGAATATCTAGGATCTTTGTACATGCACTGGGAGAACAGAAAGAGGATCTGAAGACAGGCTTACATCAGATGAAAATGTCATACTCTAGCACAACAGGAGTTAATACAAATTGCTGTCATTTGCATAGAAAAAGATCATTTCAAACCTATTTGCTCCACATATACTGTAGCTGTATCAAACAGAAAGGGAAATACATTCAACACATCTTTACTTCTTTCAGTCTTTTCCTGGGAATTACTGTGCACATAACCCCAAGTATTAATTTGGTCTCATCCCACGATGCATTTGATGTGTTCCAATTAGCATACAAAGAATAACATTTTCAGGTTGTAGACACGAACTGCACTGGCAGGGTGCTTGCAGTTGGTGAAACAAGCATTAAAGATGGATAAATCACCCCTGGGAGGACTGGGGTCGCGGGAAACAGGACTCCAGGGCACTGTTTTCAAGACACACATGTCTAAAATGTCTACCCTAAAAAACGTATAAGCCTAAAACCAAGACAGTAGGAAGGGTTCCCTTTGGATGTGTATTAAAGGTATTTTAGAAGAAAGGCTGTATAAAAGCTTAACTTTAAAAAGTCTTCCCAGTGTTACCAGGAATAATACAAATTGGAATGCAAATGTCAGTGGGTCCATGTGTTGGAAGAGCACATGGTATCCCAAACTTCTGACTGCAAAACCTCCAAAGGCCTATAGTTGAGGTCAGTTGGGATAAACATCCAGCAAAAGATCTGGGCTCTGTTGGTTTTCTTGACTTCATGGAAGACCTCTTATCCCCAAAAAGGTTTAGTTAATGCTTCATTATCCCCATCCCTCTGTCCACAAGCCTTTTTGACTTTCTTCCCTGCTCCCAGACTTGACCATCAACCAAAGTGTTCCTTTTGCACCTCGGTGTTCAAATTCCCTGGGGGATTTTTTTCTTCTTTCTCAGTTGACCACAGTCTGGAGCTCTTGGGCAGATAATGAATTTGCTTCCAAAATGGAGTTTTCTAATTTAAGATTTACTCTGAAAATAGGCACTGTGCAATACTCAGTTCTCACTACTTTTTAAAAGAAGAACCCATAACTGCAAATCAGACTACAGGTCACTGCTTAATTGATGACTGTCTGAAAAAGTTTAATAGGAAATAAAAGTTTTTTTCCATCCAATACCCACATTCTATGTGTACCCACAGTCTGTGTACGAAACCCAACCACAATTTCTGAATGGCTGTGGGACTGAATGTTAAGAAGTGGCACAGTAACCTCGAATGCCAAGTGAATTTGGGTTAGGAAGCACAACCTTTTTAAGCAAGAGATAAGATGGGAACTGAGAAGCAGAAAGTGCAAGGACTGATGATATGTAAGGGAAGTCAGGCTTAAGAAGTCACACATTTCCCTCCTGTTTCTAATGCCTGTTTTCATACAGACTGTGAAGTTGAAAGAAGGAAACAAACCTGAATGTAACTGCTGCCTAGACCTAAGCAGGCAGTAAGCATATGACAGACAAAAAAAGCAACTCTGTCCTAAATGTTTTGACCTGTCTCCTGTGGATGAAAAGGTAGTTCCACAGGAGCAATAAGTAATTCCTTATATTAAGAGTGAATTGCTGCCATACTCTGTCAATTACAAAGATTTTCTGAAGTCTATAATGTGCATGGCTGAATCATTAATAAAAAAGTAATTTTATAAATCCGAATCTCCATGATCAGGCCAATAAACTGTGTTACACTAAATAACATCACAACTTCTGGCATTTGTGAAAGCATCAGTGGCTTGTGATGGACCATTTCTGTAAGGGCTTGTTCATGTGTCATACCTGCCCTCCATGCTGTGGGTACAGATGAAGGGAGCACAGCCCTATGCCTGTGCACCTGGATCACGCACCAGTAGAAGCTTCATCTGGACCGGGTATGACCATTAAAATTATGCAAAGTACATGCATTCTAGCATGGTACAGATTTTGGTTCAGAAATCTGCAAATAAATCTGTTTTCCCTGTTCATCTTGGCTGGGGTTGAAGTGGAGGACTTTCCAGCTCCTGCTCAAGGTGTAGCAGCTGCTGCTGTCCACACATGATGCGCAGAGGACAGGGGCACCACGGATTCACCGCGAGAACCTAGGACTGTTATCACCTACATTCAGAGAACAAGAAGCTTGAATACATTACTTCTCTGAACAGAGTCAGTATTTCCAAATCATGCTCCAGAAAAGAAAATCTTGGCAAATCTCCTTCCAGATGGCAAAGGGCAACACCTCTTGAGTGTAGATAAGATGTATGTGGCTCGTGTTGGACTTTGCTTAGGGCTCAGCTGAATTCCAGCCAAAATTCTGATAGCTGAATATGGATCAAGATGTCTAAACAATTTTGATGTGCACTTCATTGCTGCTCAATACACAGGAGGAGATGTTTTCTCTGGGGTGCCAACAGCATGCTTCACTTAGCTGCTTTTTCTTCCCTTGTCTTCATAGTCACTGCACAGGATAAACACAGCACAGATTGGAAGGAGGATGAGAGGTCGCTACACTGCTGGTTTACTCCTCTCTCTGGTTTGGGATACTGCTTTCCTGGCCCTGTAGCCAGACCATGATGTTCCCACCACTGTTCCTCTCTTCTCAAGGTATGAGAGCTGCTCCCACTCAGGTCAGGATTCAGGAACACGGTGTCCCTGCTTGTTCTCTCCCCCCGTGGAGCCACCCTGCCCGATGCTGTACGTTGGGAGCACATCACTAGTGCCAGGCTGTGTGTTAAAGACAGCCAGTCTCCTCCTCTGTGTCCTGGTGTGTCAGGGAAACCCTCTCACCCCTGGGCATTCAGGCATGCACACACAGAACGGAGAGAACACTCTGCATTTGGAAGAATGGAAATACTAAAAGGTCAGATCAAGTCTGATGGTCATTTAGAGACGTGCCTGATTTCCTGTACATTAAATCCAAACCTAAATGTACTACTCCTCAGCCATTTTTTCTAAGAAAAACCTTGTGTTTTGCACGTCTGTATGAGAAAAACATCCCCTACCAGAAGCCAGACCCCTGCACCATCCACGACTCTCAGTAAGAAGTAGCTGGAAAGCATGCTGGCTGCAGATTGAACTTCTCCTGCTTGCCAGCTACAGGCTAGGCTCATGCAAAGAACTGATACATGTGGTTGTGACAAAAATGAATGATAACACCAGGTAGTCCTGAGAGAATGTATGTCATCACAGGCCAAGAGCAGCTAACCACTGCCTTTGCTTTTAATTATTCATGTGACGTGACAAATGACTGAACAAGATACATGTGGTTTTATATTGCTCCACCCATGGCTTCAACCAAGCATCTCTTATTTTTTGCTGTGGCTAATCTTACAATTAAACCTTGGTATACAATCTGGGAATTTCTAAAAAAAAATATAAAACCCAAAACACATTCTCAGCTGTGCTGCACAAAGTATTTCTTACAGAACCATTGCCTTCCCGCTTTCCTTCATGCCTACAGTATTTACAGAGCAAACAAACAGAGGGAATCAAATCACACAACCTACAAAAAGAGTGAAAAACAGGGCCTTGCTTGCTCCCAGAAGTAAAGAAATGTAGCGTTAAGACTTGAAACTCATTTCCAATTTTCTGTGTTGGTAGCACAGTCTCTAAACAGGGCATTATCTCACACAGCAGATGTGCAGCAGTTTCTAGGTACAACAGGGTGCAATAAGTATGGAATTTCAGCCTTATTTCTTCCTTTATGTTTTAAGTCAAATCCTTACTCTGATTTTAATTTAGGTTTTTGTCTTGTCTTCTGTGTGCTTTGAGGGGTGAGAGAGAAGTGGAGACTTTGGTGTTCAATTATAGAAATGGAAAAGGAAATCACCGGGGACGCAGAGTAGCTTAAGTTAACAGCACAAGAGAAACCAACACCCAAACCCCTAATTTCATTTACATTGGTGCAGAACTAAAGTATAGAAACCACTTAAGCGATGTGATTAACTCCACTTAAGTGGAATTTGCCCACAGTACAGCAGCTTCTTGGCTGACACAACAAACTGCCTTTGGAACTGAAAAAGAGGGGAGATGTTGAAAGTTATTTGAACCACTGTCAAATGCTATTCTGAAAATAGTATTTGAATATTAAGTGGTACATGTCAATAAATAACCCTTTGGGTTTGTGTTACTGAGAGATTCACCAATAATAACCCCCCCCAACTGTTCTGTCTCAGTGGAGATATGAAACCTCCCAAAACAGTCAGATGGTGTTGGAAGCACGTTTGCCATGTGGAAGTAGTCACCCTGGAAATAGAGCAAATAAAACTTTGCACCAGGCTGCATATAAAACCCAGATACAGCATGCTGGTTTTGGGGTATGTTAAATAGCATTTGGGAGTTGGAAAGTGAGAGTTTCAGCTGGAGGCAAAAGAGAAAACATGGTGAGAGGAGATTCTTCAAGGCATTTTTGTCCTGCTGATTCTCCAGGCAGGTCCCTCCCTCTGAAAGGATTTCTTATTGTTCCTGTGGGCTTCCACTGAGCCCCAGTGCCTGAACAGTGGTGTGGTGCTGATGGTCCTGTATGTACAAAGATGGTTTCTGTGGAGATTGAAATGGCTCAGGTCCTTGCAGGATCAAATGGCTGCACACCTTTAAAGAAGCCGAGCATGATGTGCAGCGCTTCCAGTCATCCACAAACGAATGAGCTAATTAAATTATATTTTTTGCTCTGGTATACTGCATAGTCCAATTAAGTTGCTAAGCCAATCAACTAGAAATAAATCAACCATATTGTTACATAATTCTTTTTAATAAACAGATATCATTATATGAACTAAGTTCCAAGGGTGCCAGATGCTCCTAAACAGGGAGTCTAATTTGTTTCATTGATTTTAAGAAGAAACCCATTCATGTGTGATAGCTTTTATCATCCAAAATGCTAATTCTTATCTGACTTTAAAGTAGATTTCTCTCTTTCTCATATAAAATGAGGGCACAGAAGAGCTAAATATGGACTTTCCTTAATTCCCCATCACACGATCACATAAAAATGTCCCCAAACACTGAATAAACATCCTTTTTAAACACAACTAATAGGGTTCCAGTAGAAAAGAGGTCAAAAAGCCCTCTCAGAAAGATTGCACCCAATATGAAATAAAGCATATGACCTTCAAAAATAAAGCTTTTGCTGAAGAAAGAGTAAAAGCTGGAAGGTCAGCACGCTGTGACAGGAAAAGGGGGGTGAACTGGGTTCACTGCCAGCCTGTGGTGCTGCCCGGGACGTGTGCTCCAGGGACTGCAGCAGGCTCACTAGATAGACAGGGAAACCCACTTCCCTCTGCAACACACACACACAAACAAACCCAAAAAAAAAAACAAAAAAAGAGATTATATGCTTTACTTTTGATTAACTTTTCAAGGATAGTATTAAAGGAGATGGGAAGTAGAGATGTTCCCTTCAAATCCTGTCAATGACGTAGGCTCTTTCAGAGGAGCACACACTGCACACATCCAACCCAGTAATCAAGCACAACTGTTTTTATCTTTCTGCCCTTGATTTATGTTGGGTTTTTTTTCTCCCATAGAGACAATTATAGAAAACAAACAAAAAAAAAATGTTTTGGTTGGCTTTTTCAGAGCTTCATTGCAGGGTTGAATGAGTCATACAGAAGTGAAGGTATGCACCGCAGCTGTACTTGACAGTCCTCTTCTAACCTGCCAGCAAGTGCTTCCAGAAGAAACTGCTACTGCACGTGAATAATTTGCATCCCTTGAAGATGCTGGACATCAGAACATCGCCAAGGAGACAGCCATGGTGATCACTAGACATTTTTTGGTGCATCTGTGCCTACCACTCCAATTTTGGACCTCAAGAAAACAGCATTTGCTTTGTATTTTTACTTGGACAGTGATGATTGAAAGCTATTTCTCCAGATAAAAGATGAAGGGAAAACCCCCGTGGTTTCCATTTGGACATTAGAGGGTTGATGTGTTTTGCTGTCACACTCTATTTTTAAATGCATGACACCACACAGGTGTTCAGACTCCAAATCCTCAGCAAAATCTGTCATCTCTCTGCAACTTGTCACCATATCAGCTCACAAGCTGAGGGGAGAAGGAAGTTCCCGTATGGTAGAAAACTGAAAGTGCTTGACAATGGGTAACAATAATTTCTTTCCAGAGCTGAAGAATATCACTACACTTGATACATTTTCAGGCATTATAATTGTTTTGAGGTCTGCTTGCCTATCTAGGTTTTTCTCAGTTTGATAATGTATCTACAAGCCCTTAATATGTAGGGGACATATTAACAGATTATTAAAAATGCAAATCGTTTTTGCAGGAGCAAAAGCTGTAGTCTGACTCAAAGCATAGGCTAGCAGTTGGTGGATGCTGCCCATAAAGCACTGGCTGATTCTGGAAAGATGAGGTTTACAAGGAATTAAAAACCCTCTTCCCATCTCTGCCTTAAGCATGTTTTATTTCTATACCTGTGTGTATTGCTAAAACGTTAACACAGCAAAGAATAATGAGTATTTTAGGCAAGCTGGTCTTGAGATTTTACCCCAAAAAGGGGGCTAGCCACTAGTGCTGTCCTTGAGATTTGTTTGCTGAATCTTAGACCATGTTCAAACTATATAGGGACAGAGAAAGGTGGGAGAATGGTGCTCCAGAGTCACCAAGAGACTGAACATCACTGCTTCCCCCTGGAGTAGCCTCCTCTGTAAAGAACATTTCCAATGCCTAGAAGCATATTTACTTCTGTCTCTATGTAGCCATTCTCCATTCTAACACTATGAGACCAAACTCTACATTTACCCTTGAAAGTACAGCTTAGATCTCCTAGAGAGACTTGAAGTGAACCACCATGTCCTTCTAGATAATTTAGAGAAAAAATAAATAAGAATGACTATTCCTTTACAGATTATTGGCTTAATGATCATTTAGTACCTGTCACTAAACAGAAAAACAGTGGTGCCTATGTCATTGATATAGTATACTACAAAGGATGCATTTGACTCTTGTACAAATTAGTGCAACTAATTTCAGTCCTCTGAAGTTTTGATTTTATTCCCTGCATAATCCTTACTATCCATCACAGAAGAGAATTGAGTCAGGGATTCCCGGAGCAATCTGGACCCATACATAGTCCACAGGGATGAATGGCTGTCATTCAAGTGTCCTGAAAGAGCTGGGGCTGCTGTTGTTATGAGACTGTTTGCTACCAAGTTTGAAAGGTTTTTGGAGACAGAGGGAGGTCCCTGATGATCAGGAGGAAAAACCCCAAACCAAACCCAAACCACAAATGTAGTGTCTGTTTTAAAAAAAAAAAAAAAAGGCTAAAAACAATCTAGGATATTACCAGCTGCTCAGACTTGACTTCAGGCCCTGGGGAAATCATGGAGCAAATCCTTTCTGAAGTCATATCTGAGCACATGAAGGGGATGAGGATGACTGGGAATAGCCAGCAGATTTACCATGGATTTACTAAATTTACCATGCTTGACTAAACTGTTTACCAAATATTTATCAGAAGACTGGATCTGTGGATGAGGAGGGAGCAGAGGAATGTCATCTACTTTCTGACAGCGTCCCAAGCATCTCAGTCTCTGAGTTGTGACAGGCTCACAAAGCAGTGGGTCATAGTCTAACTGGAGGCCAGTAGCTAATGGACTTCCATTCTTCTGTAAGACTCTAGACTGAATGAGTCACAGGAGGCTTTTGTTTCATAATCACTATCATTACTGAAAAGTTTTGATGTAGTCTGCTGGAAAACACAGTACAAACAAAGTAAACCCCCTGAAAATTAATCTTCCCAGAGAAGATGATTTAAACAATCTCGTTTGCCTCATGATAAAGTTATTTTCAAAATATACTGTTAAAAGCTGTTGCTGTGAGGATTGAAGAATCTGAAGGAAGGGTGTGATTAAAGATGCAGGATTTCCATATCAGTGAAAGTACCACTTTCCATTCACCAGTTACTGGGTGCTTAGTATTTAACATTCACTTCAGTATGAGCAAAGTGCTTTTACCCATCAAGGTCTGTATTCTGGCCAGCAGTTCAATGTCACTGGGACCATGGACTTCCTTTGGCAGGTTAAGTAAAGTTGGTGACCAGTAAAGGTACTGCTGCCACCATCCTCCTGCTCTTCCAGTCGTTCCCTCAGCAGAATAATACTTGTCCCAAAATGCCAGGTATGATCCATTAATAAAAAATAAAATTCCTAGCAACTTCATTTTTTAAACATGATAACTCAAAGTTGATTATCTCAATTATAGGCATTGAATGGCAGCATATAAATAAATTTTAAGCATTTTTTTCCTGTTTCAAATATACATGTTCCTTGAAACAAAAGTCATGTTTGTACTTTGTGGTAAAGACAACTTTCAGCGGGTACCTTCACAGGACACTGCCTTTTACATTTCTATATTGAATGTGTTACAAGCTCAGATATTCTTCCTTGCTAGGTAATACAGCTAGAGGTGGCCTGCTTCATATTTGAGTTGTCTGGAAGACAGTGTGCTTCGTGAACTGATGGCTAGGGTCAGTGCTCAAAAGTGTTCTGAGGAAAACAGAATTTTCCTGATGGACTTAAAAATTGTGTAGACACACACTTAGCATCATCTGAAAGACTACTTCATCTTAAAAGTTATCCTTTGATAACTGCATTTATAATTCACAAAGATAAAAGAAAGATTTGTTGTGATCTACTGACTGAATCTTTCATCCTACGCATGGACGCAGCACTGCAGAGCCCATCGCAGGCAGGGCTGGGACAACCACAGGGAGAGCTCAACCAGTTGGTCCCATAATTGAAGGCAGAATCTGAAACTGTGCAACCAGATGGAAAAACAGACACATTATGTACTTTGAGTTCCATCAATTAGTTGTACTTACTTATACTGCCTTAAGAACATTACTGAATGCACATAACATTAATAT
This sequence comes from Heliornis fulica, assembly GCA_013399135.1. NCBI lineage: Eukaryota > Metazoa > Chordata > Aves > Gruiformes > Heliornithidae > Heliornis > Heliornis fulica. Next base: position 29,954 of record VXBZ01011712.1, on the reverse strand, counting down.
AGTTTTACTGTAGAGTAATATAAAGAAAGGAAAAAAAATAGTAAAAGTTCTGATACATCTACTATTAAATCTTTGCTGAGAGGGATGAAACTGTTAAAATACATTGCAAACACTACCTAAAATTGACAAAGTAGAGCCTAGGAAGGTTATTCTGTACCTTATCCTCCAGGGTCATCACCGAATGTGCTAGGTTGGAAGGGACCTTTAAATGTCATCTAGTCCAACACCCCTGCAGTGAGCAGGGACATCTTCACTAGATCAGGTTGCTCAGAGCCCCATCAAGCCTGGTCAATAATTCTATACTTGGAGCCTTCTCTGAACCTCTTTGTGTTTCCATACAGTCTGTATTTCAGATAGGCACACATCTTGACGTTCCTAACAAAATTGATTTTCTCCTACGCATTTATTTTTCTTATTTCTGACTACTGCAAGAAAACCTAGCACCTTGTCTGGTTCTTAATGGAAAGCTTTTCTACTAAAGGGATGACTTCTATGAGAAACAGGTGGTTGTTCCAGGTAAGAAGACTATTTTACAGACTACTCCAAACATACTTCTTTCAGGAACAGGGAATTTGAAGCAGTTACGTCTACAGCAAAAGAACATCTGATGCTTTTTTACAGCATCTTTCAACAGAAGTTTTTCTTACACATTGACAAAGGTTGTCACTGCTTGCAAAGAAACATGTCCCCTGGGAACTCATGGGATAGCTTTTTAATCAGAAATTAGAGAGTGATCAAAATATTTAGATATACAATCTGTTTATGTGCAATTCCTGCTGTTGCTTTTCTTTTCAGCCTGTGCTGTATTTACTCAGCCCTGCACACGAAGCAGAAGGCACCCCTGAAGAGCCTGCAATACAAGTAATACTTTGGGGAAATGGGTTATGTTTCTGTTTATATTCAAGAATGCTCTCCCTGAGCTTTGAGCTGATCAAAAGGACCATACTCCTCCTACCTTTTGGTGTCGTGCCTGGAAGTGGGTAAAAAAATGTGGTAGCGAAAGCTTCGCAGTTCGAAGTAAAAAAAATATTCTAAGATAGTTATTGAGAATATGATGCCCTCCTCCTAAATCTATCCCATTTTCTTAATTTTCCACATTCTCCAAGAGTTCTCTATGCTTAGGCAGTATCTTTTAGCCCTAACAAGTTTGGTCAGCACAGTGGGTATCTTCCCATTAAGATGAAAATCAACAGGAAAGAGGGAAGAGCCATTAAGTTACTCCAAACACATATGATCACAAGGAAAGATCAATAAAAAGGCAAAATTTGCTGTGACTCACCATCTAACATTGTAGTTCTTTGAGGGAGAGGTCCCCAGGAACAGGCAAATGACACAGCCTAAAGCAAAGTGTCTCAAGATAGCTGAGCATAACTGGAAAGCATAAGGAAAACTTTGTGCAGTGGACTAGGAAAAACTTACTAAACAATATTATGTTGTCAGCTATGAAGCTTTCTAGGGATTATCACAGGACTTTCTTAAAAAAAAAAAACCAAACCAAAACCAACCCCTTCTCCCCCCATCCCAAAAAATGCAGAAGCATTCTGTCTGAGCAACCCTACAGCACAGGAAGATACCAGGTAGCTTTTCCTGGTCTCCATGTGCTACAGAAAACAAGAAGACAGCAGGGAGAGCTTGAGACACAGCAAATGCAGTTTTGCCACAGGTTTAGAACAGATACCCAGGTCCTGAATCTAAACCCACACTGTACAACATATGACCCAAGCAGTCCTTATGGTTTAAGGGTGCAAATTCCATGTAGTTTATTTTGGAGCACTCCTTGCCAAGGACCTGAGCTCCTAATCCATGGATGGGCTCTCCAAGATACAAGCTTAGGCATTCCTTCATCAATTCCCTGCTGAAGGACCCAATCCAGGATGTGGTTTTCACACACCTTTGGACAAGGGTCAAAGAAGGATGAAAAACAATGGTTACAATAGTGCTTCCACCTCTTCTTATGTTACAGAATTTTTAAGCCAGTGTCCCTTTCCAGGGGGAAGTACATCTGTTAGGAGCAAGAGGAAAGTCCCTTCCCTCTCTACACTAAACTCTAATATACATACCCCACCTGCCACCAAAAACAAACCTCCAAATTTGTACTTATTCTCTCCCTTCCCCCAAAAGGTAGATGCTTTCAGACCCTCTGAGGGCAGGGACCTTGATAAAGATGATACTGTCTTGAGATGCAGGCTCACTTTCCCTTCTGCTACCGTAATTAGGGGATAAGCCTGGCTTACTTGCACAGAGAATAGAGATATCATCACCTATTTATTCATTAGCAATTAAAAGCTGTTCTTTTACCTCAGAAGTGAAAGAAGACATCCTTGCAACCCAGAGGAAGACTCTGAAGTTTCTGGAAGGGAAACATTTTAAGCTACTGCTTCTTCCTTCTGGGGCAGCTTGCTGGGAATACATACCCCTTCCTTCCTTCCTTCCTGAGCTTGCTGCATCTCATTCTCAGGCACAACATGCTAATGTCAGGTGTTTAATTCAAAGCTGTGATATAGAGAACATCTGTACTACCTTTTAATGACTTCAGATTTTCCAGAAATGTAGAAAAATTCTTGACCATATTTAATTAAGATGTTGCTCTCAAACTGAAGAAATGAGAAGAAAAAAAAAACCAGAACCCTTTATTTAGGTAGGTTGTCTTGCCCACACACAAACTGATTGCTACTTCTTTTCCAGCTGAGTGTTTTAAAGAGGAGCCTGAACTAAACGAATTATATAGTAGCCTGTGTTTTCATTACAGCCAAGGAAAGATTAAAATGGGGTTTTTTTGTAGCCTCTATGTGTCTATACAACAACAAAACCATGAAAAGTGGCCACCCCACAAAGTCCTGTGAACTTCTGACTGGGATTCAGGCGTGTTTTGGTTTTCAGACTCATTTCTGTTTTATTTCAGTCTATTTCCTAAGAAAACCAAGTTTGCTATGAAGCTGTTGCCTTTCAGCTGTATGTGTCCTCCTCTGGTAACTGTTCAATAATTCTGTGCGTTTCAGACAGATCTGTCAGAGCTGGTTATCTCAGGGATAATTAGTTCTTTACTAACTAATCACAGTAGGTAAGATGGAAATCAGGACATAGGGCACATTCAGAGTAGAGCAGCCTTATCAATACCTGCTTACTGACCACTTTAGATCAATATTCCCTGAATGCACAGAAAGTTTCTTATCACTGGTATGGGACAGGTCAGGTAGGTGACTACTGGTTTGTGTTATCAGGACTACAGTTTTAATATCTAAATAGAACACAAATTTGAATCTTCTTCACTGACATCAATTAAAAATAAATCCAGTACTTAATCTGAACTGGACAAGACAATCCAATGCTTCAAACCCCACAAAAGACACAATACCTAATACTGCTATTTTACCAAAAATACAACTGTGCTGTTCATTGAAAGAATACTGCAAACTCACCAGAAGGCAGATTTCTGCTGAATGGTAGTCTCAGTCATCAGAAATACTAAGTCAGCTATTTTAAATTCATTCATTCCCCCATTGTTCAACATTAAGTATTAAATACAGCAACACCAAACCTTCAGTCTAAGGAAGGAGAGTAACAGATCCCATCCAATATTCACAAAAAGGTTTTGTTAAATAAAATATGGAATTTAAATTCCCCAGTCCCAGCAGTGTTAGACTGTCCGTTGTTGATAATGCACAGGTTGTGCATATCTGAATGAAAGGATTATGGGGTGAATGCCATAAAATGGATCTGAGTATGAGGTATGTCACAATCTTCATTCTTACATCTAAAGGCATTTAAGTTATGTTAAATCAAAGAGGACCTAACTCAACAATGAATTTATTCTCCTGTCAGACAGTCAACTACCTTGGCATTATTTTAAGATAGCTTCAGTTAGGTGCCAAGAATTGGATACTGAGTTTTAGTGAGAAGAAAAACAACAGAATTTAGAACTGAGATGGATGAGAGTAAGTTCTTAAAGAGGGAGAGAGACAAATGAAAAACACTGATTGTGATTTCACTAGAACTGCTAAGGAAAAAAATATAAAAAATAACCTGAGATTTTTGGGTTAGAGGGAGGAGAAAAAAAACCCAAAACATGAAAAACAAAAAAATAGCTGCTCTGCCCCCTGAATGCTAATGTGATATAAGTGCAGTTTGTTGCATCTCTTGGTCTTGATCTACATTTCACACACCACAGCTCACTGCCACAGCAAGACCTTGACAGGAATGGGTGTCAGGAAAGAAAAATATGCTTTTTTTTTTGGTGTTGGGTTTGGGGGTTTTTTGTTGTTGTTGTTTGTGGGTTTTTTTTAAAGAGAAATAGTGCAGTGTCTATCACATCTGCAGTCCTGTAAAACTCAATTCTTAAAAAAAAAAAAAAAAAGAGTATGACAGCCCCTACATTATTTTTCAGTCTTTTGCTTTAATAGTGACTATCCACTCAGATTTTTCCATGCAAAAACTGAATTAAAACCTCACAAATTTAAATGGAAATGCTCTAGAAGTACTTTATACAACCTAGGGCCCAAAGCTGATAAAGCCTTTGGATTGATCTGCTACCAAAGAGTTTGGACAGAGCTGTCAGCTAGAGGTGAACTAATGACCACTAATTGATTCTGGAAATCTCGCTTGGTAAGTATTTGGGTTTTGTACCAGTACATTATGCTTCACTTAAAAAAAAAATGTATTTTTTTTTCTACTGGGCAGTAAAAAAAGGAGATAGAATTCCCACCTGGTCCTGGCTAGCATACTTTGGATCAGATGGGCATCTCAAGGAATAGGAGGAAAGTGAGGAAGATGATGGTTCCCCCAGAGGAAGTGAGCAATCTCTGCAGGGAAAAAAACTTCAAGAGTATAGAGGGGAGGAAGGGAGAAAAAGAGGTGGCAAGCAGGCAGCAGAGTACAGCTTGCAAAAGCTCCCTGGAAGGACTTTCTCAGAGCAGAGAGCAGACCCAAGCCAAGGGAACGAAGAGAAGACTGATGGATTTGTTATTCAACACAGAAGGCTGTGCAGTTTGATTCAAAATTACTGAAAAAAAGGATATTTCCAGTAGCAGACGACTGTTTCAGTGACTGTAAACCACATGGCAGCTCAGCAGCCTGGCATACAACTGAGCTGCAGCAGGGGATTTGTCCAAACTTGGTAAAGGAGTTTAACTAATCAGTCCCGTCCTTGCTTTGAATGCCCACAGAACTGAAATGGGCCAATAGACAAAATTTAATCTCTCTTCCAAAAGAAAGTACCCTGCAATTTAATTGGTGATTGTCACATATAAGGGTTTCAATCATCTAATTTACAAGTGGCTCTAACACACCTGATAACTCTTCAGTGTTGCCACAGGGACAGAGGTAACACTATCTGCTATGAATCTTTCCACAAAGCTGATTAGCATTTTGTTAGTTTAATGAGTGGAAAACAACACAGGCTTTAGCCTTCTCCCTGCCACAGTTTGGTCAAGGAACTAGACTAGGGTTTGCTCCTCCCTTGTCACATCCTGTCACTGACCAGTTAAGATCAGATTCAGCAGTGCTTCTCAGCTGCTACAGTCCTTTAATAATAAAACAAAAAGTTTAAAGATTGAAGTTTCATCTTTAACTTATTTAAGATATTCCTTCCCAATTTTTTTATTGGTTTTTTTTTTAATATCTTACAAGGTTTTTATTTCTTTTTAAACCAAGAAAGCTCCAAACTTAAAGTACGTTTTAAGAATAAATAACAAAACAAAGTACAAGAGGAGGATTTGTAGCTAATCCCCAAGTTAATCATTAAAACCTATTGGTCAACCTATTACTGTAACCCATATAGAGTTTATTGTATTTTAAATACATACTCTTATTAAAACATTTTCTTGTCTTTTGGAGACAAAATTACTAAACTATTTTGTTATTGTATTAAAAAAGTAGATATAGTAAAACTTTGTCCAAGGTAAGCACGTAGTACAGCACTAAAACTCAGTTTGGAAAAATAAGTGCAGTGTCATCTGTGTAGTAGTTCTAGGTTAAGAACCCTAAGCACTGAGTCACATTAAACAACATATGGTCATTCACCATGGATGGAAACACATCACAGAAGTCAGCTTGTCTCTGACAAAATTCCTCCTTGTCTCTGCCTTTGTATTGAGATGGGCCAGTGAAGGAGAAGGTCTGTTCTGCAGTGCAGAACAGGTTTCTGGTCTGCTGGAGGTGAAACTGAGAAACAGACTGTGAGGCTCTCTTTTGGCATGCTGAACCAGCCTTTCTTTCCTCAGTTCCTCAAAATAATGGAGACACACATAAACACATCTAGAGTACAGAGTACCATGAAGACCACCTACAGAGTAAAGCTGTTGTGTATCTACTCCTGCACTACAATCTCTGAAGGTCACTTCTAAGAACCTCCCAACAACTCGGAGTAGAGAGAAAAATCAACTGGCAAACACCTTAATGCTACCAATGTTGGAAGAACACATTCACTACTACTGCATGCTCAGCTACAGCTCAAAGGTTCAAGAACAAATCACTGTCCAGGAGAATCTAAGGCCCATGGGAAACAATCATTCCAACTCTCCAAATATTCCTTGACACTGTGAGTCTGCCTGTCCTTCTCCTCCTGCAGTAACTGCTCAGGCTCATCTGCCCAGGGAGCTGTTTTATTTCCATCTTTTTCCTCTTGCTCATATTCACACCTCTTAGTTCCTCAGCCAAGCCCCAGTGCTCTTTCTTCAGGTCAGCCTCAGGCACAGCCAAGTCCTCCTCCACCAAAGCCATAAAAAGCCATTATATCTAACAGATATAACGTCAAGGGCAAATACAGAAGTACTTCTATGCACAACGTTTTATCTTCCTAGAAAATGAGTAATTAAGGTTGTTTTTATACTGATGATTCATGGTGTCAGAAACAACAGGTCATCACCAAAACCTAGTACTATAAAGTCAGGAAGTTCTCAACTGATAATAAACATAAAGCAAACATGCTGGATCGGGAGAAGCAGAAATTGGGCATTTGAAGTAGCCTCAACTCAGCACTGTAACGACACAATAACCATAATTGGTCCCAGTGACTACAAAAACTGATTTTAGAGACATTAGATTCTTAGCTTTATTTTTTATTTCTCCCAATTCTTTCATTTTCCCTTCCCTGCTAATAATAGCTTCTATTACTACCAATCGTTTGGAACAAAGTAAAAACCTATCTCGAGAACTACAGCTCTTAAGGCTCTTTAATTCTACCTTAAATTACACCCAGGTCATTCAAATTCTGTATTTACAGTAAGTGCTGCCATTCCAGAGAGACCAAAGCATCATACCAGCACTGCAATCTCCACTCCAAGGACAAAACTACTTATCCTCACTGTAGACCTCTCTTCATAGCCCTTTATTTCCTCTCCACTATTAATTTGTTTCCTTGAACCTCTTTGTTAACTGCAACTGAGCTTATAGCTGATATAGAACCCCAGCCCACAAGGGGGTTCCTCACAGGAAAGGGATTAACATCATTTTCCAAGTCTTGTCCCACAGATCTAATAGACTTTGTGTGAGATTCACCCAAAATCCCATCCACTCCCCTCCCATCTCTTACTGACCCAGCAGAATGTTCCCATATTTCTGCACAGGACCTATAGCTGTTCCGACACTCAAGTGCTGATATGTGGAATGTGGGAGCAGGTGAACATTAGGGCTCCAGCCTGTGCTCCACGCTGCAAGGAGCCCTGCTGGAAGGTACAGACTCTGGGAGCAGACACCAAGGCTCTTCCATGCAACACAGACCATATCCCGAGCACGTGACTTGATGCTTGGGCATGACCTTGTTGTGTGACTCTGCACAGATGACAGCACATTTTCAGGGCTACAACAGTACAAACCATAAGAAAACAAATGGTAATTGGAGTGAATATAGATAATCAGAGAAAACCTGCAAGTGTGAAAAGTGCTAAGTTGGGTGAGAGGGACTCTTATGGACTTGCTTAACAGTGATGTTCTGCTAGAAACAGAAGCTACCTGGCATGTCCATCCATTATTTTCTTTACCTAAGCAAACTACCTAAACCAGCTACAAACTTGGTGGGAAAAAGAATGAAAATGGGATGGGAACAGTGAATGGGCTTGGAGGAATACACACAAACATTTTTTAATTTTTTAACTCGAAGGCCTAAGCTGCTCCAAAATAGCATGTTTGGAAATGAAGTTCAGGATAGATTTATAGTAGATATGTGAATGGGAACTTTCACTTTCCCCTTCCAGTTCTGCAAGAATTGATCTAGTAAAAAGTTCAAGGTCAGTATTTTTGCTCTGCAATGGGTATACCAAAGCAGTGAGTTGGAGAGCTGGGCAAAAACAAAGACTAGAAGACATATTATCAGAGCAAACACATCATTCTCTGAAGTTCACGTGCTTTTAAATAGTGACTTCTCACAGCAATTTAGTGATAAAGACAACAGATTCTTTCTCCTCCCTGCATTTGGTGTTGATACACCAAGGAGTACGTGTGGAAGACCCAAAGTGACAGTCTTCCCTGAGCATCAGAAGAGCTTTCTGTTTCCAAGGAAGATGCAGCCTACACCTGTGGAACAACAGCTTTTGTTTTAAAACCATTCAGCAGAGACTAATGCTGATCTTTCCACCCTGCATCTGTATTTAGAACTGCACAGGAGTTACAATGCTTTATACCTGAGCCACATACAGGTTAACACATCACCCCCACTCAGATCACAGGCTAGGGACAGGTTACTGCTTGGTGCCCATTTCCCATGCTGAGCACCTTCTGCTTCTCCTCATATCTTTTTTTCTTTGTGAAGTGTCAATTAAGGGTAAAATTTTCAACAGTATAGGAGGAAGCTAGTGCACCTGGAGTGGAGCTGTACCTAGAACAGGCACTGGCTGCAGAACAGTGAGGGGTTTCTGTTGATGCACCCTTCTGACTCCCATAACAAAGTCCCCTTCTTGCAGAAACCAAGGCTCAGGAAGCAAAGCAGAAAGGTGAGACTGATCAGTGCATCCCAATTTAGTGTTTGGGCTCCACTGATCTTTCTGGTTTACTTGGCTGATGGTTACACTTCACTACCAGTAATGAGAAATACTTGCAGCCCACCTCTGACATGCTGCTTTACACAAAGCAAGTGCTTTACAACAGCAGAAAAAAATACTTTCCGTGTTACAGCAGAAAGATTGAGACTTGGATTTTATGTGCCCTGTGCTAGGGAAGCCTGGGGTATCTTACAGTCTGGGGATGTCAGTCAAACAGACCTGCTGCACAGATTTTTAAACAGGATCCATAACTTTACTGTGCCCCAGTCAGCCTACAAATAAACTGGGAAAAAAAACATTAAAAAACTCAGTCACCAATTCCACAGAACTAGGTCCTAAAGACAAGCCGAGTTTAGCATTGCATGTTAACCTCCTACATAAACTAGCCCCAGCCCCATCCACCTTACTGCATATAACCCCTCACTTGGGATAATAAATTCTCAAACTGCTGAAACCAACATTAGTTGAGCTGTCTCCCGCTTCCGACCGCCTGCGTTCCTCGGGTCGCCCGTATTACTTCATTACACAGGAACGAGACTCAGGCTTACAATGCCTACAGCACTGAGAAAAACACCAAAATAAACCAAATGAAAAGTTGGGCCCAGTCTATTTCATGACAAAGATCTCCCTGGAATGAAGGGGGATGGAATTCGATCGGTGTGCTTCAAGATGACCGGAGGGAAGCGTTTACCTTTCCGAAACAGATTTGAGAGCTTTGCATGGTGCCTATTTCCGATCCGCACTGAAAGGGCATGGTACAGAGACCACGTCTATAAAGGTATGGAGACAAAATTAAAGTAGCCAAGAGGAACATGCTGCTGTATTTCTACACCTCTAGTGGTATGCATATTTTAAATGGAAATGCAGCTTTATCTCAGTTTGCAAGCTATTTCTGTGTATGAAGCAATGTCTCGTGCTATAGCAAGTTATAAATGTTCTTTTCAGGTCAAGTTGTTAAGCTCTTTAAAAAAACCCAAAAAAACACTGTAAAAATTTTGTCTTAATTGTCTGACAAGGTTTTTTTCCATTATAGGTAAAAACGTCAGTCCTTGAAAAGTCCAAGACAAATATAATCTGTCATTGAACTTCATTCAAATCAAATGTTATACTTCAATCTTGGCGGAAGAAATAAAATATAAAATAACATAGTTTGTCTTTTTTCATCTATAAAAATACTACTGAGGGAAAAAAAAACCTGCTTTTAAGGGTTTGTACAAGAATTGATTCCTAGGTTTATAATATGGTGATAACTCTGCCTAACGATAATGTTAGAAGGCAGTTTCTTGATAGGAGCTGTAATGCAACTTTAAGTACAGGCACTAGAAAATGCTGCTGTAGTCTTAATTTCAGGCTGCAAAGATGCAGGCATAAAGAAATAGTGGAGACCCCTGATTCCTCTGTAGTGTCCATAAGTGTTTGTAACTATACCTTGCAAAACCAGGGGAAAGTAGTGCCTATACCAGCTGCCTATAGTTAAAGAAAGCTGCTTTTTGATTAAAAGCCTATATACCACCCTTTTTCTTTTCTGAAGAGGTAAATTTCATACATTTGAAAGACCCAAATATCAGCTATTTCAAACAATATAAACCACAATATTTTAAAGGTGCAAGTTAATAAAATGTAAAGAAAGAAAAAGAAGATACTGAATACAGGCACTTAAAAATAATCAAGCAACAAATTCTTTAAAATTACAACTAATATTTCTGGGGAAGAGGCAGAAGTCCCCCCCCCTTTAGGCATTTACAACTAACTTTACAAAACACTAGCAGGCATACTATAAACCCCAGAGTACAAAAACCTCAATCTTTTTCAATTTCCAACATGTTTTATTTATAAAGAGAGAACTAACAGGTCATTCAGGAATTATATGACAATTGGAAAAGCTTACTGAAAATAAATTTTAAAGCAAGAATGCTTTAGCAGGAATGCAGAGCTGCTAATGATAATACAACACAACGATTTCTGGTCTTATCAATAACAGCCCAGACATGTACTGACTGTGCACTGCAAATTATTGTTTTGATCTGTATTGACAATATAAGATAAATCTGACTTTTTAAATGAACACATTTATACAGAAGCAAGTTAGCACCTTAACCTACACAACAACAGACTTCCTTAATATTTAATAGGCCAAAATATACAAAGTAGTTTACAAAATATACATGCTTATACTGCATGCATATTGGCACACCACCTACTAAACAAAATAATAATCCATGAATATGCCACAAAATTCCAACCATACTCATTTAAGAAGTATTAAGCATGAACTTCTGATTGAACAATACTAGCTTCAGCATACAAACAATCACCTAGCTAACATTGCTTTCACAAATCCAGTGAGATTGTCTGCTATAATCTTTAGCATCCCCTCAAATCTCTGATTTTTCACATAGGTTTTATCCTACCTGTGTGCATCTTTAAAAAGTAGGTAAGTAGATAACACATTTTTGTACTCAAAAGCCAAGCAAGGGTTTAAAGTTAAATCTAATTAAAAGTAAAGGTACTTCTACCTTCACTAAAATGTAGTACCAAAATATTTTGCATACCAACATCTTTATTTTCCTTAAAAATTACGATTGCACCATCAGGAAGGGTTTGATGGTAGCATTTCTGGGTTCCTAGAACACTGCTGTAGTGCAACACTGAAACACACAATTTCTCCTTTCTTAACTGAAACACTGAGCCTTTAGAGTTGGATCAATATTAACCACATTGATATTTGGTTAAAAAAAGAAAGAAAAAAGGCCAAAAATTAATACCATCAATGCTTGCCTGCTAAAGCTGCTAGTTTAGGTTCCAGGAAGCCACCAGTCACTCCAAGTACTGTCCAGAGAATAAAGAATAGTAGAAGCTATTCAATGCATCACCACCAGCATCAAATACTTCCAAACTCCATTTATGATAAACTGTAACTTTAAGCAGATGTTAACTACAGCTTCTGGTATCAGTTCACCAAACCAGATTTACACAACTTTTTAGTAATAGATTACCATTAACAGGTCTACCTAAATCGCCTCAAAAAAATCTCACACATTGTAATTTTCCTTCAGTTTATTATTTGAACTAATTATGACATCTACAAAACTACCTGACTCCAAAACTTTGCAGGTTTGTATATAAAGAACAGAGGAAAAAATGATACTCCTGGGTTAGCCGAGTGGCACATCCACCTGAAAACCTGCACTGACTACACAAGAGTTTTATTTGATTCAAGAGAGCAACTTGGCTTCTTCGGTCAGCTTTCACTCAGGGCATTTCAGACCACAGCAACCAAGTTCCCAACACTGTCCACAAACACACCTCACAACAAATCTGATCCCTGTCCATCCCAGTTTTAATCAAGCCCTGTGATACCTGTAAAAAAAGCAAAAACAAGACAAAAAAAAAACCCAAAAACCCAGCACCCTAAACATAAAAAAGGAGGGTGTGAGAGAATGCGGGAGGTTGTAGGTGTGAGGATGGAGCCGTTTAATTCAGCTCCCCACTGTTCAGCAACTTTGTAATCCATTTACTGCTTTCCTTTCCCATCTCACTCGAGCGCGTTGTTTAGCTGGAAACTGGGCTGCAAGAATGTGAAAAATGTAAACAGCCTTTTCTTGTCCAAAAGGATGGGAGTGTGAAAGAAATGTGCCTTATCGCAGGGCTGCAGCTCGCTACTTCATTGCTATGATAAAGTGCTGGAGCAAAAAACATTACACGACAAGCACAATCCAAAACCGGATTAGAATTTGACATAAGCTTCCTCAAAAACTAATCAATCAACTCATGCTGTAATATTAGACTCCAGTTCTTAAGGAGGGTGTTTAATCCCTTCAAGGTTTATTACACACTCCCTATTGACTATGTTGACAAACTTTCAGATACGAGGCGGCTGGGGAAGAGCCGTAACTTTTGCAGCACGGACCTGAGCTAATTATGGGAGTAGTTAACACCCTCCCGAAAATAAAATAATATGATAACGTCGAAATTATAACAACACTTGTTCAAGTGCAGCTCGCCAAAGTCTTTGCAAATACACGGTTCTTCCCCCTCTCTGTTTAACCTCTCCTGCCACATAACACAGCACGACACGGATGTGTTGATGGAGTCACCATCCCTGGATGTGTTTAACAGACGGATAGACGAGGTGCTCAGGGATGTGGTTTAGGAGAGGACAGGTACGGTCGGACAAGATGATCTAAACGGTCTATCCCAACCTTGTGATTCCGTGACCATCCGCTTCCCACCGCTGATGCCCCACCGACTTGGTGCCTTCGGTAGAAGTTGGGCTCTCCCCGTACCCGGCTCCAACCGCGCTCTGCTCCCCCCACCCCCGACACAGCCTTGGGCTCCGAAGCCTGCATTGCACCTTGTCACCACCGCACGTTCCCCCGCTGCGCGTAGAGGGATGCGGAGCCCACCAGACACGCGTGTGTGCGAGTTTATACTAAAAACTAACGAACCCTTCGCCTGCGCGGCAGCAAGGCGGTAGTGAGGAGGGAGCTTTCGGAGCGCAGGTGACTCTGCCCTCACAACCCGCTGTGTCGTGCACACGAAAAGAGGCACTCGAGGACGGCAGAAAACTTTTCGGGAACGGATGGGTAGTTTCGGGTGTCACCCTGCACCCGCCCGCGGTACCCGGCTCCGCGGAGGCTCCCGGCGCATCCACCTCCTGCTCCCGGGGCCGCGCTTTGCTCCGGCACCTGAGAGCCCCGCGATCCCGACGAAACCTGTCGAGCAGCAAACGCGCTGAAAGCCACAGACCCGCTTAAAATGAAATAAATTAAAACAAGGGAAGAAAGGAAAAATAGGTGTCGGGCTGTGGGAGGCTGCCCGCTGGTGTGGGGCGGGATGCTCGGAGCCAGCCCTGAGCATCCAGAAGGGACCGCGTCTGCCGCCCTCCCCGGCGGGAA
>VXBZ01011712.1:495-13666 GCA_013399135.1 Heliornis fulica | reverse complement strand
AGTACTTAAAAGTTCTTCTGGAGGTGTTTATTTTAGTGGTCTTCAACCTGTTCTGCTACCATTTGATTTTATGGTTCATACAGAATTACCATCAGAGAATGTGTTAGCATCTAACCTCATCTTCACATCCGGGATGGAAATTAGCTCCGTACTGCTATGCCTATGTTCAAGTATCATAAAAAGGCATTTTCTGGGCACCAGCACGATATTTTTGCACGGGTAAACGGGTCTGTTATTGACTTACCGTAGGAGAGCAGTGTGTTGAGCACCCTGCGCAGGGATGATGAGCCAGGTAGCGGTTTATCCGGTGCCCGGTCCCATCTCGGTCCGTATAGTAAATGGAAACGTCTTGAGCGCTATCTGCTGCTGGCAGGCGGTACTGCCCGCGGGTGCGGCGCGGAGCTTTGGGTCCTCCGTGACGAATCGCGTTACGCAGCTGGGTGAAACGACTGTTATGCAATTAGCTAGAATTATGAAGACTAAATTCGGGTGAAGAATTTAGATAGATTTTTTTTTTAAACGAAAATCTGTGCTCTATAAATTCAGGGAAAGCTGAATTTCTGTAATTGGCTTTTAATGGAACAATAGTGTTTAAACTAAAGTACTGCAGTTCTATCCTATTAAATACAAACAGACTCGATTTAAATGACATTAACTTTGTCACATAAGCTATCAGAAGCTGGCCTTAAATCATACTTTTTCCAGATTAACGAGCAGTAAATGTTTGTAAAGCACTTTGAAGATGCAAAGCACCGTGCACAGTAAGCGATAAGTATTATTGTTATTTTTATTACTTCCCAGAAAAGTCACAGCAGTGTTGGTTAAGAACAGAATATAAGGCTTTAGCTTTGCATTCCTTTGCTTTGGCATGTTAGCATGATCTTAAAACATCATTTAAATGGGGAAGGGAAAATTTTCTGGTCTAATTTTGAGGCAGAATAACAAATAGTTGATTCACCTCAGGAAATAGTCGTTGTATACTGCAGGAGATAATCCTAATCTCTCTAGAAATGGATTGATTTCCATAGCTAGCTATGGAAAAAAAAGTAAACCAAGAACTCAGGGACCTACTAAACCACTTACTAAAACTATCTTATTAAAGTATGACCTCTATTGCTTGCACGAATCAGTAGTTTTAGTCCTTTATCAAGTAATTTATAAGTACAAACAAGTAAAACCTTTAGTTAGCATCAACCTCATCTGTCATTCCACCTCAATTCAATTATCAAATTTCATTCTTCTAAGTTAACTTAAAACACTGACATCAACCTTTGTTCTTCTTAGTCCTAAGACTCCTTACTCTGCTTCCAAATATTAGGAACACTGGACGGGAAAGAGCTGCCTGTGTCATTTGGTCCATTTTCCTTGACTTCAGGCAATGAAGTGTAGGTTGGTTTTGGAACTACTTCGATCTGTCTTTCAATTAGCTAGTTAGAAGGTGGGTTTCCTATATTTGATATCTGGTTTTATACGCACTTGTCCTTTTGCAGTCACCACTTAATGAGCTCTTCTTCCTCCTTCTGACAATGTGTAGCCCAAAAAATTTATAAAGTAGAGATTTTATTAATTATGTGAGCCAGGCAGTCTCTCTCAGGCAATAGCACTCCATTTCCTGTGTTAGTCTAATAAAACTTCTCTTTTGTCTATTTCTGTTAGAATTAATCTTTTTTGAATGTGGGTGAACACACAAATTTAGATGTTAGTAGTATTGTGGAACATCATTAATGCAAAAAAACCCGATTAGGTTTCTTATATTATTCTTATAATGTATACATTATCTGATACATGGTGTTATTATATTTTCCTTATCAGGGAAATTATATTTTATAATATATTTTATTATAGTACATCCAAGTTATATCTTCTCTCTGTTGTTCCAGTTATTACAATGTTATCCAGGTCATTCACACTACTGACTGCTTATCGATTCCATGTCAGCAGCATATTTCAATAGCGAGGTCTTAAATTTTATGCTAGAGTTTCTAATTAATTTATTGAATAGTAGTGTTCCCAAGATCAATCTTTGAGGAACATTATTATTTATTTCCTTCCAAACCTTGAATGTAGCCTGTTAAACCATACCTTACCCTCTTCACAACTTTCTCCTAATCACCTTCACCAGCCTGTCTAATTTTTTTTCCCCACATGACATCCAATCATGTTTTGATTAAAGTCCTGATAAATGACTCTATTTCATTTGTCTAGAAAATTAGTAACGTAATCAAAGGCAGGTAATAAAATTTTCATTATCCTAGAATAATCTACCTTTCTGGGAAACAAAAACCCCAAACAAACCTAAATCCAAAACAAATAACCAAAGAACCCAAAACAAAACAAAAACCCAAACCAATGTATCCCATTTTCCATCTACTTGTGCTTCCAAGCTTTTTATTTTTAAAAAAAAATTTCTTTCCTCCTTCAGATTATATTCATCAGCTCTGCATATTTGTAAAACTCATGTTTGCTGATATGGTGTTTCACCTCCTTTCCATATTCTTAGGGGTAAGAATTGCATTTGCTGTTCTACACACATACCATTCCTGATTTTGTAGATGTATTACAAGTCTCTTCTACCTGACTTGCAGTTTCCCAGGTTGTTTATTTCAGAAATCAGGAGTGAAGATTGCCTGGCACTGCTTCTGTGTCTATGTTTGTCTGATTATATCAACTATTGAGCATATCATGGAAGTTACAACTTCCATTTTCTCCTGCCCTTTGTATTAACTATATTTTCCCTAATATTCTGAACCTTCATTCACATTGAAAACTAGAGCAGGAGATTCATCTGTGGTCACACACAGACTATCTTTAGTTCTTTCTTCATGCTAAAGAGTGCTTTGGGTTTATTTTTTTCCATATATTTTGTATGAGACTAAAGAATCTTGACTACATCTTCATGTGAATTTTTATGATTTTAATTTTATTACACTTTCTGACCTCTAATAAACCCATGAGCTTGATTAATATGAGGTGAAGAGGAATTTGCAGGATTTGAGCTGTAATTGTCACAAGAAATGTTTATTTTTGTAATACTGAATATATGTTTTTTAATATGTATTTAGTTTTGCAAATGAAATGTTTTTAGATCTGAGTAGCTGCCATTTAGAACTGTGTCAGGTGAAAGAAGTAGTCTATTTAATCTCCTGTACACAGTACCCCACAATAGTTTTATATGTTCCTATGTCAAAGTGCAGGGGACACTCTAGGCATAGATTCAGTTCAATTTAACATAGTGCTTCACACAGTAGAAACTTAAGTTTTCTCAAATTCCCCACATTTTTAAATTTTAAAATCTACTAGTTGCATTATAGTTAACAGAATAGTTAAACTTACAAATTGTGGCTAGGCATGTCAAATTTTACAGTTTACAGTTTTAGCTGTAACTGGGTAAAAAGAGCTATTAAATAAAATTTGGTTTAGAAGCCACCCTACTTAGAATGATTTCCATACTAAATATTCACATAGAGGAATCCAAGCATTTGAGGGCAGATTGTCCCTGCATTAATGCTCTCAGGTGGGTTCCCCCCCCAGCGATTTTTAATAAGTTTTCCTCATCATAAATCAGTAAATTATTTAGTTAGTTGATATTTTATCATTTAGGACTGACCTTCATGTGAGATTAACTTCTGCTGTGGTTACTCCATTTACTTTATCTCTAAGGTTTATGAGTGCTTTAATTTTTAAATTTTTTTTTTTTATCCCATAGAATATCAATAAACCATATCAGCACACCTGTACCATGTGGTTTACATTTGTTTCAGCAGACAAAATAAACAACTCTGCATTATGGCAAAAATATTTGTTGTGTAATTGTGTTAAAAAAAGTATAACTTGAAATTATGGGGGGAAAAAATGTCACAGAGCCACGCTAAAATGTTGACTGTGACTTGAGAGATTAGAATTTGCTATTGCATTCATTTAGCATTGAAAAAATAATGTTCAGTGAATGCTTCTAAATCCACTCCACTGACACTTTTTTACAGTTCTAAGTCATAATCTCTCATATAAAAAGATGCAATTTTTTACTGTCAGCTTTCATATGAAGAGTGACAAGGAAAAATCTGTATAGGACATGAGATTGCCAAGTATCAGGGTGAACTCTGGCTCGTTTTCAAAGACAACACAGATAAAATACTTTGGATGTAGTTTAGAGTTTTAGTAAGTCAGGGATATAAATAGCTTAAAGAGATAATAACATGCCCAAGTGGACTTTTTCAAAGCCAGAGGAAAACATATCTCTTTCTTCCTTAAAGATGTCCCATGTGGTTTTTAAAAAAGATCATTTTTTCCTGGACAAATTGACCAAAATGGGTATCTCTTTATTTACATAATTTCCAACATAAGCAGGGACTTGAATCACTGATTAAGACATTGTGCTCTGCATCTATTTTCACTTTGTTTATCAGCAGTTGTCAGATTGCATTACTCTATTATTTCAGATCTACCCAGGCTAGACTGCAGCATGTATCCCAGTGGCCTTTGGTATCTCCTGAGATGAAATTCTTCATAAAACACCCAGAACACGTGTTATGTTATCAGAGTGATTATAGTAGGCTGACAAACACTGCAAGCTCTTGGGCCAGGTACATAATTGGTTGGGCTGGAAAATGAGACCAAATTCTTGATCATCATTTGCACCAAAGACATTATTCACAAGACATTTTTATATCCCCAGGGAAACTGGGAATTGTTTTGAGTTTTCCTCCTGTCCTACCATGATGAAAGTTTGTGTTTCCCAGGTGCTGTCTGTGAGCTTGCCATTGGGCAGCTGAGGAGGAGAGTAAACATGGTTCCTTCCACAGTGCTGCAGGGATGGGATCAAAGAATTACAGCCTGTAATCCAGCCCACCTGCTGCTAAATGTGGTATAGATGCTGTAGACCATTTCAGCCTGTAGTTAGTTACTCGTTTGTGAGTTCAAACTTCTAAATGTGCCTTTTTTCTGCTTCATGAATCTAAAAGTTTCCTTTGACAATATACAATTTTGCAGTTTAAATGATAAGGCAAAAAACCCTGTTTAACATCCTTAACATTGAAACCAGAAATTACTCACTGTAAAGGTGACTTCAGCACCTTCTTTTCAGCACTGCAAACAGCATTGTTCCCATAGTTCCTGTCCCATGTTCTTTCAAGTATCTACTCCCTTTTCAGGCTCAGTAACCCCTGGAGCAAGCATCAGCTTGCTACATTTGCTTTTAATTTGTAGCCCAGCTGGGTTCATAGCTGCTGGGCAATGAGGAAAGAGTCTTGGTCAGTTAGGTCAGAGGTGGGGAATCCAACACAAGTTTCTCTCTTTAAAATCTTCTGCTGTGAAGGTGTTTGGTTTGTTCAGCACTGGAATAAATCAGCAGGACTAAGGAATCTTCTTTGAAATGTGGTAATTTATTTTGTTGCTTCTTGTTTTGCATTTTCTTGCATTTTGTTTGAAAAATCTGGAGATCTGGTGCTTGGAATTTAACACATAGAGAAAGAGAATCCTGTCTGGGATAAATTGTTTGTTGGACCAGAAGCCCAGGGCACAGCCATAGGTTTGCAGTTAAGCTTCCCACACCATCCAGTCAATGCTATTTAGCTTTGCCTCTTGTTCTGAAGAACCTGTCTCAGTAAAGGTAAGCTAAGAATGGTGTCTTGAGGCCAGCTGGCTTACCAGAGGAGAGCAGCCATAATTTTTGAGTGGCCTATTAACATTTTCTGTATAAGGTCACACTGTTCTGTTGCTCTGTGTTGACCTCAGATTTTACTGAGATTTACCATCCAGCTTAGGGGATAGATACTTGTGGGAAAATTGAAATACAGCAGTGAATGTTATGTTACCTTTGAGAGATCTGGGTTCCCCTGTTCTGGAATGTGGGGTAGCAATTAGTCTATAGTGTTCTTGAGGTTACAGGGGTCTAAAATTGCATCACTGGATATCAGCAACATCATCAGGTCTGATACTGCTGGGCTGAATGGGAGACACCATCCCTCTGCTCACAGGGAGACAGAGCTGTAAACCTGGTGTGACTGGAGGCTGAGGAGCAGAATGTTCCTGCCTGTGGCTCTGCAGAGGTTTTCTTTCAAAGAGGGACATACCTGTGTCCTGTTACATTCGTTTTTATCCACTGAGTCTTTGACAAATCTTTCACGTTTCCATTTTTCCTGCTTTCAGGGTTCTGTCAATTTTTGATAGTTGCAAGACTAAGTTGGAAAGACTGATGAAAGCCTCTGCCATCTTTAAAAGTCCCAGAAGTAGAGAAAGAAAAATTAATCCGTCAAATCTTTCTTTTCTTTTGAGAGTAGAATCAGGAGGGGTGAGAAAAGTTATGTTTCTCAAATCAGAAGACTTTCTTCCACAGTGTTACCCAAGTTAAAAACCTAACAGACTTTGATCTGATGATTAGTGGAGGCAAGTACTGCTGTAGCTTTTAAATCAGCAAATATCATCAATAAAGTAATGAATCAAGAGAAACATGTTTTGTAGGATTAAATAATTCATAAAAGATAGCTTGGGAATTAATGCAATCATGCAAATTCCTTCCTTATTCTGAGATCACATAAGGCACTCTGTGGCCAGACTGTGACTGGTTAAGTGCAGCAAGTAGAAACCTTCAATAGAGTGTTCCCCATTGAAAGGTCTACAGGTCAAAATTAATTTTAGGACTCAAAACAATGGGTATAAACAGATAATGCTTTGTGCTTTGTCATCAGTAGCGATGCTTCTATACATTTCGAAGCAATAGTGGACATTAGGCAGGTTGATTCTGACTTATATAGACTCCTTCAGAATTATTTCAGAAAGCTTTTAAGTTACAAGGGATTTTTGTTTAGTAATTGCGATTTCCACAGGCTTACAGCAATTGTACCAGATTTCTAGAAACACCATAAATAATTTTCTAGGACAACCAATATTCAAGGTGAAATGTATTCATATTAGTGCTTAATATAACATGTTTGGCAAAGGAAAATGTTATAGTGAGGTGGCTTATGTCTGCTGTATTTATTTTTTCCTTCTCTTCACAGCACTTGCAGGGGCTTTGGAAAAGTTTAGCTGCTTCTACCACAAGCCTGTTTTAGCAGCCCTGTGTGTACATGTGAACAGCTGGATGGCTGAGCACAGAGCTGTGTCTGTGCCAGGGTGCCTTCTGACCTGTTATCCCGAGTGTAACTTGTTTCTTTTCAGGGATCATGAAGAATAACTGGGAAAAACATGTTAATTATAAGTTGGTTTACATTTACAGCGTTGTAACATCAGAACATTTTTAAGGGCCTGCCAACTGAGAAAAGGTGGACAACACTGATTTAGTAATCCAGCTTAATAAAGCAGTGGGTTTGTGCAGTTAGATGTGATTATGAGGTGAGATATGGAAATTTCTTCATCTCATGAGCCAGAGAGTGCCACATGTATGGCTGCTGGATCCTTTATGCCTTTCTGTTTTTTCCTGTGTTTTTCCTGCTGTGTCACATCTGGCCTGTGCTGCATAGGCTGGTTACACACAGCAACCTTGACTAGGCTGATGCATTCCCAGAGGGTGCAGGTTCTTATCCACGAGGGCTGACGGTGGTTTATCCTACAATTGCTCCTCAGGGCAGAGAGAGTTAGCTGGTGCCTCTTTTCTTTCCATTTGTGACTGCCTAATGAGACTCAAAATATGATCAGTCACTCAGTAGTATGTGCTCAGTATTAAAAGAAAATCACTGACTGTAGGCAGGAGGTCATTCAGCATCTCTACTAACAGCTTTTGATATTTCTGCATTAAAACCCAAGCCAAACATTACAGGCACTGAACCATCTGCAGGCATAAGTGGGCTTATTGTTGCTTAACTTAGTACAAATGAAGAGGTCTGTTATGTACTTCTGTGTGCTTTTGTGTGATCAGTGCTCCTAAACAATGAATCCTCTGCTGCTATCGCTGCTGTCAGAATTGAATGAGATGCAAAAAGGTCCTTTTATTTTATTAAGTGTGTGTTGCTGCTCTCTGATCCCTCAAAGCAACATGATCTGACAATAAAAGAGAGAGTTCTTCATAAGATACCATCAATAGTTTTTTTTAGAACTGTCATACCTGTAACTCTTCTCCCAGTGGTTCAACTGTGTGATCCAAAACCCAGCTTGCACACAGCATGCTTGTGTAACCCCGACTTTGGCTACTGGGAAACCTGCTAAACTAATGTAAGAAGCTGTAAAAGCTTCTATAGAATAGAGCCATGAAAAACAAGAAAGGTCAAATTGCAGAAAGAAGGTTGGTGAGAAGGGTATAATTGGCAGTTCAAGGATTCAGGAGGAAAAGGGAACATGGAAAGATCTACATTCCTAAGGGAGCTGGGTCTCTTTAGCTTGGAGGAGACTGAGGGGTGACCTCATTAATTTTTATAAACACATAAAGGGTGAGTGTCAGGAGGATGGAGCCAGGCTTTCTTCAGGGATGGCCAGTCATAGGACAAGGGACAATGGATTCAGGATGGAACATAGGAATTTCCCTGTGAATGTAAGGAGAAACTGTTTCACCATGAGGGTGATGGAGACCTGGGACAGGCTTCTCAGGGTGCTTGTGGAGTCTCCTTCTCTGGAGACATTCAAGACCAATCTGGACATGCTCCTGTGTGATTTAATCACAGAATCCCAGAATATTAGGAGCTGGAAGAGACCTCGAAAGATCACTCAGTCCAACTCCCCTGCCTGAGCAGGATCATCTAGAGTAGATCACATAGGAACATGTAATCTAGGTGCTCCTGCTCAGGCAGGGGGTTTGGACTGGGTGAACTTTTGAGGTCCCTTCCAACTCCTAACATTCTGTGAATCTAAGGAGATTGAGGACCAGCTTGTCAGAAGGACAAACGGAGAAAAGCCTCCTCACATGATTTGTATGGCTGTCAAGTGTTGATTGGATGCCATCTCTGGATCAGAGAACTTCTCAACCATTGGATTGGCAGATCATTAATCCTATCAGTAGTTCTTGTGTATTGAACAGTAATGAATTGGTTTGTGCTTTTGTGTGGTGTGTATCCTACTTCCAGAATCAGACTGTGTGTGGTAGTAGTTACCTAGAATGCCCCAGAGCAGGACCCTTACATACCCAAGAATTTGCCTGCAGAGGAAACCACATCAAATCATGCCTGTAGTTTGTCTGAGCACAGCTTGTATCCTCAGCTGATAATGTATACCTACACCTTTCCTCCTTTCTAATTCCTACTATTTTTTTTTTCCAGAATGAGGCCAGGTTATTTAAAAATCTTCTGACCTTTTGTGCTTTGGCTTTTGAAGTCTGGCTGTAGTTTCCCCAGTCTGAGCTTCACTCCAGTTCTGTAGCTGTACTGCCTCTTCGACATCTAGTTCTGATTTTTGTGACTTCTCCAGCAACCAGCCACATAAACTGGATTTCCAAAAATTTGGCAAAGTTAATTGTTGCTAGGGGCTTCTGTGTTTGTAACAGACACTTCTTTGGAACAGAACTCACTACTGAACATGGTTGGATTGCCAGACTGAAGCCTACTTCATTGCATAATCTTCCACTGATAACACTTGGCAGAGCTGAGGGAGCTCGCTGAAGATGTGGTACCTGGTATATGTTATTAGCCTAGGCAGATTATATGGATAGTGGAGCTAAAGGACACTTATAAGTGAGCAGTCATGTAATCTTTTGGGTGAAAAAAAAAGCCTGAACAAAATCCCAGCTTGTCTGAGAGCATTTTGTCCCAGATGGGCAGCCAAGAGAGAACTAAATCCTCTTGAGACATTGAATCAATCAAGAAAAAATGGTATGCATGGCAGCCTGGAAAAGCCAAAGGCAAACACTGGAAGTTGCACACCCAGATTCTGTATATTCACACACTCATCTAGAAACTCATTCTATTTCTAATTTGTAGACACTCATTTTGCTTCCTAATAGTGGGGGCAGGGAGTGAGAATGTGGCTCCTCATAAATTTTGATCTGTTGTTTTCTAACTGCATTTTGGTGCCAATTAACCCAAACATTTGAAACTGTCTAGATCAGATATTATTAGCTGCAACCCAATGGCTGTTCTGTTAGCTGGAGGCAGTGCAATTATCTTCTTGCCTCTGCTAAACTGTGGCTTAATTTATTGCATATTTCTATGTCCAGAACAACTTCCATGCATGACTCAAATTTAAGTGAAATTCTGCTCTGATGGTATCATAGTTTGTCTGTATGTAAAATTTTATGTATTTACCTGTATATGCATATGTATTTATATATACACATTATCTTTCTGTATATTGATACAGATGAGTGTGAAGAATCTTTTCTTGATATGCAAGCTCATCCACTCTGCTTTAACAAATACTGTAATAGTATTAAGTAGTATTAAACTTCTGCTGTGTTAGTTATTTCTAGCACTGAATGTAATCTTTGCATTTCTAACTACAGAACAACATATTTCTGAAAGGACATAAATTAGAACTGCAATTTCAGTGGAGCAGATTTTATACTTTTTTGTTTGTTTTTGGTGCTGAGGTATGTTACAACAGAGGTTAAACTGGGCTATAATGTGAGGAGACAGAAAGCTGGCTTGTAACTTTAGGGGAAGCTGGTGAATTCTGGCATGTCTGCTCATGCACTATTAGAACTATTTAAATATATAATGACATTAGATCTTGTTGTTCCTCTTTTAACCTTATCTTTGTTAAATGCTACTTCAGAGAAGATTCCTGCCTTCCCCCAATATTATGGTACATCAAACTTACTGAGACCTGAAGAAATAGGGAAAAAAACACTGGAAAAGACAAGTGGGGGAGGAAATGATGATTAGTAAGATTAATGGTAAGGTAAAAAAGAAATGAAAAGAACATAAAAAAGAATCAGGGGGTAAGAAGAGTGTTTATCAAAGAGAGAGACACTTGTGTCACCTGTTGCCATGCTGAATACAAGGTGTGCTCAGAAACCAAGGAGCAGTCATGGCAAGTAGGCCATATTGGGACAGAATGAGAAGCTGGAGAAGTAGAAAATCCATTTGCCTGTATTTACAGTATTAGGTTGAAGTGGATCTTGTACTGTCATTCATCACTATAATTACTACCATTTAGACTGTCATTACCTTGGGGGTCTTTAAATCCCATCGTCATTTTACTCCATTAACGCTGCTTAGCAGCAGAAAGGGTTTGTAGGTATTTCTTTGCTGTTCAAGTCAAAGCACACTGAATTTCAAAGGCAGATTGAAATTCAGACTTGTTGATGCCTACCTGTGTGACCTCCTCTAGGGAACCTGCTTTGGCAGGGAGGTTGGACTTGATGACTTCTCGAGGTCCTTTCCAACCTCTACAATTGAGTAAGGGTAGACTGTGAGTCTGTGATTCTGTGAGATAAGCCTATAGTAGTAATTGCCTGGTGATGCTCTTCATGAATGAGCAGCTGGTTGCAACTCCTGCTTCTCAACAGATGGACTTTTAGAGGCTTAATAATCCAAGGAGCTGCAAGGGGAAGCCTGGGGGAGCTCATGCTCCTCCTGACAGGTGCTGAGAGTCCTGGGGCAGCAGGAGTTGTGTAGGGAGATGTCCTCATCTGAGTGCCCAGACTTTAGAGGTTTGGGTGATCCCATGGCTCCAACACATGAGCCCAACAGGAGCATGGGATTCACAGCCTATCTTTCCATCAGTGCTGCATGCTCCAGTCATGCCTCTGGTGTGAGAGCCATGTGAACCACCCTTTCAAGCTCAAAGGAAATGGACTTGCTGCTTTAAAAAAAATCTATATGCTTTCACATGTTAGAAGGCCCTCCTGAGACCTTGCCTTATTAAGATCAATTGTGTGTGTGATATATTGTAATAGAAAAGCACTATATTGTTTGACAGAAGGGCTTTCTTTCACTACAGTGCTGAAGCTGCTGCTACTTACAATGTGGAAAATGTGGAGTTTTAGCCACTTCTGAGGGGCAGAAGGCAGCTAACGAGATCATTCCAGGTAAGAAAAACCCACTAAAAATACAAAATATATTCTTGTTTCCTAAACATGTATTTTGAAACAGCCAAGCCATTCTGGCTGTAGCATCAACACAACACAGAAGATGTGTGAGCTGGTTGTTAATTCTTTGCATTTTTATAAAATTACCAGTTAAATATACTGTTAAGCTGCTATACTGGTATACTGTCAGCCAGTGAAAAGGATATATCCAGGTTCTGTTAACAGAGTAGGAGAGTGAACATGAGAAGGCTGCCTGCACACTGTGAAAACTCTGTTATAAACACAACCTAAGCTTCCTAACCTGGAAGACCCACATCATGTGGATTGAAACAAGTCTTGCATACAAAGGAGAGAAAAATTCATTTTTGTTATTTTGCCTGCAGCATTTAATATAATTGTTTACTCATAGGAGCAAACTGAGGGTTGTGAGTACAAATAGCAGTGCTTGTTATCTCAAGCCCAGTTTGGTTTTGAAAATGCAAAGAACTAGGAATTTAGAATGACTGATATCTGTACATGACAATTACTTGGCTTCTGCTTCCATTAAAATTATTGTAAGGAAACCACTAAAGAGAGTAGTAAAACTCTGGAATTCATTGTTTTAAACTTGTTAGGTGTGTACTCCTGCTGCCTTTTATTACAGGTAGGAAGAGGAGAAATTATGATGTTTGTGTATATATTGTTTGATAGAAGGAAAATACCCTGTGTGGCCAATGATTCTGAAGAGGCAAGGGTAGAAGTATTTGTTTTGCTTCTAGAAATGATGTCCCATACTGCAGGTACAGCACTGGAATTCCAAATTTACAAACCCTCCTGTGTATTGGCACTAAGAGATTTCATCCAGCTTATCTCTGCTTTCCAGAAATCTTTCAATTTCTGGAAAATATTACTTTGAAGAAAAAAAAAAAACCTAACAAAACCTCCCAAACACCAAAATCAAACCAAGAATCAAAGAAAACTCGAGTCTGACTCAGTCCCTGAAGGACTTTTAGATACATATTTCAGTATTTTGCTGTGGGATAATTCATAGGCTTGTGGGTTAAAAAGACCCAAGTGTTCCTGTCTCAAAGTTTGTTTTCCCTGCAGGGATTTTGCAGACCCGTACGAGGTAAGCAGCCACATGCTGCCATCTCCTGGCAAAAGGCACAATAGCTACTCTGGAACAAATCTACCATTAAATTTATTTCCTAACCTTTTTCTTTGAATTGATACACTGTAGAAGACAACTCAGTAATTGAGAGACAAAGTCGATCAAAAAAAGAGATTTTTTCAGAATAA
>VXBZ01011711.1:71916-82794 GCA_013399135.1 Heliornis fulica | reverse complement strand
GACTAAAAGACCCCGGCACATATTCCTTAATTTCCTCAGTTGTATAGCTTGGTTATGTGTATGTATGTGTCTGTATGCATGTGGAGTATGATATATTTTCAGGCAAGAATCTAAAGAGAACATAAATAATAAGTCCCATATTTTTCATCAATCCAAACAAGTGAATTTCTAAAGTAGTGCATATGTGTGCGATTCTAAATTAGCAGTAAAATAATGACAGGAAAAATATATATTTGCTGATCAGTGGATAGAACAGCTATTGACAAACAATATCAAGGTCAATTTTTTCCAGATTGTTAGATTTTTCTTTTTGTATTCTTGACACAGAAAAGTAGATTTTTTTATGGTTTATGTGAGATTCATAAGCAGCATCATGTGGAGATATGTTCCCTTCTGGCTTCCTGACTATCTGATTTTGATGATCTACCCATCGTTGCTGAACCATTTCTTGGCAGTTTTCAAGACCAGGTTGGACAGGTAGTGTGGTCTAGTGGAGGGTGTCCCTGGCCGTGGTAAGCCCTTGGAACTAGATGGGCTCTGAGGTCCCTTCCAACCAAAACCATTCTATGATACTAACATACAGGCATGCACACATCTGGTGAAGATTTCATCAAAGGACTGAGTGGGTCTCAGGAGGCCTTGAAGGACTTGGGAGTTTGAACTCTCAGAAAGAGAAAGGACTAAAAAATGAGAGTTTATGTTTCTTCTGTGTATGCTGTGCATACTATCCATGGCAGATGTAAATCACAGGTGTATCAGTTGTACAACTTTTTATATAAGTACTTCATATAAAGGCAAGCCTTATCACATTTTGAAAAAATACTCACCAAAAACCAAACAAAAACCAAACCCTAATTAGGTCTTTTTGTTTTATTAAAAAGATGAAAAGGCAGTCATTGTGTGAAATTTGTGAAAACACAGTTGTTGTCTGTGTTTAGGTGGTAGCCCATTCCGCATCTGTATCTGATGCTCCTTTCATTTTCTTTTGGGTAACATAGGGCCTAAATTTAATTCACTTTGGTGATCTCACAGGTAATGCAAAGATATTTCCACCCATAGCTTAGAACTACCTCAGAGAAGAGTAGAAACCCTTCTGACTCCAGTGGATTAAATGCTTAACACCTGCTAATTTCATTGGCAGTTTGGCACTTAAGTGCCTTTAAAACTCTGCTTTATTTTTACTAGGTTAAAAAATCTCTGACTGTTTTTTTTTTTCTCTCTATAACCTTTCATTATAGTGTTTTTGTTTAAAATCCAATGTCAATTTTATACTAGTTGTAAAAGTTTTAAGACTTTCTATAGTGTAGGTTATATATCTGTTAAAACAGTCAACAGACTATAGTACTTAAAACCTTAAATGCAATGACTGTCAGCTTTGTAAACTCTCAGATTGCACAGTTCATACCATTGCTGTTTGCATGGCACAAAGTTATTTTAAGATAATATGCATATGTTAAATTAATCACTTTCTTTGCAAGCATATTTAAAATAGTACTAAGCTTAATGTCTATACGTGGGAATAGTTATTTGAGGCTTCAAACAAGGTTTTGCAGGTTTTTTTTAAATAGCTTCACAAATTGAAGGAAACGTTTCAAAAAGAAGGCCATAACGTTTCTCTATTCTTGCTTCAGGCACATAAATGTTATTTCCTCTGCAATGTCATATATTGACCATCTGAAACTTGATAAATCAGAAGATAGATTGCAGTGGAACTCTATGTATTTAAGTATCAAGCTGATCCATAACTTTCACACCAACCAAAAGCCATTTCTTGTCAGTGCTGTCCAGAATATATCCTGACAGTTCAGTGGGAGTTTCAGTGCCATTTATTTTCAAATCAATACTCAATTACTAAGAGGAAGATTCACTCCCTTGCCCATTTTCAAGATGAAATTATGGACTGGAGCAATAACACTTAGTCAAGGCAAGCCACTGTCCATTAACTCATGATGCTACCAAAAACCCATCCAGACACTTTATTAAAGCTCAGTCTTTTTTCAGCTTTTAATTAATCATTGTGTTAAAGGCCTTTCACATTGTGACTGATGACCAGAGAAAACAATTTTCTCCTAACTGCCTTTTAATTTCAACTCTGGGAGTGCTCATTGACTGAATCTCACAACAACCCATCAATGTTAGTTTTTAATGTGTTTTCTCCTTTGTTATTGAGAAGAATGGAGTGGCAATGAGGCTTTGTGCTCCTCTTCATAACTCAAGTAATTGATTCAGTAAATGCCGCACATTTGCTAGTGGATAAAAAGTGCTGTCAATGTAGATAGTAGGTACTATATAAATTACTCCATTAACACGAAATAAAGCTATTTAAAATTTTTAAAGTGTAAAGTGTAAGTGGCTTAAAAAAAAAAAAGAAACAAGTACTACTTACATGTCTGTACAGGGGCTTCCCCACCCCACCCCCCCCCAGTAAATGCTAGTAGTAGGATACAAAGGATCAGAAATATATTAGTTGACCATGGCTTCAATCCTGCATTGCTATGCCTGTGTGAGTAGCCTATTGCAAACTATTTTGCTTGAAGAAACTAAGCACTGAAAAGTAACTCTTGAGGAAAACCACAAATAACTCGTCAATACTGGTCATCTCATAGCATAAATCTTGTTTTATATTTTTGCTCTTTTGTACATTGGAGGATCAGAAGTTAAAAAGGATCAGAAGTGAAAGAGACTCCCTGAAGAAGGGACAAATATAAGTTATAAGCAAAGAGAAGCATAGTGTGCATCTGTGGAAGCAAAGCATTTGCTGAAACTGCTTTGTATCTTCAAGAAACAGAATTTTTCTTTCTGGTGGATAGTGAAATCCAGGAAGTGCATACCTGCTAAAGTAGTCCTGTCACCTAAGAACAATGGAGAGTGTATAATGCCACAGGTAGATAACTAGAGATAACTCTATATTCTATTGCTGTCCTAAAACATTTAAAGATACTTTGAATGAGTCTTCAGTTTACATATTTATGTAGGGTTTTTTTTTTAGTAAGTGTAAGCAATTGTATGCACTTGCAAATAAAAAATCACACACTTTAGTCCCACAGTTTTAAAAATTAGTACTGAATCACCATAAGTTCACATATAATTATGTTAAAATATATTAATATGTTTTAATTAGAATAATAATAACAATAGCCATGATCAATAATTAACTCATTACTTTTAAATTCTGTTGATTATTGATGATTGCCATCTTTTTTTCTTTTCATGTATCCTCTTTTACCTGTAATTTAGCTCTTAGTTTTACCACTAAAAAATAAAAACAGCCTTTAATCCAAGTTATGGAGTTATGTTTTGGTTTTTTTTATTATGAGATAGTGTTTTCTTGGCCATCCATAGTTCTCAATTTTCACTCTTTTAAGTATTTTTTAGGTAAGTGTTTCTTCCAAGACAGTTTCATTCATAACTCCCAATTTTGCTAGGTTTTGGAAAATTAACTCTTGTTAAATGTTACCATATATATTACTGTACCTACATTGTGTTTGTCAATATTGAACATATTCATGATGTAATCACTGGTCTTGCTTAATAAACAATTCCAGATTACTGTACCCTTTTCTTTTAAAGTTGAACAATAGAATTAGGAATGATTAAGCAGTGATTTATTTTTTGTTGGAAAAATATACATATTTAGTTGAGACATTTCATGATGCTTTGTAATTGGATGCTATAAATTCCATCACTATATCTCCCAACTGCTTGTTCATCAAAATATAATATATTTTCTTTTAACGTCCCCTCTTTTTAACAGTCTGCATGTAAAAGACCTTCATTTGAACATTATTTTGCAGACCTACCCAGGTTGAAAGTATTAAATAGACTTTTGTCCCCTCCAAGTGGGAAAGTCCCTACAGTTCCCCTCTTCTTCAGTCCTTGAACAGAATCTTCTGGCCAAATGATTCTCTTTTTATTTATCAAAAAGAGAAAAAAACATTCTTGTGCCCTTAAGTTACATATGGAAGTATTCAGTGCATTGTGTGTAGTCACCTTCATTCTCCCAGTATGGCACAAAAGAAGTGAATGAGATCTTTCTAAATGTGGTTAATTTTATGAAGCCATATAATGCAGATCTAGAATGAGCCTATCATCAGGAAACTCATCATGAACTTTTGGTGTAGATGATAGTGAGATTCTCGCATAGATCCTGTGTGTAAGCAGTGATGGATTCTACCTTTGGTGATATCACTAGTACCCACTGTGTATCAATGCCCTTAGAAAGGTCTGCAATGAATTCATCTAAAGTTGGATTCACACAATTATGCCTGGGTTACCATGGAAATTCTCTAGAGTATCTCTGAAAAGGATAACACTGTTAAAGTGAACTTGGACCCTTACCCTGAATTGTGAAGTTTGGAGGTCAGAAGTTCACCATCAGGCATCATATTTAAAAAGCTTTCTCTGAACAGTAAAATCAACATCATGTGCAATACTAAGGGGTGTTAAAGGGTAAAATATTCGGTCCATCTGTATTAACAAGAATTTTTACTGCTCAGTCTCTTCCCTGCTTTACTTTTACTTAAAAGTAAAGAAAGTGCTCCAAAATACTATTTTAGAGACAAATTCTTTGGATAGGGTAGACAAAACAGAACCCCTGCATTATATAATTGTTAGCATATCATTCAAAATTATTAGCTGTCAAAGTGATGATTACATGTTCCCTTTCACCTACTCTGCAATGCTTATATAAGTATCGCTCAATCAGTGCTTTGTGCCATTTCACAGAATCCCTGAATAGTTGGGGTTAGAAGGCACCTCTGGAAGTCATCCAGACCAACCCCCTGCTCAGAACAGGGTCACCTAGACCAGGTTGCTCAGGGCCATGTCGAAGTGTTTTTTGAATATCTTCAAATATAGGACTCCACAAACTCTCTTGGTAACCTGCTCCAAGGTTTGACCACACAGTAAGATTTTTCCTATGTTTAGATTAATTTTTTGTCCGCAGGAACCACCAAGTCTTTTTCTGTAAAGTTGCTTTCAGTCAGCACAGAGCCTATCCTGGTGCATGGAGTTATTCTTCCCCAAGTGAAGGGCTTTAGTATTTCCCTTTGCTTCATGAGATTCTTATGAACTCACATTTATTTACAGCCTGTCAGTGTTCCTCTGAATGGCAGCACAACCATCTAGAGTATCAACTGTTCTTCCCACTTTGGTATTGTCTGCAGACATGTTGAGAGTGTGCTCAGTTCCATCCTCCAAGTCACTAATGAAGATGTTTAACAGTGTTGCCCCTCAGTATTGACAATGGAGTATTCGACTAGTTCCGGGTATCCAGCTGGGCGTGCTACTGATCATGCCTCTAGACCTAGCACTTCAGCTGGGTTTCAATCTACTTCACTGTCACCTTATCATATCTGCACATTATGAGTTTGTCAACAAAGAAATTATTTGAAACAGGGTTGAAAACCCTGCTAAAGTCAAAATAAACATCACCCATTGCTCTCCTCTTACCCACCAACGTAGTCTTTTTACTGAAGAAACCTGTAAGGATGATAAGGTCTGATTTCCCCTTTGTGAGCAATCCAGGCTACTTCCAGTCACCTTAATACCTTTGGGAATTGTATCCATGGTATCAAAGTAGTATGACCAGAAGAGTTTGCTGTCCCAGACCCCAGTTGCCATAACCTTTAAAAAAGAGTAAAAAATGGACTTGCAGCGCATCAACCTTCTCCTTCACCTCTTGTTGATGAAAACTGTGAGCCTTTTACCTCTCTTACAAAAGGGAGGTGGTGTATTACTGATACTGTCTAGGCTTCACTATGTATACAAGTATTTTAAATTATCATAGTTTCCTCTGTGTTAATCTTAAAATAGTCACATAGAAAAATCTGTTCTATGAAAGTGACAGGAGTGTGATATAACACATATTCAATGAATATACTGAATCATAGAGCACAGTACTTAGAGAATGAAATAATTACTTGGGCGTGGAAAAGGTTTTTCTTTATTCTTTCACTCAGAAAACATCAGAAAATACAATTCCATTCCTGTAAGTACTTTTGCAGAGGATCACATGTAACAAAGCCTCATTTATGCCTTTTCAAAACAAGAACTAAATGTGACTGGGGTGTTTTTCCAAAACTTTTGAGCATTGCTCAGAGTTGACTCAAGTGTCACATTGCCATCTGGGAGAGTTCCAGAAGCCAGATTACACTCCCCACTTTTTCATGCATTTAGCCTGGCAGTGAGGCAGAGATTATTAGAGAGGTTAGAGCTCTTTACTACCTGATTTTATGCTAGTGCCAGATGTGTCCTGGTACCATGCACGGCCACCAGTCAGTGGTCTCTGTTGAAGGTCAGCAACAGAAGATTTAACACAGAACTTGTATCATTCAGCTTAGTCACTATTTATTTTGGAATCTGATTGAAAAGCTGAGTTTTGGCACATTGGAGTAGAGAGTGTTGGAATTCTTTTAGATATTTCTTTCCATTAGAGAATAAAAACCTTGTATAGCAATACTAAAACATGCTTTTTAACAACTTTTACACAAATTATCCACAAAAGAAAACTGCATTTGTAGTCATGTATACTCTGTAGTCATCTTTAAAGTATAAACCTTTTTCAAAGCTTGTTTAAACAATGAGATTGAGATACATCTAAAACAATAGCACAGTCGATTGATTATTTATGACTGCATATTGTAGACAACTAAATTTGAGACAGATATATTTGAGATGCATGTGGTGTGATAGGTCCCTCTAACAAAATAGAGGGACAGAGATATAGTATAGGACTTATATCTTATGGTCAAATGTAGAGCTAGAAGAAACTGATTTCATGGCACCAGGGACTGGTAAATGAGTAAAACAGAAGACAAAATTGTTTTCAGATATGCATTTACTTTTGAATCAGTATCTATTCCATTGTGTCCATGTCTGTTTAGGGAATCATCTAGTCTAAATACACCGTAAGGCTAGATTAGCTTTATATTTGTGATTACTGACAAATGTTTGTCTCACCTGTTCTTAAAGGTCTCTAAGGAGGCAGACTCCTTAAACTCCTCAATCTATTCCAGTCACTAATTTTTCATTTTATATGTTTTTCCTCATGTCTAAATCTGAATTAGGTTTGCTATGGTTTAAGTACCAGCAATACTTCTTGCCATCCCTAGTGCAGACACAGAAAATAAAATAGTTTCAGTGTTTTCTATTTGTATATTTGAGGAGCATTATCAGAGATGGGATTAACTCACATGTAACCATCCATGTGTGGATTCCTACATGTGATGTATGCATCATCTCCAATTATAATTATTTATAAAATAAAGGATGATTCCCTATAGAATACTGAATGCTCATGTGGGATTACCAGATAGGACAGATCCTAATATGCCTGCCTGAAGCAGCAGCTGGAGGCCAGGCAGGACATGTGGAAGCTTCAAAAAAGTCTTGCTAGGTGTGGGTCACTGGTTTATGCCCTTAACCATTAAAACTAACAGTACAGTAAACACAGAGCTGCATCAGTAACAAGAAATCTTATTTAAACCTGTAAGTAAATAAGAACTTCAGCAAAAATTTCTCTTACAAATTTAAAACCATGTGAACAGAAGATGTTATTTCTGTGTATCACACAGAGAATTTAAGGATGAGCATTGAAGGACAGCTAATTTTCTAAGCTTAGCAAGGAAGTCTTGCTTAGTTGTGAGGGAATCTTTCATTCTCCCTATTTTTTATTCCTCTGCCTGAAGTAAAATCTGTCATAGATACAAATTCAGTTTATCTATCAGTACTAAATAATTATAAGACATTTCTAGTCTTTCTAAATCTTAATTTTGCTAGCACATCTAAATCCATATTTAAAAAAGTAAAGGTGATTGAATCTTTGATAAGGCTAGTGTAGCTTGAGAAAAGTGTTGCTCATGAATAATCAGACTCACAGAATGGTTGAGGTTGGAAGGGACCTCTGGAGGTCATTTGATCCAACTCTTCTGCTCAAGCAGGGCCACCTATAGCCAGTTGACTAGCACCATGACCAGATAGCTTTTGAATATTTCCAACAAGCTAGATTTGTCACTGTTCTGCCATATAGGAGTATGGAAAGATATTTTTAATTACAGGGCAAGAATCTTTGAAGTTAGTTTATCCTGCTTATTTTTCATCAATAAAAACTGAAAGAACTACTGAAATCCTGAAAACAGACATAACTTTTTCTGATTTCTTTTTCTCTTCATCAAATCCAAAGATTCTGTAATGCATCTTGCAAGCAAAAATGTTCTTGTGGGAAAACTCCAGAACAGCTCTATCATTTAGTGAAATAATTGTTTTACTTTTTTTTTTTTTTTACTAACTCCAGTGTTAGCTTGGTGTTATTAAGCTACTTCTCTATTAATTACTTAAAGACTTCTACATAACCAAAATATTTTTCCATATTATGCAACTTACCTAACAAATATTCAGTAATCTATGAACTTGAATCATAGCACCAAGTTTGGGAAAACTTTCAGCTGAAGTTATAATAATTACTTCCGCATTATGCAACAGGAAAAGTATTGGTGCTGAATATTGAAAAATTTAGTCTGAAATCTAAAAGATTTTGGAGATAAATGACTCTTCTATAATGAAGTTTAGAAGTAGTAGTTTAGAGAAAGATTTTATAGAACTTTGACTCTTAAAGTGATGTGAAAATTTACACGAATGGTGAAATCCTAGATAAACTTATAAGAGGTTTTTATGATTTTATAAGTTTCAAAAGTAGTGGTTTTATAAGTTGACCTAGTCAAATTTTTGATAGTTTCTAATATCTCTGCCAAAATTTAGTTACATATATATCTTAAAGATTGTGGTTCTGAAATTTAGCTATGTTTCACATACAATGTACAGGGTTTTTAATAATGATATATTATTTTTAAGTTTCTACAGTGCCATGTTGATATAAAAATCTCTTTACTACCTGTGCTCATGCTTACAACAGAGTAGAATAAAAGTTTGTCTTTGCAGAATTTTTTAAAAAACTTTTTAAATTCACTGAAATTTCTTATGACCTGAACGTTATCTCTTCCCATGGATCTTTTCCATGAATGCCAAATATCATACATGAGGATCTTTATTGCTTTCCTTGTGGATTTAACATCTTTGTTTTCTAAGATTTTGTCTATTTCCAAAGTTCCATTGTCTAATAAAATCGAACTATATAGTAGCATTTTTTGCTTCTGACCTTGCTGAGCAGGATGTATCTGATGAACACTGAGAAACCTAACAGAGGTTATGTGTTGATCAAATTATTTAACAAGATATATTTTCTCAACTCTAAGTCTTACTTAAGTAATAACATATTTAGAAGCCAGATACCATTGCTTTAAACAGGCTTTGTTAGAATCCCACAGTAGATTAACATTAAAGCGAGAAGGACTCTGTTTTGAATAAACAAGACCACTTGCTAAGGTAATTGCTTGATCTAGCTTGTACCCAGCATGCACAGCACAAGATGTTTACTTACCTGATGCTGCTTCCCTGTAGACCCTCACAGAACTTTTTCAGGTGCTAATTTTAAACACTGGAATGTAAAGACAAGCTAATGAGAAAGACTTTGGCTGTGGGTGTTTAGCTGGCAGGAATACAGAATAGCAGAGGTCACTGGTGACCAGCTGAACTCTGCTGCTGAAAGGACAGAAATAAGATAAACAGAGCTGCTGCTACCAACTTAACTTGTTGGAAATAATGGCATAGTTGATGTCAGGATACTATTTAAAATATCAAGCAAACTTTGCAATCTCTGTGAGGCATAAAGGTCAGGAAATGCAGAAAAATATATTCCATATTCTAACAATTTTAGCCTAAGATCTTGTAAAAATAATTCTGCAGAAAATCACCTTAAGCAGAGTGGAAAAAAGAAGCTACATATGCATGGTGACATCTTGTCCAAAAGTAAGCTACTTTTTTATACTTGTAAGAAGCTTGATCTATTTACAAAGATTATGCTAATTTAGGAAATATTACCAGTACAGAAAATGTTAAAGGCAGCATCCTTAAATATTATAAATTGTCAAGCAAAATGAAATACAAGTGTTTCCTTTTTCCTCTTAGCCTTGTTTATTTGTTTGGCTAAAATATTAGCACTCAAAAATGTGTATACATGTGAATTCTTCATTCTGGTGGGATTGAGTTCAAAGGAAAGGAATCAATAAACTTATTTTGACTGACAGAACATGTAAAATGAGATAGGTTTGGATAAGGACCTTTATAACAGGAGACACAACCACAATTTACTAACACAGGGACAATGAGGGGAAAAGCACTTGTTACTTCCTCTCCCCATTGCAGAGAAAGGAGGAAATGCAGGGACATTTTCAACTTGGAGAGGGTTATTTCACTACTGCGTGTCCCCCCAAAGCTGGAAATGAATGCTCATGGAGGACAGATTTCCAGCTCTCGGGATAACCTGTAGTAAATAGAAAAGCTTGGATTAGTCAATGTATGCTAGAAGTTCAATTGATGTCACCAGAGATGCACTGAGTGTAGATTTAAACCAAGAGTCCAAGTCACGAAAAAGAAATTAAGGCAGAGAACAAAATACAGCAATAGTATGATTTCAGAAACACAAGCAAATTATTTTTAAAATAATCTTATTTCCAAGACAGACAATCCCTCAAAAGTTTGTGTCCAATGAAATTTATATGACCGTGATGTCAGTACGTAAAAATAATCAAGCTTTCATCATCATCCAGAAATTAATGTCAATTTATTCCAAATCCAAGCTTGTGAAACCAGATTAAAATTTTACTTCACTAATAACATCAAAGCAAATATGAACCAATGATGCAAATCCTATTTTAAAAGTGATGCTTTTTGTTAATCTTTATTACAAGACAGAGGAACAGATACAGAGCAAGAGAGAGGGAAGGAGAGAAAGAAGGAAAGACAGAGAGGAGAGGAGAGGAG
>VXBZ01011711.1:17652-71877 GCA_013399135.1 Heliornis fulica | reverse complement strand
GAGGAGAGGAGAGGAGAGGAGAGGAGAGGAGAGGAGAGGAGAGGAGAGGAAACATAAAATCACGATAAACAGAAAACAAAAGTAAAATATTTGTAAATGTTTTAAGAAAAAAAAATCAATCTGTGTTTTGCCTGACCACATTTTCAGGTAGCCTATGAGAAAACAATTTTTATTTCTGCTTTTTAAGACAATAGATTGTAGTGAAAAGACTAAATGTAACAATCTAGAAACCATCCATATGCCTATATGTTCATGTATGTACAGATACTGTTTTTTTTTATATAGATGTGTTATCTAAGGACAATTCTCAGTTTTAAAAAATTGCAGGGTGGGGTGGGGAGTAGCTGAACAGATATGCAGGCTCTAGGGACAGGGTTTTCTTTGGGTGTGTTAAAATTTAGTCTTGTAGAGCTTTTTAAAGATCAGGGTTATCTAATTTTTATTTTTTTTAATTCATGATTTATTTATGATTTATTTTATTTATTTCTATTTTTTTGTACAGATACATAATTTCCTGTAAAATTAAATAAACTAAATTTTCTCATAGTCACTTTCCTATGATATGTTAATGTCACCCAAATCTTGCTATGCTCACCAGCACACAGTTGTGCATATATATATATATGTGTGTGTGTGTGTGTGTATCTTTTTCTTATAAATTCAGAATACACCAACTAAATTAATCAGCTCCTTGGAATATATGCATTAATTTCATTTGGATTCACATAAAGTACATTTTCAAATTATTTATTATTTCTGGAAGTATAAGAGTGGAAAAATAATTTATTTTTAATAACAAATACTGATAAAACTGGCATATAT
This sequence comes from Heliornis fulica, assembly GCA_013399135.1. Taxonomy (NCBI): domain Eukaryota; kingdom Metazoa; phylum Chordata; class Aves; order Gruiformes; family Heliornithidae; genus Heliornis; species Heliornis fulica. Next base: position 71,055 of record VXBZ01011711.1, on the reverse strand, counting down.
GAAAAAGCTTATTTTTTCCTAATAAAAGAATTAATTTTACACACTGACATGATTAAACTGTCTCCAAACTGCTGATGTCATTATTTTCTATGAGAACCTCCCCAAAGAGAGGGAAGAACTACAAATGTGCCAGTGCTTAATGAAGCATTTTCCCCATTTTTCGACCAGTGGACTGCTGACAATCTTCCAAATCTCTAGTGGACCACCCAGCACTACTCATCAGCCTGACTTCTAGCTGACTGCAGGAAGAGCATCTGAGAGCTACTGGTTTGAAAGGCTTGCCCAGGAGAACTGACCCATTGCTTCAATTCCCTTGCAACCTGAAGGAGCTCAAACTGCTGTTCCTGAGATAGAACCCTCATTACTGGTTTGCAGACTCAAACTCTTTTTCTGCTTTTTACAGAACCAGGAATCTTTTGGTTTTTAATACCTAGGGACCTGGAGGCAATTAGATATATAGGTACTTTCTCAGTCATGTGTATAGTCTGCTGGTTAAAACAGTTCCTGGAGAGACATGGATTTGGAGTCATGTAAACTGTCACAGAAAATAAATCTGAACCTCTTCCTCTTCATTTATTGCATGAGATCTCTGCAAAAATGGGGGGAAATTTCCTCCTTGGGAAAAGCAGTTTTGGCCTTAGCCTCTGATAGGAATCTATGGAGGACCTTTAAGCATGAATATGTAACTCCATAACATGGAGTTGCCTTCAATGTTATCCTTCATAAAGATGCCTAGCAGGACCAGGAGTACAGATATGCCACTGTACTTCATTTTCCTACTCTAGACAGAACCTTTCTAATTTGTGTATGTCTTGGATTGACAAATGAAGTGCCACACCTTCCTACGCACTTCACAAAGAACCTAGACTTGTGCTTGGATAGTGCTCTGAGGGTTAATAATCTAAAATGAAAGTACTATCATGAAGTTTTTAACAGATATGACACTTGATGAGAAGTCAAAGCAATAAATGGACTACTAAAGGACTATTTTAAAATAAATCTACAGTAAGTGTACAATTATTTTTCTCCTTTTATCAAAACTCATTGGTTCAGATAAATAAAATTATCAAGTTAAAAAGGAAATCGGTTAAATTTAAAAATAATTATTCTGTATTTGCCTTTCTGATAAAGTTAGAGGATAAGTTATAGCTAACAATTAAAAACAAAATAAAAATTGAGATTGAAAATCCACAAATCATAATGTATGATCTGGAGTACAGGAGACATGTTTATTTAAAGAAAATAATTTATGACATGACACTGATATCAAATTAAATATTTTTTTAAAAAAAAAGATGTACAGTTTAAAATTGATTTGCTTAACGCCAGTCCCTTCATAATGTACTGTTTAAATCTGTTGGGATAGAATATTCCATTAAATATTTATTAGTAAATTCAATCATGGCAAATTATTTCCCCCTCGTTCAATGTATAATAGTGCAGCAATCAAGCTTCTTTTGTTTCACAGTAATCACTGCATCAGCAATCTCTAATTATATATAAAGCCACTGAAAAATTAGAGAAGTGAAGAAAGAGACACCTCCTTTGCTAACTAGTTCCCCTTCATTTCTTCTAAACAATTATAATACTCATATACATTAACAAGATGGAACATTCAGAGAAACAGGTCTCCAGTAGCAAGCATTTGAAAATGCATGATATTTTGTTTGTTTTACTTCGTGGGTGTAAGTAGATTTATTATTTTTCTTTATGACTAAACTGTGAACACGCTAAGACAGTTTTTAATGTTGTTTATTCTTCCACAAAACTCAGATTAACTACACAGTTTAGGAAGAAGATAACTGTTCTTTTTTTGTTCAGTAGAATAAATATTTTCTAAGCTTTTGCTTAAATTTAGAGAGCCACAGATTCATCTGGAAGACCAATTTGCATGGGGTTTTAGCTCACACCTAGCTAGTATCTGAAAGCCACAGAGAGATACCACAGATGGTATTTACAATTCCATTACCAAGCTGGATCAGCTTCTCATCTTGACCCAGCAAAATAACAGGTATACTTTGAGCACAAGGGTGCTTTCAGGATTGATAACTACTGTTGAGATGCCAACATGTGGCTAAACTTGAAGTTAGCTGTAAGATAATATAAATATCAGTAATATCATCATCAGCAGCAGCAGCATAACAACAAAAGCAATATAAGTAGGGTTCAGAAACCATATAATTAGTACTACAGAGACAAATAGGATTTGAGAAGGAATTTTTACTATATAATGTATATAAACCTTTTCTTACTAAAAAAAAAAAAAAGAAGAAGCTATGGAAAAAGCTCCCTTTAAATTGTTGCTTGTATTTAAATAAACTTTACAATGTGACACATAGTCCTCATAAGGTGTTTTACTTCCTTTACTGCTACTTGTGGAAAATACTTCAGCATTTGTCACCAGGGGTTTGGATTGGTATTATTAGATGCAACAGTAATTAAAATTATTTTTTTTTCTTTCCCATTATTTAGTCTCTGGAGTTTCTCAGCATAATCTTGTTCTATCATAAAAGCTGAAGCACAAAGGATGGAGATTTTCGTTTTCTCATTTCCTTCTGTAAGAGTTAGTATTCAAAGGCAGGCCTTACAAAACACTTAAGATATCTCCATTGTTTCAGCTTAGACATGAAAAGGAGATAAAAAAGCAAAATATTACCAGGTTGGGGTTTGTGTTGGGTTTTTTTCTGCAGTAAAAGAAAAATGAGACCAATTATCACAGTTCTCCTGTTTCATCTTTCTTTGTCCATGTAATTTGTCTAGCTTCATTTTCATGATGGTATTACTTCACACAAAGCAAATTTAAGAATATTGATATAACAAAAATGAAAAAATTCTTACAGAAAGGGAAACAAACCCTGGGAACTCACAGCCAGTGTGTCAATTGATCATCATAAGATGTCAGTGTTTCTGGAAGCTATGGAAAATCAGAATGTGTTCACCTCATTTGATAGGGTAACTAAATCAATGTCGGGTTCTCACTAGAAGCTAAGTGTATGTTTGCACAATCAATGAAAAGTGCAAGTTGTTCAAGGAAGAAAGCTTGATTGATTTTGTTTAAAAAGAAATATGAAATAGCTCACTGATGATAATTCTATACTTTCGTAGTAGTTGAGGAAACCTCAACTCCATCTTTGGGTTAGGATCTGGAGTGATGCTCAAAATCTCTGTTAAATTCCACTCTGGGTTTTTCAGTTGACAATCATGATCTCAATCACTCTGTGCTTAGAATAGTAGCAGCAGTACAAGATGTCAGCAGCAGTGTGAAAGATGGTCTGTACAGAAGTACTCAGAACTGTATTGAGGGGGGTTTTCCACACAAACTCTGCTAGTGGCTTTAATTGATCATAGTTGCTAAAAGATTTTGATAGCTTTTCAATGTAAAATATTCAGAAATTTGACTTACTGATGTTTGTCATTAGGTATCAATTTCTGATGAAGGGACAATGAGTAAAAACAGATAAATACAAGAAGTTCCATTATACTTTTTCCCTAAGCCTATTGCGCCTTTATTAGGATACATACTCACTGAAATATATAATAGTAGAAGATTCAAAAAAAAAAATATTTAAAACATAACTCCATTAAAACAACATAAACCACTGTGACATTCATGATGTTAAAAAACAACTTTGTATCTCTAACTTAACATTTACAGAGCTGCAACATATGAAAGGATGAAATGAAGATGACAATAGAAGAGCAAAATTTCTAGATAATAAACCAGCAAAATTTCTAAGAAATACTGAAGTTTATATTATAAGTTTATTATTTATCTATGTCTCTTTAGGAACTCTGTTCCCTTCAAGAATTGTGGCAACCAATGGAGTTCTGTCTGGGATGAATTCATTCTGCAGGTTTAAGTTGCAGTGTTCCTCCTCATTAATTTAAGGAAAAATAAACACAGCAAGATAACATTTTAAACAGAATTCTTTGCTGTTGTATCTGAGGTGACAAACAACAAATTGCATATAATCCCCCAAAGCTAAACATTGTTATAGCACAAAGCTGTGAGGTTATTTAATAAATAAACAATGAGAATACAAGTAAAGAGGGGATGAAAAGAACATTTTCTTTTCAGGAGAAAGCAAGAATTGCCCTTTGTCCTAGGCTAAAATGCCACTCGTCTAACTGTGACCTGGAAGTGGCCTTCTAGGACATTGTAAGAGAGGTTTGCAAGTTTAAATCTCATTTCTGTCAGTGAGTCCACCGGTGCCAGCTAAACTTAACACCATGTTACTGGGAAATTAACAGTTTATCACCCAGATCAAAGGACGGATTAAGATTCTATGCATCACCTTTCCATCATCAAATATTGGAGACAAGAAATATGGGTTCCATTTTTAGATGGAAAAAAAAAAGTTGTAAAAGTAAGTTTATGCGATTATGTTGGGCCCTCCATATATAGAATAGGAGATAAACTTCATGGAGTTGGAGGAATAGTGTGTTATCATTGTATAGTTTCCTAGCTCACAAGAGATGGAAGAATAATGGTAGACAGAAAGAAGGAGAGTGTTAGGTGTCTTTGCTCTCAAAATACAGTCATTTTTCCAAGTAGTGAAATAAAAGCTCTTCAATGAAGTCTATCTTTTTTATTATCCTTTTTATTAGTATGGATGTAGGACCACAGGACAAGTAGGTTAAGCTGTGGGATGATCAAACTGAATCTTGAGAGAAAGAAGGCAGCACATAGAGCAATCTAAGACAAACATTTATGTCAGGTGTCTTCAAAACACAACAAAATGAAGTCAAGAATTTGTTTTCTCACCCTATTTATTAAAAAAAAAAAAATTTCTCTTCATCCAAGCTTTCTTCTAATTTTAATAGTCAATTGTCTGGTTTTACATCTTGAAAAACTGGAGAAATATTTTAAATACCGGAGAACATATTTTTCATTAACATCTATGTCTTTAAACTTTTAAACCAAGAATAAACTATTATAATCAAACAAGCAGAAGAAGAAAAGGAAACTTATATCAGCATTAAATAAGCAAGTGAACAATAATTCACAAATCTGTAATGCAGGACTCTGACAAAGCTGTTGATACTAGAACTTGCCACTTTTATTACTACAATGGCATCTCCCTAAATATGAGTCCTATTCTACTGTGCATGGAAATAAGGTGTGCAAGGTGCATCTAACTGTAGCTGTAACTTCAACCAAACTTTTTTCCCAGTCAGTCAAAGGATTCTTGATGTATGAATGAGCTGAAGTAAATCTTTGGGACTATATGAATTCAAGACATAAAATATTATGCTGGTCAGCCCTGTGAATGTCCCAAATCTCTCAAATGGAGGACTCCAATATCCCACCAAAAATTAGCAGTTATTGTTGCAATCTTGTTCATAATGAACAATCAAGACATTGTTTTCAATCAGTGCCCACTTCAGTCTTTTGAATAATTTTCTGTCTTTCAAGACTAACCAGAGGTTTTCTGTTGTTTTAATACATCTAAAATATGGATTTAGAACAAAGATAAGGAATAACAGCTAAATAAGATTTTATTGGAAAGCAGAGATGCCTCCCACAAGTGATTAAGTGCCTGTTTTCAGTTCAAGGGTGAAGTAAAAGACATTAAAACTCTGGGATGTCAACACTGCAGTTTTGCTCACACACACTCATTGAGCCTCAGGCAACACACTGTTGTTATAGACACTTCCACCCTGCTCAGTTTGTGTTTTCTTTAGTTAATTTAACAGACGTGCATAGCTTGCTATCATGATTTTGTATTTATTGCATTCTTTGGTAGTCTGGAGAGAAGATGAATAATGGTCGGTCACTCCCTCCCCGGGCAAGTTAGATAAAAATTTTAGTATGTGAAAAATTGGTATTACTTTTACTAGCAAAACCAAAATTATAAATGTTCCTTGTTTCTATTCCCTTCTGCCACTCTCAAAACTATGCAAAGTCCAGGAAGAGATTTGCTGGTTTTAAACCATATTTCGGATTTCAAGCCACTCTCACATATTTTTCACGAAAGAAAAATCTAAACTGCATTTTTTTTCTGAGCAGTTCTCCACACAAGCAGGGGATGTTAAATCTTATTAGTGTTCAAACACGGTTAAAGCACTGAGAAGAGTTTCCTGCAGAAATGAATCACTACATGTTTTTCCTTCAGACAAGGCCAAGCCTTGTCAGTATTTGTTAGTTGTCCTCATTGGAATACTGTATATTTTTAGTCTCGTTATAGTAAAAAACAGTGCATATCTCCAAGGGATATTTTTGTCAGTATATTCTGATTACTGAGACCTGACTATTCCAGTGGTCTTTTATCCTCTGGACACAAAACATCTACTTTTTAGCTGTCTGTTTAAAAACCAGCAGGACCACTATCCCCTATCTGAAAACCTTTGACACTCGAAATATTTGTGAAGCTTCAAAGCATCAAAGTAAACACAAAGTGAGTATAAAAAAAGCCATCTCAGAAAATTTCTGCAGGGACATCAAATATTCAAAAAGCAAGAAAGCAAAGTAAATCAATATCATGATATAAAATGATGGCTTATGTCATGTAACAGAAATATAGGAGCAAGGCAGTAGCTCTGTCCGTAAGGCCACCAGTGGCTAAATATGGTGTTAGAGGAATATGTTTCTTTAGAAATGTGTTTCCACGGGCCTAAATGTCAGTGTCAGTGTCAGTGGGTAAGTTTTCTCATCATTAAATTTTCCCCTAAAACACATGCGGTCAATTAGACATAAACACAAAGCCAAGAGAGCATTTTAACTAATTCAATAATAGATAACTAATAATTAAAATTGTCTAAATAGAGGAACAAAACCCCAACAGCATAGCATTTCTGTAGGCTGTCCTTCCTCCCTGATCTAGGTTCTCCAGCCCTTTACTATTTGTTTAACTGGCAAGGAATTTGGGATGGGAGGAGCAGTGCTGTCAAGGCTGGCCAGGCTGGACATCGCAGCACCCTTCCCTCCTGTAAGAAAGGTGATGTGATCCCACCACATCCTGCTCCCAGCAGCTCTCCCTCACATTCCCTGTGACTATGCTTAGTGTCTCCCATTTTCCATCTTTTTGTGGGTTATTCTGATTTCCAGCCTTCAGGAGGATGTTGATCATCAGTCTATAAATATCCAAGATTAATATCCAAGGTCTCTTCTCCCTCTACCTTATAATTTTTATGGCTTCAGGGAAAGTCACTAGATGATCAATAAAACAATACTGAAAGAAGGAGCATCCTGAGACAAGGCAATGTCAAGGTCCTGGGTGAGGTGCAGATGCTCTACAACCGCTTTTGCTCTCTATGGGGGAACAGCCACTTGTGCACCAGGTAAAGTCTGCTACTGTACAAACAGTACAGTGGTGGGCGAGACTTGGGAAACAAGGGTGTGAGAAAGGGCTGTGAGACACCTCATCTAATTTACTAATTATGGATTGTTCTGCCAATTTATGAAAGTTGTGTTTAATTCCAAACTTTCCATGTTTTCTTTCAATTTTCATCCAAATCTTTGATATTTTAAAATTAAAGAATAATTTATGTTGGAAAGTACTTCTGCTCCCACCTCATGCTCCAGCAAGAGTGTATTCAAAATTAGGTGAGTTTTATCAGGCTCAAGTCAAGTTTTGAATAAATCCAAGTATGGTGATTACACAAATTCAATGAGCAACCTGTTAATATTTTTACAATGTTTATTGTGCAAAAATAATCCCTCATTTTAAATCAGAATTTTCTTTGATGGAGCATGTGTCTTTTAACTGCGCATTTCACAGAACAATATGATGATATCTAAATGCAAACTTTATTCTATTATGTAAATCATTAATTAAAATAATCAGTAAAACTTGGTTCATACCAGATCCATCTGAGGCACCACATGAAATATTCTTCTTGTCTGATGTTACATTTCTTGTAAACACTTGGTTAGGCTGCTTAATCAGCTGCACATTGTATTGAATCTAGAGGAGAGGAGCTAATTCTCCCCACAGCAGCCCTCACAGCACTGTGCTGTACATTGGCAGCCAGCAAGGTGTCGGTAACACACCGGTGCTTTGGGTGCTGCTGAGCAGTACTGGCACACACCAGGGCTGACTGTCTACCGTCGTTCTTCCCCCTCAGCAGTGGGCTGGGGGTGGGCAAGATCTTGGGAGGAGACACAGCTGGGACAGCTGAACCAAATTGACCAAAAGGTGATTGCATACCACATGGCATTTCCTCAGCAATAAAAGTTGAGAGACAGTTGGGAGAAAGTGGGGAAGTGTTAGTTATTTATGACATTTTTATTGTAGCAATCACTATGTGTACTGGAGCCCTGCTTCATGGAAAGTGACAAGACATAGCCTGTTGATAGGCTGTGGAAAATAAAACTTTTGGGATTTTTCCTCTATTTCCATGCAGTTATTTTTGCTTTATTAAACTGCCTGTATTTTGGCCCATGACTTTTTTTTAACATCTTATTTTCTCCCCTACCTGTCCTGCTGACAAGAGGAATGACAGAGTGGTTTAGTGGGCAACCAACCACATATATGAACTTAACATGTTTGTAGTTTTGTACTGAGCATCCAATATAGGACCTCATCTATTATTTTACTCATCCAGTAATGTTCAGTCTAACTTCATCTAAACTTAGAAATCCATGTAGTTCTAGTATTCCTGAAAGTCTAAACAAGTAAATTGTCTTGTTATATGTAAGTTCTGATGCCTTCAACCATTTTTTATTATATTTATTTTTGTTAAGTCCCATTGGGCATCCCCTATCTTTTATGCTTTTTGAAAAATAATAGCTCAGGTTTACAATTTATTCTGAGCCTGATAGTGAATATAATCAAAGTAAGTTTAGCACATTTAATTTAGCTACATTTTTCTAAACAGTTCTTTCCTTTATTATTTCTTTCCTTAGAGTTATGCTAAGTTTCAGTCCCTAATATTACTTATTTAGTAATTTATAAAATCTAAATGGTAGAAAATATTAATATTTCCACCTTCCCTATGAAATGTCTAATATGCTTTCCTTTCCAGTCACATGATGGAACTGTCTTACATTTCTTTCTAACCTTTTAATGGAAGTCTTTATTTTTGTTGCTCTATTATTATCTACAGTACATTTTCCACATTTTCTATTTCCAAAAACTGGGGATTTGGGGGTTTGGATTTGTTTGGGATTTTTTTCATTACATTTGTTTTTATTTTTGTAAAATATCTTTTCTTTCAGATAATTAGGTACTTCTGGGAAAACCTTTCTTTTTTATACCTCAGAATGTCTCAGAATGTCTAGATTGCTCTTGTGCATTTAGTTTCACATATTATAGATGATAATTTATCTTTTGTTCCTCAGATTGTCTTCTCCAAAGGTCCTTCCTACTAAACTTTGAGCATCATGAATTCCATTCTTTCTGCTCTTTCCTTTTCCTATTTTATTCCTTCCTATTATTAGTCATAAATGCTGTAATTTTATGGTCATTTTCCCATTCTTAGATATTTTCTGATGTTTTCCTAATGATTAACTTTGATATTGAGAAGTTAACCTGTTATAAGTAGATAAAGAAATGTATGGGAGCAAGTGTTTGTAAACTTGGCAGAGTATTATGGGTCAGCTAAATTGACCCAACAACAATCCTAGAAATGCATCTTGCTCCTCCAGCTTGGACAAATGGATTGCAAAGTTTGATTCACAGCTGTTACTGATCCTTCTTCTACTGGATTTTGCATTATGCAATCCATGGAATTGAAGCAGATACTTTGTATGGAACCTCCACCCAGGAAATTACACTCTTAGCAGCACATCTCTGAGAAGTTCAGAGAGATGGATAGACATGTCAGGAAGAATAGGAGAAAAATGTTTCACCCTCCAGATTTAGTTTCTCAGTTTTCTGATTGGGGAAATGCTTCAGCACAAGATCTGACATTAATCAAGCTAGCATAACTATCTGTGTATTGCTTATATAATCATTACCACGGTATATTGCATCAGCTGCCTTGAAGGTATGAAACAGATGCAAATATACAAAATATATGCACATGTATTTGCCATTCTTAAAGTATACACTTGGGCTAGATCCAGTAAGGTGCACAACACTATTAATTCTTGCTGACATCAGATATGAGTCTAAATACTTCAAGGAGTTAGGTTGCACGAGGCCAATTCTCCACTACTTTTTGACCTTATCATACTAATAGCCATGTAAAGGACAGCCAGTCATGAATCTGTGGCTTCTCTCTGACTTACATTGTCATGACTGTGAGTGCCAGGATGAATGGCAGTCAGTACGTGATCAGTTGTATAATGAGAATATTCTGTGGACATTACAGTTCATTGTCCCCATTGGGGACATTATCCCCAGTTCACTGTCACATGATTAGTGTGATAGTATAGGAAAAAAAAATCACTTTAGATATCACTATAATGTGAATTACTTCAAATGGCAAACTCAGATCTGAATTCAGTTCATTTTAGTTGGATTTTGTCCTGATTCCAGACACTTGATGAGTAGACTTGAAGAGTACACTCTTGCTGTGTATCCTGTATTTCTGACCCAAGAGAAAATGAGCTTTGTTCCCATTGAGCAAGTACTGGCAAGTAGATCTCATTCAGTCTGCAGTGAGTGAATCATATAATACCAGATTGGAAGGGACTTCAGGATTCATCTGGTCCAACCTTTCTTAGCAGAAGCTTTATCTAGACAAGATGGCCCAGCACCATGTCCAGTTGAATCTTAAACTGTCCAGTGTTGGGGAGTCCACCACTTCCCTGGGGAAATTATTCCGATGGCTTGTTTTGTAAAAGTTTCCTCTTGTGTCCAGTTGGAATATCTGCTGGTGGTACCCATGTTGATGTAGCTCAGCATCCTGCTGGCTTGCTTTGCTGCTGGAGCACACTGTTCACTCATATGGAGTTTGTTGTCCACCAAGACCCTCAGACTTGTCCACCATTACTCTCTCTGCACAGAGTGGCTCTGCAGCCAGGTGGATCACAGCCTGCTTAATCATTAAGATTACTTATGAAGATATTAAACACTATTGGGCCTAATATCGATCCCTGGGGGATGGCACCTGGGTCAGGTTGCAAGTTTGAAAAAGAGTTATTTACTGCAACCCTTTGGGTGCAGCCTGTCAACCAGTTTGCCACCTGCTGCACAGATCCTTTGCCTAGACCATAATGCATCAAGTGCTCCTATTAAGGCTGTTACAAGTTTTTAATAAATAAAACATGCTTATAAGACTTATCATATTACTACTTTTGGCCTGTCACATTCTCTATTTCACTCCCCTCTTTCTCCACAGCAGAGACAACATCCAAGTAACTGTATCTAAAACCAAGATGACAGTTTGAAGTCTGCCTTTTCATAGGGAACAGCTTCTCACCTTTGCAGAATCTCAAAGACACTTCCATGAACCTGCATTTCTTTACTCCTATCTATGCAAATCTGTTGTTAGGCTTATGTCTTAAAACAAAGATAATCCATCCTTCCTAATTATCAGATGGGAAATATCAAAGGCAGGGGTCATATGCCCCACCCAAGACAGATTTTTCTGATTTAAAACAACTGGTACAAATTTAGCTTGATGACTGATAATACATTTTCAAGATAACACTTTATCAAAGCATGACAGCAGCTGTGAAATCTCAGAGTTTCTCCTCTCTCCTCTATGACACCTTGATAAGGCAATTACCACATAATTACCTTAACAAGTGGCATTACAGGAAATTATTGTCATTCTCCTGTTAAAATAACACATAATCATCAGCAAGTGTATTCTAGAATCCCCAATCAGCATCTGATTAACTGGAGCTAACTCAGAAAAGAGAGTGTAATAGTTGGGCAATAATTGACAAGTTACTAGAAAAGGCTAATATATATATATGTGTGTGTGTGTGCGTGTGTGTGCGCGCGCACACATATATAGCTATATAGACTTCACTGGGGCTTAAGCTGGATGTTTAGGTTATCACTTCTAAAACAGCCCTCTTCAAAACTTTTATTATTTTGCATGTAGAAAGTAAACCTTAAATAATGTTACTTAAAAGCTGGTAAACAACCACTTTAACTTAAAAATGCATGTCTTATTTGTATTTAAGTGGTAATACTTGTGAACCTACCTTAAATTAGTGTGCTTTTTCTCTAGTTTTCTGGTTTATCACAGAGATTCCTTAAAGGTAGACAATTTATGCATTAGACATACATTGTTATGTTTTATGACACCAATTTCTGTTTCATATCATCTTCACAAAAAGTTATAGAACCAACTTTTCCATCACCAGTCAGCTCCTTGGGTACAGCATTACTGCAGCAGGCTACACTCTGAAATATTAATTAAAAAATAGGGGTTTACCCATCATGTCCTAAGCTCTACTTAGCAAGCTGGTGAAAAATAACATTAGCTATTATGCTATGTGATCTAATTCCACCATTTGTAACTCCATTATGCTTCAGTGTACAGAAAATATTTTCTTCTAGATGACATATTTTCATGTTTTAGTAAGAAAATAAGCAAAATCCCCACCCAAACCCCAAAAGCAAACCTCACACTATGATGATCAATGCAATATAAATATTTGTTCTCCAGAAGTCAACTATAGGGGTCAGACTCTGAACATCTGTGTATAATCCAGAATTAATTTCCATACCTTAAATATAATCAAGAACAAAATAGGGGGGCATAGCACAGATCACAGCAGCATGAATTTATTCAAATAGCTACAAGCCTGTGATGTTTCAGTATGCATCTGTTATACACACTCACACATATGCAAAAACGAGTTAGGTACCCAAAGGCTTGTTAAGAAGCCTCCCATCCAGCACTGCACACCTACTGCTGGTCTTGGTGAGTTTTAAAGTTGGCATGACCCTGTCTGCAGTATGCATGTAAAATCAATCCTACAAGTTTTGATTTTGCACAAAAAAATACACCGGAGGGAGAGATGCTGTATTTGTTTCACCCACTATTCCAGTAGCAGAGTGTTCCATCAGTAGCTGTTGACAGTGAATGTTCCATTACATAAATACGGATAGAACACCAGACAGCAGAACTGTTTAAGTAAAACTCTCAAACACTGCTCTTGAAACATGTCCATGTTGACTTTAGATATCTGAGTACTCACTGGGATGAAGCCATTGTGTGTTCCAAGCTCCACTGTGACAAACAATGTTTTTTTTCTTTGATAGATAGGTTTCTCTATTACTATGCCTTTTTTCATAAATTTTATTCCATAACACTTAGTATGTTACACAAGTCTGAAAACTGAGAACTGCATCTCACAGCATTATCCTGACAAATACAGACACTGCAATGTGTTAGAGTTCAAAGTTAGGATTTGTCTCACGTTTTCATGTCAGTAACATATACACCTAATTTGAGTGACTCATCAAGACTTGTTGCAAGGTCAATAGAGGCAGAAAGGAACCTCTCTGACACCTACTTTAGGATAAGATTAACTTTTAAATGGCTAAACTTAAGCAAGGACAGGTACATTCTGTCATAGATCACTTTTTTTTGCCCTGACATTGGCTTATTCTATGAGCAAAAAAGTCCTCTCTCAAGAGAGACAGCGAAGTTCAGGAGATGGGCTGCTTACTTGCACCTCAGGAAACATAAGGTTTATTCCTGGTGCTACAGAGCTTCAGTATGTTACAGTGATAAGTGACTTACGCTTCCCACAAAACTGCCTGAATATTTCTGTTAGCATGGACCAAAGTGTTTTCAAATTCACCAAGAAAAAAACATATTTAAGTTAGTGCTGGTGGGGGTTGTTTGTTTTGTTTGTTGGGTTTTATTTTTCTTGTTAATGGTTCTGAATTAAAATTTACTATCACAGGTATTGCTCTATTAAAATACTCTAATTTTAACTATGAAAGAACATTCTTAAAAAGTCAGTAGTGAGTAGAATTATTCTAAGTGCTCACACACAGTAGAACCTGCTCTTTCTTCTTTCACTAGTGGTTTAACCATGGGTCTGGGAAAGGGATTAAGTTGTATTAGGAGACCACTGTCCAAACCAGTGAGTCAAGTATTCTTGTGAATGTAAGGGCTGGCAAAGCTTCTGAATTTGCTCTTGTAAGAGGGTTTTTTTTTAGTGAGGAATGTTTGTTACTTTGCTCTTGTCAAAATAAATATCAAAATGTAAAAGGACAAACTGTCATGTTTAGAATAAAGAATATAACTCTCCATGCATATGCGGTAAGCCATGTGAACAAAAGTGCAGCTGGTGAGAGAAATGATGCAAAATTGACGGTGCCTTTGGAAGCTCCAAGTGAAAAATCTATTAAATATGATCCAAGGTCATAGTTTTCTATGTACAGAGGAAATGATACCAATACAAAAAAGAACTGTGTCTGCTGTAAAGCGCCCTTTATTTAGAATGAACGTGTCTTTAAATAAAATCTTTTATAATTATTACTAGTTGAAAGCCTTTCCTATTTCATTTTGAGTAACTTTCTGTTATATTGTAGTCAAATATATTAAAAAAAGAATTACAGCAACTGAATCTTCTGATTTCTTCCAAACTCTCAATTGCCAAACTATCCATCCTCCTAGAAAAAGATAACTAAAGATTCCTAGAATGAAGACTATAAATTCTTCTACCCCATAAAATACTCAATTAATGAGAGAATTATATGCATAATTCTCTCAATTAATGAGAGAACTATAAGCATTTTATAACTAAAAACCTTCCCCAACTTTTCCAAAGCCTATATGTGTAAGGCCCTTCACTAGACTGAGATCAACATTTTTTTCCCTCTGGGAGTTAGGATATTAATTTTTTTATTTACTTTTTTTTTTTTTGTAACATGCACATAACATGCACAAAACTGAAAGATTAAAGGGAAAGTCAAATGAGAGGACAAAAAGCAAGGCTGCAGTAGAGAAAAGCTCTCTGTGTCTGTGGAATGGGCAGGGGAACACCTCCACATAGTTAAGTAAAACTGGAGGCCCATCCAAAAATGAAGGCTTAATGCTTTCCCCTAGGTTTTTTTTCATTGAGAGATCAAACAAATGAAACATATGGAGGCATGATATTGGGGGAAAAAATCTTTAACTTTGGAGAAAACATTTTTGAAAATGAGGAACTTAAGAAAAACTTTTTTCAAACTTCAGTTTCTGACTCCTTTTAAAATCAAATCTGCTGTGAGTGAGTCATGGATATTCAAGTCAATTAAATCTATTTGCTGTGGTGAGCAATTCACCATAAACACCTACTGAAAAGCTATTTTCATTCTATGGGTAGCATCAGCAATGTAATTATGGCTAACTACAACCACAAATCCAGATTTCTTTACCCACATGACTCCATGATCCCTCTTTAAGAAGTAAATAGCTCTAGTTACTTTGATACTATTTTCAAAGAATAAAATAAATAAAATACTTATCAGGAAACAACAGAAATCATGCAGAAAACACTTTTAAAATATATTTTTGTGTGATTAAATCCATTTTATCTAATGGAAAATTCCTATTGTGATCAATAAGGTTGAGATTAAATAGCATTAATTAAATTTTCAAGGACTTCTGCAATCAAACTTTAAACTGCTTTGTATTATAAATTTATCACTGAGATCATTTTATTTTTAATATTTAGGAATACTTTTCCTATTGTGAAACTTATATACATGTATTAAATAAAATTCTGGTTTTAGATCAAAACAATCAAAATGGTGAGGGCGTAGAAGAGTCTATCTGGTATGAATCAGCATGGATCTGAAAATGATCTAGTTATTTTGTACATGGCTAAATATTAAAGTCATAGAGGATAACATCAAAATGTGAAATAAATTAAAGGATGAAGACTACTAAAATCTGGCATGTCTTTAATAAAAATGTATTATTTCATAATAAATAACTGCCAACACTGAAAAATCCAGAAGTCTTTCTACATACAGTTTTTTCATTTAATATCAAGAATTGTCAATTAACTGAGTAACATCAATTCTTTTTTTTTCTTTCTATAGTACAGAACACACAATAAAGTATTTGCTAACTTTAAGAATGTTATTTAAAAATATCTCTGTAAAATCAACTATTTTTCTTATTAGGAGAGAAAACACTGATTCCCTATGAAATGCTTTAATGAGTAGCAAAAGGTCCTTATTGTAACATTCTGTGATTCTGTGATTCTGTGCATGATTTAACAGCATTTGGTCTATGCTTTTAATGTTGTCTTTTTGAAAAGACATATTGATCATAGAACAACTATATGAAGCTACTGTAATTGTAACAAGAAAATATTTTCCATATAATAATATATATGTCTCTTAACATAGGAACCAATAAAAATATCATTGTATGGGTGGGCTGACTAACAGGTTATGTCAAAGATTATATTAGAAAATGTCCACACATAGGTGTTTATTTCATTTGACATCACCTACACATGCCGATTTTATTTCAAAGAAAATTAACAGTATCAAAAAGCAGGACTAAAAACATGGTATAGAAAGAAATAATTATCCATAGTCTGTTATATACTAATGACACCACACAACAGTTTGGATTCTTTGTTTCATGTCAGAATAACTTGAAATTATTCTGGATTTTCACCTGTGTAACTGAGGGAGTTTTGTAAAATAGACAAGAAATATATTTACTTCATAATGAACTTTTAATATTATGTAGATGCTTATCAGCTACTATGATGAAAATGTTGCGTTAGATATAATTTTAAACTAGCAAATAGGCCATTTCTATAACTCATAAGGTTGTTCCTGATGTGCATAGGTCCACATGCATGCCTATACACCTTTTCTTACTCTGTCACGTCATACCAACATGTAGCAAATAACACCAGACTTGATTTATATTGTTTGTACAGGAAAGGAACATGAAATTTTTTCCATAGTTTTTTTTCAGCACAAAGTTTATTTTCACTGGCACAAAAGGATTTTTACATTCATTTTCCTAAAAATGAAAAAAAAAAACCACCAAAAAAACCACCCCAAAAACATAAAGCCTTCGTTACTACCATTACTCTGTACAGTATTTCAAAAGAAAAAAAAAAAAAAAAGAGCCTCAGACAAAGAGTATTGTTATTCTACTGCAATTCTGACATGGTAGAACAAAAATATAGTGGGTGCTTCAACATATTTGATGTTACTGAAAGGCAAGTTGTCTATAAAAGCATCCATGCATTCTTGTCTTAGCACTCTGAAATATGTACTTTCAAATAAGAGGTAAAAAAACCTGGTTACACAGTGCTGGACGAGATGACATCACTATGTAAGCAAAAAAAATGCTTAAAAGTATCTTTGTCACAAAAAAAAAAAAAAGGTAAATAAATAATTAGTTAAAGAGTTCTATTTTTTTTTTCCAAAACAAATAATAATAAAAAAAAAAGCCCTCAGGAAACATTCTGGTTGCAAGTGAGCAGGTCGTTTTATAGTGTTAAGTGCTGTTTATGTCAAGATAAACTAGAAAGTCAGAAAGGGCAATGTGAGAAGGCATCTCTGCAGAGCTAAAACACGGTGAAGATGATAAAGGTAAGCTGACTGCACAAGTTGAATTCTTAATCAGGGTGGTTTTGTATCCTGTGGTTACTCTCTGGATAGATGAATGCTAGCCATATATTTTGGTAATATAAGTAGCACTTCTGTTCTCACAAATTGTTGAAGAACCTCCAACACTCTCTACTTGGCATCAAGATTAGTTATATACCAAGTGAATTGTTCTTGTCTAGCCAGTTATTTCTTTTTCTTTGAAAATACATTTTACATTTTCAAAATAAATATGTATCAAGTCAGGGCTTCATCCTGCTAGCAGCTTCCATCTATCCCCCAGTAACTTTTATATACATGCCAACACTCTGATGTATACCTCTGGTTGAAACAGACTTTGCAAAACTACTCATATATTACAATTAAAGTTCACAGTGAAGGATTTTCACTGAAACAAAGAAAAAATACTCACTACATTGACAGACTGTATTTACATCATCTCTAGACTGGTGGCCTTATTTTAAGGATGCTTCTTCCTTTTTCCTTAACTCCACATGAGGTAAGCTATAGGTGTTAAAAACTATCTTTGTGCAAACGACAGCAGAAGTCCACGGTTCCTGGGATTTTACATTGAACCTGCATTGCAACTCTCAAATTGCATTTCACTTTCAGTTTAATATGAACATTAACTGAACTCCTTCTTTCAGGTCTCTGCAGCATTAGACAAATCTGAGAATAGCCATAAAGCCTTTCCTTTGATTTATGCTGAATTTCTAACAGCATTGCAGGTAAAGATAACTACAATCACTTATTTTATTCATTTTATGCTACATCAATGTATCTCTCAAAGAAAATCACACATTTTCTTGAATATATAAAGTAAAAGTCTTCCTGTTGAACATCTTATCCATAAATATTATCCTTCTAACCTAATAGAAGTCTGGTCTATGCTTGAAGGCTCATAACCTTCTTTTTCCCTCATGACAAAGTTGCTTTTTATCTACCTGATCCAGGGCTATTGCATGGCAATGGCAAAGCTGTTTAAAATTATTGTTGCGAGATCAGAGCTCAGAACTCTCAAAAAATTTTTTTTTATTATTATTATATATGGAACAGGTGAAAGATGAAAGGAAAAGGAAGTTTTACAGACCAAATTACATCTCAGGAAACCTTTCTGTTATCAACCAAACCAACAAATTAAATTTCATGTCTCAGTTCACCAGTTTTAAAAATTGACTGCTAATAGGGATTCCTGCCTTTGGAGTTAAATTATGTAAAGCTTGATTTAGACCTTCAATAACTTCATAAATTAGATAAATATTAGATATTATAGATTATGATTAGTAAAAAATCTGGCACAGCATTACAGTGAAGACCCTAAATGAATAATATTTACCTTAAGCAGGACCAAAGAGCTACAGCTTAAACTGGCATCGATGTCTATCACTGTGATATGTAATAAGAGACTGAGATTTTAATTGCTTTGGGGATGTATTGACTTCTCCTCATATGTGGAAACCTAGAGAAACCAACTTCACTACTTATTTTCAAATAAAAGGGTCCAGCTCTAATATTGCAGAGTTTATTCCATTTATTTTTAACTTCAGGAAAAAAGTATGAGTACTCTCTAAAAGTCAGCACTCAAAGCACCCTGTTAAGTGAAATTATACACAGGTGATGATAATTAACAATTATCATCTGTAAAGAATTGTCTGGGGTATTCACATTACAGTTCCCAAGTCCCTTGATTGCAAGCTGCTAGGAAATTATACAGATTTTTAAAATTCTTTTAGCAATAATTTTTCCCCCATTTATAAGTTGAAGTATCCTCAAATCTGAACTAAGCAAGGCCAGATTTTGACAATTGCTATGAAGCAGACAGACTTTCAAGAATGCTTAGGACCTATTCATCAGTTGCACCCCTTTCCCCTTTATATTCATAGCTGAACACTTCTGAAAATTTGCCTGTTTTGTTACAAGAAATATATATTTATTAATATGCAAAATTGCTGCAGAGTTGCTCTTTTTTATTTATAGTTTGATCTGAATTAATAAACAATTCCTATTCATATCTTCACTTGGATAGACATCCAGCTTTGGTTTTGGTGTGCTCTAAACATACATACATATGCAAATAAAAGGGGGAACAGTGATTCATAAAAGAATAAATACTTCAAAATCTTTTGGGGATAGATGGATAATTGCTCTCTTCTTAAAAACCAATTCATGTAGAAAATATTTACATTTTATATGGAAACAACACTGAAGAACTAACCAATACAACTCTAATGGATGTTGCCAAGGCAGTGCTTGAGAAGACAAGTGCTAGGAAATAAAAAAAAAAACCAGATAACCTGAAAAAGCTTTTGTCTTCTTGCTCTTGGAACTGCAAGTGCAGCTACTGGCATAGGCTCTGTGATGGTAAAAGTGCCATCCTTGACCAAGAACACATGTAGAAATTACTGCTGTTATCTCGCTTTCAGACATATTAAAGAAACATAATCAACAAATTAAGATCTCAATCACTCCTTCAGGAAAAGGGACTTCATTTGACAGACTTAGTCCTGTGATTTAATCTAGATGATCCTGCTCAGACAGGCGGGTTGGACTAGATGATCTTTTGAGGTCCCTTCCAACACCTAACATTCTGTGATCCTCTGGTCTTGAGAAAACACCCAAGATGGAGAACTTCTGAAGTGCTTAAGGATCAAAGTATGTCCAGTTTCCACTAGAAACTACAATAATTTTAACCATCTATAAAATGTTTGTCCTTTTGTCTGTTGACTTACAATTTGTTTGGATATATTTTCCTCTACTGTGTGGCTTCAAGGTAGTTGGTGTTACATGCTTACAATATCAGTCAGGGCATTAAATACTATAGCAGTACAAACTGTCTTACAAACTATAAAACATGTAGGAAATTACTCTTTTAAGCAAGCTTCTTAACAGTTATAAATGTTGTGCAGTTAATATACAGCTCAAATTGACCACTCAACTATAAGCAACTGAAATCCTGCTGATTAGTTCATAATTACATGCAAAGACAGACCTTGAAAAATGGGAATTGTTACTGTCATAGATGAAACAATGAAAAATTTTTATTGTAAAATTCCTCAATAATCCAAATGTAATCAACCCATATAACAGAGTTGTGAGATTATTATTTTTCCCTATAGGGTCATTTGTGTTTCAAAATTGTAATTAAAAAAAGGGCTTTGGTGGATTAACACTGGCCAGCAGCTCATCCCCACAGTTACTTCATAGAACAAATGCCACAACTCCAAATATTCGCTTTCCTTTCTTCTTCCATCAGTTTTTATTGTGGAGAATGGTCTCATCTGGCCTGGAATATCCCTTTGGCCTGTTGGGGTCAGCTCTCCCAGCTGTGTCCCCTCCAGACTTCCTGTGCAACCCCAATATACTCACTGGCAGGGTGGTATGAGAAGCAGAGAGGACATAACAGTGTCCTGAATTCATCTGAGATAGAATTAATTTTCTTCATAGTAGCTAGCATGGGGCTGTGTTTCGGATCTATGCTGAAAACAGTGCTGGTAACTGGAATGTTTTTGTTGGTGCTGAGCAGTGCTTACACAGAGCCAAAGGCTTTTCTACTATTCACTTCGCCCCACCAGTAAGGATGGGGGGTGCATCCTTAAGTTGGGAGGGAAAATAATCAGGAAAAATCCAGGAAGAAAAAGAGAAAAATCCAGGAAGAAGAAGGGAAGGAGAGCATTCAGAGTAAGGGTGTTTGTCTTCCCAAGTAACCATTACATGTGATGGAGCTCTGCATTCCAAGGATGGCTGAACACATGATGCTATGGGAATGAATTGTCTCATTTGACTTGAGAGGCGGAGAGGCTGGGTAGACAGGCAGACTTGTGCAGCATCAGTTTTGGAGTTGTGGCATTTAACTTGCCAAGTAACTGTTAGATGCGATGAAGTCATACTCTCCTGGGGATGGCTGAACACCTGTGGGCCATGGGAAGTGGTGAATGAATTTCTTGTTTTGCTTTGCTTGCACTTGTATGCTGAGAAGCTGGGCAGTTTGGGAGGTCTTGTGCAGCAGCTGGGGGTCTCACGTAGCATCAACTTTGGGTGGAGAGTATTGTACTATCACTTTTTTATATATATACATATATAGTATTGGGTTTATTATTATCTTCCTTTATTTATGTGTGTCCTATTAAACTTTTTTACCTCAACCCACAAGTTTTCTGACTTTCACTCTTCTGATTATCCTCATTCTGCTGGGAGTGGGGAGGGTGGAGTGGGTAGTGAGAGCACACCTCTGTGGTACTTAGCTACTTGCAAAGGCTAAACCATGACACATTGTGTAAGCACTGCTCAGCGATAGCTAAAAACCTTTGTGTTATCGACATTGTTTTGGTCAGAAATCCAAAGCATGGAACCACACTCTTGCCATGGAGAAAATCACTTCTATCCCAGCCAGACCCAGTACAGGTATTCAACTTTCCTGTTCAAAACAACACTGAAACATTAGTTCCTTCTTGAAGTCTGGTGTGAAACTGTGGTTTCATTAAAGAAAAGAAATATTTAATTAATATTTTATACATAACATAATGCATTTTTCCAAGTTTCTATTTATATACCCTTTGTTGAAATTATTGTAAAATGACAATAGGATGCTTAGAATGAGAATGAGACACCAAAAATACAGAGAGCATATGAAGATGACATGGCTCTAGACAAAAGGAGAGATAGACAATCAGCACATAAAAAATAGACATGTAGCAGACAGTTTCATAAAATTCACCTGCCCTCCACTGATGCAACTGGTTTGTCTCATTAGAGGTGTCTGCAGTGTGGCTTGTACATATGAACTATCCGTAGTAGACTCCTTTCATAGTTAACTGTTAGTAATTTAGTGCCATTCAACTTGCAGATTAGGACCTCTCACTTTAGACGCTGATGTGTAGGTGTCAGCATGTGCACTGGGTATACAGTAAATAGCACCTAGAATGCTGTTCAGCAGACCTTATATAATTGTTTGCCTCAGAGTCAGAAAGGCTCATTAGACACCATAGACTCTATTGATTGCAGTTGTCCAGTGCCTGTAATGGGAGCTTGGACCTTTTGTTCACTTATAGAGACCCCTGAATTTATGTGCATGAAGTGAAAAGAATGCCAGATATGAAATCTGTGACACTACTCATGTCATTGTAAAGAAAATGTCAAAACAGGTCTGGAAAAACAGTGTTCTGAACTGCCTGATTTTCTATTTTGACTATAAAGTGAGTCTAGTTGATAGCTAGCTCAGATGACCAGAATTATGAGACAAATTCTTCCCTGACTGATTAGCCTGAACTTTAAACTGAGAGTTTTAAACCAATTATTGGTGGGGTTTTTTTCAACTTTTCATACTCATTTTACTATAATTTTTGCACGGGGGCTGTTCATGTTCTGATTCATATACTCTGTAACAGGAGGAAATTGTCCAGATGAAGTCTACTTTTTGTCTCCAGGGTAACAGCAGTTTCCCAAAATGGCTATGTGACATTCTTAACAAGTATATCAAAGCATTGGTCATGTTTCATATTATGTATGGTATGCCTCTAAGCAGAGCACACAAAAAAAGCAATCTGAAATAATTTTAGTCTCCTGTGAGGCAGATCTGTGGTTTTATAATACAAAATTTTCTTCTTAAATTTGTACACAGTTTTGTTTAGCCTGAAGCGTCTGTTGAAAAAGAAAGGCACGCTATATGTAATGCTTTTATAATTTATAAAATTTTCACTATCTATGTAATTGAGAAACACCAATTCTCTCTCAGTTCTGTGTGTATTGTTTGCCCTATATTCCTAATGGTTTGAATAATATTTTAACTAATATTCTGTGATTTTCACTCTGCTTTTGTGCATTAAAATAGCCTGTAAGATAACTCTAAAATGTATTTTACAATCTTTTACATCCTACAAGGGATTGTTCCCTCTGTAGGAATCCTCTGATTACATCCTTAGATTAAGTTAAGAGGAAGGACCAAAGTATTCCTCCTGCTGGGCACTGCAGCAAAGTGCTCTCCATAATGTGTACACACCATTGATCCTTTCAGGCCACAATGGTGGTATCACAGAAAAGACAGTCTAGATGGAAGAGAGTCTGCTGAAAAAGGAAGCAGTACAGCTGTAGCTCTACATGTAACTAGTGGCTTTTAAAAGCTGTTATGTTTAAGGTGATCACCACTTAGTACAATTTATTATGAAGGGTAATATATTGTGTTCTCTTGTGGAAATTGTTTCATGCTGGCCGTGGGTGGATACAGAGACACACTCACCCATGTACACTCCCCTACATCTAACAATGGCAATGTAGACCCGCCTTCCTACAGTTGTAGTACAGTAGTACAGTTGTAATGAATGAGGATATGGCATACAGAAAGCATAGATCAGCTGTAGTCTAATGTCAGTATTATTAAGGCCATTGTGGTTTTCATTCTTTATGATTTCTAAAATATGAAATTAAACACATTATTACTTCACTTTTCTACTGCTCAGTGTTATTACTCTTGCTCTACTAGTGTGATTACACATGTGGGACATCTATAAGAATAATTTGGTTTGCTATTGTTCAGTTTTGGGGTTTTTTATTGTACTTCAGGAGAATTCAAAGAATAATATGGAATATCAAAGGTGAATGTATCAATAAAGCTTGTAAAGCATATCAAGACATAGCTAGGGTAATTCACCACTGGAGTCAGTCCCTTGTTGATCTAAAAGTTAGTTGTGTTTGTTATACTACAATATCCGAGTTTATACAGGAAAAAAGAGCTCTTTCCAGGCCAGAATTTCACCTTCAGTGTTTATAAAACGACAGATAATACGTGATTACAGAGGAAGACGACTCACATCAGAAACAGATGGGTGTGTCATTCATTGTCACAACATGTGGATGGCCCATTGTCACAATGTATGGATAGAACAGACAGATCCACAAATAGAGAACAGGCTTTCTAACATATTACTGCTCAGCAGTTAAGCAAGCAAGACCTGAGAAAAGACATTCTGACAGTTTAACAAAACTACTTAAAGAGTTTAAGCAAAATGACCTGTTAATATCAAAAACATTCACATGTTTTTCCTAAATAACTTTTTGCAAAAAAAAGAATGATAGTTGCAATTCATGGATTAGATTACTCCCAGGTTCAAGTCTGCTAATATCCATGTATGTTACTTTACATAATTTATGAGCTAAGTAGTAAACTACAATTTTAAGTAAGGTAGGCTGCAACGAGTTAGAAAAGTCCTATACAAAGTAACTGCAATACTTATTTACACAAAGGGAAAGCATCATGTTTCTTTAATCTCTGAACTCAGGGAAAAAATAGTTTTCTTGTGAAACTCATTTCATGTTGTATTGTCTTATTTTAAATTATTCAAAGATTGAAACACATTTTTTATGCAGTTCATTAATTTTCATAGTCTGTAGGTTAGAATGGAGCAAATTTCTATAATCACACATGTAACATTATTAGAATTTTTTACTTTTGCTGATTTCAGCATGCTTGAAACCACACAACACAGCCCTAAGCAAAATATGTACGATCTAGCAGAAAAAGGACAAATGATTATTTTTTCAAACTATGAATTTTCTGTTTCTGTAGCTAGAGCTCAAATGATTAATGCTAAACACATTTCTGTGTCTTGTAGCTTTAACAGAAAGACAGAATTAACAATTTATGTGTAACTCAGGACTGATCTACAGAATTTCTGTTTTCAATATGAAGCGATTAATTTACTGAACACTGAAGACAATATTTGAATTATAAGGATATGCAACTTATTAGGATTTTCTTGTAAACAAAGTGTCAATGCTACATTTCAAAATGCATGGTATAACCTAGTCATTCTATCACATGTTATTTAAGCGTGTCTATCACTTCCGTAACTGCTGTAATCAGCTTAGGAAGCCTGGAACATATTCAAGATTTGATGTGTTTTTAAGGTCAGTTCACCACTGCAGTTTCTGGAAAAAAGAAAAAGAAAAAAAAAAAAGAAAGAAAAAAAAAAAGGTGAAGCACTACACTCAAACTAAAAATGCCAAGCTGGTTGCATTCTTCTTAGTATGAATATGGTGGGGGATAAGGGCTGAGACACAGAAACTGCTTTAATCTCCACAACTTGTGAAGGCCTGTCACACTGAGCTTTCCACATTCATATGGAACTGAATATTCAGGGATCAACTGGAGATCTGCTTCTGAGTGCCTTTGAAGGGGAGCCAGCTGTCCCACAATGGAAGAGACCTTCAGCTAAGCTGACAGAGCTTCCAAGTTTCATCCTCAGGGTTGGTGATGCTATTACAAAAACCTCTATAGACTCTTCTCACCTACCTGAGGTAGTGTTTGTAAGCTTTGATAAATCTCAGAGGGATCATCACTGCCTTCCTAAAGGTCTAAAACTACAGTAAGTATAAAGGCTATAGCTACTGGCTCTTCCTGACCTGGTTGAAGCTCTTATTCTGTGACTCTTGGTCAGCTGCTGTGCAAGTTGGATGTGTTCACAGCAGTGTGACCCTGTGAATGCCCAATGGAATGAGGTGATCTGATATGATGGTTTCTCAGTAACTTCATGCTTTGTGCTTTGAATGTTGTCTGCAGATTTTTACCAAAATGCATTTATGCTCATCCAACTGGCTAGCTACATACCTGGAGATATATTAAGGATAGTAGAGTATATGATAGTTGAATATTATTTTCTCTGAGAAAATAAAGGGCAAAATAAATAAAATATTTAGCAGTTGTGATTCAATATTTGAGAAACAAAAAGGGAGGTCAAGAGACAGTAGCATGGCTAGAAATTATTCTCTTAGCGAAGGTCTCCACATGCTGACCACTCATCTACCCCATCATCAGAATGAGCACACTGGTCTTGGGGATCAAAAGAGCTGGGAAAGGATGTTCATATAATCAGAAAAATGCATACAACCTAAAAAGTGTTTGTGTTATGACATTAACTGCACTATTTATTTATTTTCTGTGAAAGTTAGGTACAGACTAATAGGGACTCTTAAGATATTGTTTAAAACAAATAAATTTTAGAATTTATATATAGGTGTGCTTTCTCCTTGACCACAAGCAATGTTTTAAGCCTACTGTTTTGTCACGTGAAATATCCTAGTAGTATAATTTCACATCAAAACTTTTTAAGTCATTATTATAATTACCAGAATACAGTGCCCGTACACAATTTTTTAACTTTGACCTCAGTTTCTATATTGTATAAAAATTAAGAATTTCTGATAGGATGCTTTCCCTGCCCTCACCATGGAAACACTTCCAGAGCTAACACAGCTGCTGGAACACTGTTGGTCTCTTAAATAAATACATGAGGTAGATACACAAAAATAACTTTAAGTCTGTCATTCCACTTCAGGTTGGTGTAGTAAATGTTGATGAACAGTTTCAAAAGTCACATTTCTGTACTTTAATATCAATAATAAGACCATTGCCAAGAAATGGAAAAATAGTTAACAATTGTTTGTGAATAACTTTTGGACAACAAATCAGAAATGCCAATGAAAAGCTTCTTAACCTTTGATGCTAATGTTATGCTGGATAAAATTATGCCAATTGCAAAAGAAATACCATCATACACTGTGCTTGAGACTTTGAGTTCACAACAGGACTAGTGGAATTGTACCAGATACTCATTAATGTGTTGCAATTGCAGTAGGCTATTGATAAATTAAATTCTTTTAGTTGCTTCTCAGTGCGCCCAGCTTGAAGGCTCACATCTGAGGCAGCAGAGGAAAATTTTTTCTGGCTTGAACAAGATTCTTCATAGAAAACTCTTATGATTTTCCCTTTTTTTATAAAAGTTTTTTTTTTTGTTTTGTTTTGTTTTGCTTGCAGCTAAAAGTGGTGCTCAGCTGGGATTACTTCTTATTCAGCTTGTTAAAAACTGCAGTGAACGTTCAGAAAGGGTATCCAAACTCTCAGTTAAGAAGACAACATTTCCCCAGGCTGTTTTGGGGTTTCGGTAGGATTTTTTCAGTCTCGCATAACAGACCCACAGTCTTCTTCATTACAAAACATTGGGGATATAACAAATATTTGTCATTGCTTTTGTGGACGGAGTTTTCTGTGTGCTCTGCAATTTTGTTTTGTTCATTTCTCTGATAAGTATGTAAAGCATGTAGAATTGAAGTCTCAGAAATGGTTTCATTGTTCTCTTCAGTTATACCTTTTTCAATAAAACATTATTTAATACCTGTTTTTCAGCACCCATGATTAGAATTGCTGTACTTAAGAGACAGTATTCCACTTCTTAAGGGATTATGGTTTTGATAGGTGATCCTATGGCTGACAATATATAGCCTAAGGTTTCTGTGTCTTCAGGAAGTAAGCTCCTGTTTTTACACAGATCTTTTAATTTGCTAAGTTTGGGAGACTTGGAACAAAAAGAAGGGAAGATATTAGATACTGAGCATATGTGAGTTTATGAGGTTATTTGACCACTCAGCTAAGGCTAGCAAGACTACCATACCTTTAGATGAAATTCACTTTATTGACTATCACAACTTACCAAATCAGATTTATTATTTTAAATTATCTCTTCCCTGAGTTACACAGTGGTTTAGTTCAAGATATGAGATATGGTTTTACTTTATTTTATACTATATAATTCTATATTAAAGCCATGAAAAACAAATGAGGAATAAGGTAAATTAGATATGGTGGAGGTATACAGTTCTCTGGAAGTAACTTTTGATTGAGATTTATTCAGTTTTTGAGTCTGAGATCAGAAAGCAGCATGTGGTTTTGCCAGGAAGACATATTGAAGAACAAATCAGAACTTTTAATTCGAGAAATCAGATGTCAAAAGGTACTGCCAGTGGAAAAATGCTGCCTTAATTAACACGTTAATCGGATATACATTGCAGTATTAGTAGTACTTGACATTTCCAGAGTGCATTTAATTTATGGTTGTTCAATTATATTTACAATATTAATTAACCCTGCCTCAACTTTTACTGTTAGCGATGCATTTTGTAGAATGGTACAATAAGGTGTAGAATATTGCTACACATAAGGAAACAGACAGTCTAATCCCCCGATCTTCTAATCACTGCTGTCATTTTGCTAATTGATGAAAGAACATCAGTAACATGAGACTTGACATTTCAATCAATGATAGCTCCAGCTATAGCCATTTTTAAAAGCTAACTTTATTCATCACTTTTTCCTAATGGCATAACAATAATAATAACACTGTTGTGATTATGAGCTTGGACTCATCATAAATCTGTTCAACTGAAGTGACTTCTGGAGACTTATCTCTGAATTGCTGCTAGGTGACTGAAGCTCTTTCCCCTAATATAATGCTTCCACTTTTAATTTTTTTTTTCCTGATTGTCTTTTTATTATTCTTACAATTGCAGGGGGCAGGGGTGGAGGTGGGGGGAGGAACCACAACAAAAAAAAAGCCCCACACAGATTAAAATCTCTCCACCAAGACCTTTCGTTAGAGCATAGTTCAAAAGACTCTGCAAGAGTATTGGAGTGTTTGTCATCTAAACAGTTGTGCTTGTTTTAATCTTCCCAGAGTAGTGAAGTAAAGCAATCTGCTAAAGCACATGTTTCTTTAGGAGGAAATTTGCTAGGTAATAACAGATGGCTTGCTTTGACTCCATAGATCAGTCATTCAGAGCAGAGAATAGGAACATCCTAGAGCATTACACTCCTGTTTCCTCAAGGGTTGTGTCGTGTGTGTGCTCAGCACTAAAATCACAGTTTGTGCTTCACTGATTAGCCATGAACATAGCAATGCAAGTGTCATTGATCCCTGCAGCACCTACTCTAAAATCCCTTGGGATCTCCAGAGGGCCCCTACTTGTTTTCTGCTCAGATTATAATCTTGAAACCAACTCCTTAATCATCACTAGCTTGAACAGCCACTTAAGAGCTGGCTCGAAGGTTAAATTAAAACATCATTACATTAAAACATAAACATTATTAAAAGATTTTTTTTGCCAAGTTCTAGACACAATTTAGGATCTAGTGTGATATGAGCAAGCAGAAGGTAAGTATACATGCTGTAGTTTACAGCAATGCTCAGTTTTGCCTTTTTATATATAATTTTCATTTAACTCTCTAAAATACAAAATTGTCTCTTGACACCTGAGAGGGTACCTCAGTTCTCCAGTTTGTTTTGGCTCACTTTTGGAGCAGCATGCAAGAAATCCAGAGATAGACATCACTAATCCATATTAGAATGGGTGAAAAAGTACATGAGGAAAACACTACTCCATAGGAGTTGTGTACATGACTGTTGAACTTGGAGAAGAGAAGGTTCCAGGGACCTTAGAAGTATCTATAAGAAAGCTGAGGAAGAACTGATCACAAGGACATGTAGCAATTGGGTAAGGGGTTACGGTTTTAAACTAGAAAAGGGTAAAATTAGGTTGGGTATTAGATATTAAGGAAAAAAAATCTTCAATATGAGGGAGATATATCACTGGAACAGTTCGCCCAGAAAGGTGGTGGAGGCCCCATCCCTGGAGACATTCAAGGTCAGGCTTGATGATGTCCCTGCTTACTGCAGGGGGGTTGCACTAGGTGACCTTTAAAGGTCCCTTCCAACCTAATACATTCTATGATTCTATGATATATATATAAAGACTTCACTATAATAAAAGCTGTGCAATCTCATTGGCAAGGTATTTTCAAAGGACCAGGCTGGAGATGAAGGAATATCAACCTCCCACTGGTTCTGCAGTAGCATCCTGGGAAGTTTTGAAGGCATTCAACATGAGGGTGGCCACTTATTCAACATCATTATTCAGTATAATGAGGGTCACTTTCAAATCTTTCTTCATGAATAGACTGAAAGCAAATGAAATTTGCCTACATTATGGCTGTATTCTTGATCATAATGTGGAGGGTAACCTTTTATTTTCTCAGAAGCAAAAATCTGCACCTGATGATTTTGACCAAATGAAGACACTTGCATGTGTTGCAGAGAGGAATAAAGATCTGTTAGGTCATTTAATAATCTAACAAATTTTAGAAGTACAGCTAGAAGGATGAGAAGGTAAGAAGACCTTCATGGTCCCCAAAATTTAAATATTTTAGCCACAAAACCAAAGGCAACACTGGATAAAATCACCAGCTGCTCTATTTCCTGCACTAGTTTAGACTAGACTAGACTAGAATTACCTTGATGGAAGTTTTCCATCCACCTACAGTGCAGTGAATTGGCTATCGCTGAAGGACATTACCCAGGGAAACGGACGTTAGCAGTCCCTTGGGGTTGACTGGGGATGCAGCATTGTGTTTGGGAAGCAGAAAAGATGAGATTCAAGGAGCTTCAGTAGGTTTGGATGAGCAGTTAATCTAAAATCTTTCCTTACAAGTAATAAAAATACTCAAACACAAGAACACTGAAGACAAGCAAAGCCACGAACTGCTATTTTATAGCAGATTTTTTTCTCATTTTATTATTTAAGTTTAGAGCTGAAGATTTTAATGCTTTTCTAATTACCTAATAAAA
Organism: Heliornis fulica; assembly: GCA_013399135.1. Taxonomy (NCBI): domain Eukaryota; kingdom Metazoa; phylum Chordata; class Aves; order Gruiformes; family Heliornithidae; genus Heliornis; species Heliornis fulica. The sequence goes on along the minus strand of VXBZ01011711.1, from coordinate 40,178 downwards.
TAAAATACAGTGGAAATTGATTTTCTTTTTTAATTACAGAATCACTGAACATGCAACAATATAATTCACTGAATGAAGATTGAGATTGTCTCTTGTAATGAAACTTTTTTGACACTGTAGAAGGGAAAATTTTATTCTGCTTGATTTGTTCACAATCTGTCAGGGAAACCACAGTGTAATTCCCTTTCAGGCTAGCTACCAGCAACTTCTATTATTACTAAGGTTGTTGTAAATGTGAACATCATGTTGCAAGTTTTCTATACAATTTTCATTAGTATGGCTAAAAGAGAGGGATGGCTGCGGGGCACTTGGGTTCACATTTTGACTGTGACACACATTTCAAAAGCAAGTCCCTTAGATCTAGACAGAGGATTATAACCCCATTCATTGACCACATGGATCTTGAAATGTCTGATGGAATAAATGGGATTATTCCTGATTATTATCTCATTACATCAATAGGGGTAAAAAAAGGTTTTGTGTTTGAGGAGTAAGACAGCATGGTTTGAGAGGACAGATAGTTACACACTGCAGGTATACCTGGGTGTAAATTGCTACTAGGTATGAAATACAATCATTTAATACTAGAACAATGTGATAGTGTTCATACTTTATCATCAGCTGTGTCATCCTGACACAATTCAACTTTCATTTTTACTTCTGTAAACCATCTTTCTTTCATCAATTCTTCACAGATGCCCAAAGAAATTTATCACTGATATTTTGGGGAGTTTCAGATACCATGTTATAAATACATTTTGAAGTAACTAAACAGATAAAAAAATAGATGATTTCTCTGGTCAGAGAGGAAAAAATTAGTATTGGCATTAATTAAAAGCCCAAAGTCTTCTTCCAACATCTATGATATACAGAATATATAGTTAAATCAAAATTTTCCTTGATACCTGCACTCCCAAATTTTCAAAGTTGGTGAAATTTTAGAATATGCAGAGTATGTGTTTAAAACTGTTTTGTAAGGGGGCATGTATTTTGTCTACATTATACCTGTAGTCTACTTATGTAGTTTATGTTCATTGGTGTACAGCTAGCTGTACAGAAGTCACTTGGGATTTGAGAAAAAGCAAATAATGTCTACTTAAATCATGATGAGATCTTGAGCATGGTAGTTCCTTCATTAATATACAAAAGACAGTAAGTGTTGCCTGTGTCCATGAGTTACATGTGTCCCATGGTGAGAATTTTTTTTTTTCTATAATTCACCTACAAAGACAGGTTTTATCTACAGGAGTGCACAGATGGGATAGGAAGTGCATAAACTGGGAGACTGGAAAATACACAGAAATACTTTTTTTTCCTACTGATAATATGGCATAGATATAGTGTGAAGAAGTCTCTACCTTTTTTAACAAGTGCTTAGCTCAGTTTCTACACTCCTAAAACTACAGCAGGTAGCTTGGACTTCAGACAAATCCCTGAGGTGTTAGCACTAATCATGTTACCTGGAGACTGTATTGGAGACAAATTCCGTTGAAGCAAAAGGAAAAGCCCAAAGACCACAGTGAAGGAAGGACCTAGAAATCCTTCCCCTCTTCACTCCCTATCTCCAAATCTTTCCATTCATGAACTAATTCAGGATAAAAATAGAAGCAAGAAGAAAGATGCTTTGAAATGTGTATCAAGGTTTGACGCAATTGATAGATTAAATCATTGGTGCATTAAACAAATAAAAGTACTCAAATACAATAAAGAGGTTCCAAATTCTGGAAATATTTATGCGTGTATTATTGAACTGTAAAGGACTGACTAGTCATGGGCTCAAAGTTAAGGATATCCTTAAGTGTTTACAGAGCCATTCTGCTGCCTGCTTTTGCAAATACCTCCCGATATTTGACATTAACACAAAGTAGTGTGAACTTGTTTAAAAAGCTGAAAATAATTTGAATAAATGAATGACTATTTCCTCAGAAAAATAAACAAGTAATAAATAAGTGTAAAGAGCTTAAAGGGCAAGTTACTTATTTTAAAGGAAATTATGACAATTAAAATGCAATTTGCTTTTTTTATCAAACTTTTAAGACATTTAATACTCACATATTAAATCTCTTTGCTAATGACTTACCAGTTTTAAATACTTTACAGTAATGACTTATATAATTTGAAGTGGTTATTTTCCATACTTCATTACTTTCCCCCAAATGATCATTGATTTGATAATTAGTTGATATTTTAAAGCCTGAAGATGTGATGTCCTTGAAAATGTTTTAAGTGTCTTGTTCAGGGCAAAAATAAATTATCATCTTTGAAATGCCATTCACTAGTAATTTCAGTGGGCTTTTTTTTTAGTCTATTAAAGATTGAGAGAACTTTTCATTTTATATTAATTAGTAGTTTGTGGCAAGATACTCAGAATCAACATAGTGCACCAAAATTTCATGTAGCAAGATATCTCCCTGTACTCAGCGGGTAGCTGTAATGTATCTTTGAACAAACCCTATATTTCACTTGATGGAAAAGGACTTCCAATTTTCACTGTGTCATTTCTGTTATACATAAAAAATTAACACTCTCTATAACTTTTGTCCTCCTCACAGCAGGCAGGATGCATTAGCACACGATTTCTCAACCTCTTACTGAGATTTTAAGGATGATTTGTAAATATTTTGACCAGACTCTAGGAAGTCATCTCTCCTCTTTGGAGAGACCTTGAAGGACAGAATCTAACATACTACAGGAGCTGGCACTTTCCTTTGAAATAATCTTAGTATCATCAATGGAGTTAAGGACACATTATACCAACATTTTAACTTGGTTATATAAACCTGTACACTTGAGAACTAAACAGAGGTTAAGATCTTTTTCAGCAAGAATAAAAGAGGAGAAAGGTCCTTGACCTCCTAATATATATTTTAAAAACACAGAATCACAGAACTGTGGGGGTTGGAAGGGACCTCCATAGATCACTGAGACCAACCCCCTGCCAAAGCAAGTTCCCTAGAGCAGGTCGCACAGGTCGGTGTCCAGACGGGTCTTGAATGTCTCCAGACGAGACTCCACAACTCCCCTGGGCAGCCTGTTCCAGTGCTCTGTCACCCTCACTGAAAACACTGTGGTGGACTCTATTCCCTCATCGAGGTTGTTGATGAAGATGTTAAAGAAGACTGGACCCAACACCAACCCCTGGGGAACACTGCTAGTCACAGGTCTCCAGCCAGACTCTGCTCCAGTGATCATCTGGGCCTGGCCTGTCAGCCAGTTCGCGACCCACTTCACCATCCACCCATCTATCCCACACTTTCTCAGCTTTGTTATCAGACTAAAGACTAAAAAAAATTAATTCAAAACAAGTAGTAATGAATTATTTTATTCCTAATTACATCTAAGAATGTAGATTCTGTTTGTGTGCAAAAAATAATGACCAAACTACAGTATTATACAACCAGGCAGATTGCCTCTATTCACAAGGCAACAGAGTAGCAGGATATGCCAGTAAATGATGCCTTACACTGCATGGGTAGGTGAAAAGTGGTATTCAGCCAGCACTGCTGTAGTATCACCTGGACTGGATGCTATATAGGTCAATTCTAAGAGGATAAATTACTAATTTATGGAATAATGTAATTCTTTGCTGCTGAAAGCTTGTGTGAGAAAATTCTCAGTCATCAACAGATATCAAAGTACAATATTAAGAAGCTTTCCTTTTCTTTTTTTTTCTGTAATATTTGTATTTAACTTCTTTGATAAGCAAAAGTATCTTTTTGAATACTCTAGCAAACACCCAAGTAAAAATCAAATAATTTTCTTATTTCTGTGATCTCTTTTTAATAAAAAACAATCAAGAACCCTTCTAGAAATTTTCTACTTTCTAATAGTATAAACTGAAATAAGGTTCCTAATATCTTTAAGATTTTCATATATCTTCAGTAGTAGTTTGCTAGATTAGGAAAACTATCAATATTCTAAATTAAAACAAGCAGAAACAATTAGAAGCAACATGTGCTGTCTATAGCAATGACAAGGATAAAAAGATATGGACATTTGCAAGTTAATTATGCACATTCTTAGCTTTAATTATATGCCTAAGTCCTAATGTAATCAATAAGAGTTATAGCCATGGTTAAAATTAAGTGTTTGCTTAAGGAATTTCTTGATTGGGATAATAGAAGGTACATAAGCATGCTTTCTGTTACTGTGGATTAATAAGGGTGTACTCAAATTCACTAATCCTGAGTCTACATTCTCAGTCACCTATCAATTAAAGAAGACTGACTTTTAATGACAGTCTGGCAAGCTTGATCCGTTGTTTGTAATTTATGCCACATGCAGAATTAAATTTCAAAATGTAAAGATCTTCTATTTTTATGTGTTTGGGGACTTTGTTAGATAATAATTTTGTGCAAACTTCCTCAAAGCAGCATAAGAAAAAGCATAACTAACAGGAATTATTTTTTTTATTTTAAGGTCAGGAAAGGCTTGACCAGCTAGTAAAGATTTCACAGTCTATCACTCAAAAGATTCTTTTCACTGTTACAAGTATTCCAAAATGATTGGGTAACTGTTATAAAAATTTGGACTCTGGTCCTTTGATTGTAGTTTAAGATTCTTTCATTTTGAACTATATAATTACTTTTAAAAAAAAATTTCAATAACAGAGGGTTTCATTATTTCTGTTGAAAGTCTGTGTAAATGACATGAAAAGGAAATTCAGAAGTAGTCACTTGGTGATTTAAGGACACTCCATCATATTCTGAAAGTACCCCTACAGAATCCCTCTGACACAGTTTGCCCTTCACTGTTTCATCAAGGAGCGATCACCACAGTAAGAGAAATATAATTTATATCAACTTGATGTATTAGTGAGATATTACCAAAATTAGCTTACTGTGCAGCTAACTGCCCTCACCACTAAAACAGGTGCTCTGGCTCCAAGTTTCTATTAACATCCATCAAACCTCTGCTATAATCAAAAACCATTTACAATTATATTTTCCACTACGCTATCAGCAAGCTAATGAAATAATCTGTAAACTTTCTTTTTTATAAAATATATTCTCTCTCTGATAGGGTAAGGATAGAGAAGCTTTTAATGGCTTGGTTTTCCAATTTCTCATTTCTGCTTTTCCGTGTATATGTAAGACCCAGATACAGCGTTCCGATAATCAAACCAGTAACGTACAGGCAATCGTGATAAAAGTTCTGACTTGACTTTATCACATTTATGTCCAACGTTAAAGAGACAAGTTAAAAAGCCAGGATGTTTGGAGACCAGAACTGGAGAGAAACAATGAAAATTAAGGAATATCAGAAATGTGCACAGGGGAGATGAGGAAGCAGGAAAGGATAACAACAGGCAGAAGTACCTATATAGGAAAACACTTCACTAGAGTGGACAAAACCAAGGACACAAAGTAATTCATGACTTGAAGGAGATCAGGAAAGAAAATCAAGACAAGGAAAGAGCTTATAAGAGAAAAGCAATTTGCTTGTAAATGTTTATATGATACTTCTACACTACAGATGTATGGAACAACAGTGATAACATCTCTGATTAATAATAACTGCCTACAATAGTGAATTATGTTATTTCTTATATACAGATTGCACCAAATATAGTGAAACTGTATTCACTGAGAGGCAGCTAAGCTTTTTCTCATCACAAAGTCACTGCAGAAGACCAACAGATGCAGATTCTCAGATGAGTGCGCAATGAACTTTACATCACTGCTAAGAAAAAGAAAACAACAACAAAGCTTTGGCTGATTTGTGATAAGCAGGACTCTGTGATGGTGAATTAACCAGGATTGGGATATGGTGTTTGTTCTTTTCTAGAAGTAGATGTTGCTCTTCAAGCAATTACTGGAGGAAACCCCATGGCATGTGGTATTGGAATGAAAAGGAGCCCAAGAATGACGGTCCATATTCAAGTATCGCTTCTTACAAGCTCAAGATCAGAGCATCCCAATGAGGAAAAAATTGAGAAGGGGAGCCAGCAGACCTGTGTGGTTAAACAGGGGACTGTTGAGCAAACTTAAGTGCAAGAAGACAATCTACAGGTCAGAGAAAGAAGGGAAGGCTTCATGGGAAGAATACAAGAATATTATCCGAGATTGTAGGATGGCAACTAGGAAAGCTATGGCCTCCTTGGAGTTAAACATTGTAAGGGAGATTAAGGATAACAGGAAGAGTTTCTTTAAATACATAGCTGACAAAACTAACATTAGAGGCAGTGTAGGTCCACTGACAAATGAGGGAGGAGCCCTGGCAACTGAGGACAGTAGGAAGGCAGGGTTACTGGGTGCCTTCTCTGCCTCTGTCTATAGTGTTGGAGACTGCAGGAGCCACGGACGTCAGAAGTCTCAGAGGAGGCCAGGATAAATGAGGAGTCTGTCTTGGTTGATGAGGGCTGGACACATTCGCGTGTGATCTAGTCTAGATGATCCTGCTTTGGCAGTGGGGTTGGACTAGATGATCTTTCAAGGTCCCTTCCAACTCCTAAACATTCTGTGATTCTGTGATTCTGTGAATGTGTCCAGATTGGTCTTGAATGTCTCCAGAGAAGGAGACTCCACAACGTCTCTGAGCAGCCTGTTCCAAAAGGAACATCCAAAAGCTATCCCAGTGAAGTTTTTTTATAGGAATTTGAAAAAGCAAATCTTATTTGCAAATTAGGTCAGAAATTATTTTTGTGTTTGGTTTTTTTTTAATATTTCCCAAATCTCAGACTTGTTGCTCTCCTCTTCAACAAATTGGTATTTAAGCAGTGCTTTCTTAGTGACTGTTTATAAAAGAATTGTGCTTATCAAATCTGTAAATGTCATTTTATGGATGTTGTCACCCTGTGAACTTTGAAATTTTCAAACCTCCAACACTCATAGCTGATCTCTGAGAAGTACAGGGCCAATTATTTGGGTTAAAATGAATGCATTTGTTTTACTGCTAAACAACACACATTACAGTAGAATGTTGATCTGATATTTGTATGCAGACTCTAGCTGCTAAATAAATAAGCCAATTACATATAGATTTAAGATTTTTCTGTGCAGTTAGTCTTATTTACATCATTGAAACAGCTTAGGCACCAAAATTTTGCAGCACAAAGCTGCAAAACTAATCTACCACAAGATGACAGGCAGCCTGCAAGGCTGCATCTCCCTTCCAGTAGCTCATTTATGGCATAGGGGCAGGAAAAGTTATGGTTAAAATCAGCTGTTATGCCCAGGGACACCTGTTGTTTTGTTTCCCTAATCCACTTCTAGAAAGCGAAATCAGGAACCACAAGAAACAGATCACTAATATTTTAATCTCCCCATCCACAAATTCCCTTGTTGTGGAAAAGAAACTAGGGAGAAATCAAGGTTGTCCAGAGCGAAGTGTGTCTTTCAGACAGACAAGTGCAAATGTGTTGCAAACTCACATGTGTTATGACACCAGTGACACATTTTGGAAACTCCTCTTAAAGGGAAGTTAAACTGTGAAATGCACATTCAAATCACAGGCTTTTGTGATTGAAACACTTTATTTCTCTTGTTGCAGTTCAAAGCTTGGCCTTAAAACTCACTTGATACATATTTCTTTGTCATTAAGTGTTAATCAAGATTAAATTGGGATATTAAGAATGTTCTACATATACAGCAAAATCAAAGAAAGCAGTAAGTTGTCTCCCCCTGACCATCTGTACTGTGGGGCACCTGAAGGGATCCAGTGCTGGAAAGGTCTTCACCAATATGGTGGTGAGCAGAGCTGAGGAGACATGGGCAGTTGAAGGCATCCAAGGACTTTCTCAAATTCTGGCACCCTGAAGGGTTAAAAATGTCATTTTGCAATATCAGTATGATATCAACAGTCAGATCTTTTACAGTATCATAAAACCAGCATGAATATTGGGAACGGAAAATTTTCAGAACAGATAAATTCAATTTATGGAAAATAACCCCAACCCTTTTGTTTCTAAATGGGTCCTTTTCATGTTGCAAACAATAAAATCCTCCAAGAAGAACAATAATACCTATTCCATATTCCTATGACACATATTCTATATTTCTTTTCACTTACACTCATGGTTGGGCTTCCTTCAGATAATGTTTTGCCAGGACCTTGTCAACCCTCATAGCCATAGGAAAGGACATGCTGTGATTATGACAAAAGGCAGAGCTGAGCCCCTGCATTGAGGACAGCTCACATCTGAACTGATGATACATGAGATGCAGCTTTGAAAGCATTAGCAGTGGATGCACAAAACCACAGAATGATTATACAAACTTTGTATCTGTAGGAAGCCAGGTTAGTAATAAAAAGCCTATAAAAAAAATAAAAAAGTATGTCTTCAGAGAAATATCAAGAGTTGTGAGAAAAAATGTGAATAAACTGTCCAGTCACTGAAGATGGACTTGCCCATATTCCAGAGGAGAAACACACCAAATGAGGTCCTTGAAATTATTTTTTTTTAAATTATCTTTAACTTCCCAATCCTTATGTTAAGGTTGTTTGAAATTTGCCATATATTGTAGTAGAACAGAGTAAATATTTTTAAGTGGGAAGACACAGTGATCATTTAGAACTCACTCTCAAAAGGAAAGCATTCAAACCAGAAAGGTGATGATTCTGACGAAGGCAAAAGAATTAGCTGGTAATTTGCTATGAGTACAAGACCAATCTTGAAAAATATGAATTACATTTCTATTGGTCACTCTAAAAATCAAAGAAAAAGAAGGGAAAATTAATTATGGATATATTTATTTTTAATTCCTAACAATTGTTAGAGTAAATGGACCTTACATGTTACAAGGCTTAAAAGACTACTTTACTAAAAGGGGGGGTGGGTTGTATTTTGCAGTGAACACACACAAGTCATAAAGTTGCAAGTAAAAAGGAAAAGAGCTGACTATAAATATGATTACAGTTTTCTACAATAGACAAAGATGCCATTGATTGTATTATATGCTGTAATTAATCCTTTTAGGCTCCCCTGTCATGATGGTACAACATAACTATAGGTTGTCTATCACCTAATGACTTCTGCAGGTGAGCAATTATTGCAATAATTAATACCTAGAAAAATTACCAGGACAGCCCAGTAATATTATATATAAAAGAAACTTGCTATTTATTGTGTGAACTTTGCATTATCACTCAAGCCCCATATCTTTATTACTTATTTTCTGTATCAAAATTATTGGCATAGTACCACATTCTGCTACAAAAGAGCACCATTTACTCCAAACCTCTTTCAATAAACAAATATTTAAGAGTAAATTATATCAGGAAGATCATTTGAGGCTTGCTAAAATAGAAAATGCAATACTTTATACAATATTGCAACAACCACATGAGCTTGGAGTACCATGGGACAACATACATAAATTGCATCTCCGAGGAGTAAGAGAAAAAATTATTTGTTTATAAACATTACACATATACATATACAGTTGTAATATATGCAGAAAAGTAAATGGTATTATCCTCTACATTTTGCTTCCACCCAACTCATTTTTATTACACTGGGAATTTTTCAACTTTTTTTGATCCTGTCACAAAGTTTGTATTTCATAATAAGAGACAATGCAATTATTCTTATCTAATGTTCCAGGGTTTCTGTTCCAATTCAAAATGAGCTAATAGTTTGAGGCATCCATCCTTTCCCCATCCTCCTAAACTGTTGCTTATGTCCTTGTACCAGCCTCACCACATATATTCACATTTCTTTCAAGAATTTATGGGTTTGCCTTCCCTAACAGAAAACCAAGTTACCAGCAAGGACTTGAGTCTTTGAAAGGTTACATCACTAGACAGCATTTGACTTAAATGGGTCATTAGATGGGAATCTCACACTAGGCTTTCCTTCCTTCTCTACATCCAACACAAGGAGTTTGTATGAAACACAAGACAACCATTGTTACACCTAATTTCATAAAGTTATGGCACTGCTTTCCCCTTTGTCTTTTTAGTGTATCTCAGCCCACATCTCTGAAAATCCAACCAGAGACTAAGGTACCCTTTCACAATAGTTGCTGCCTGATTTGTCTCAGATTACAGGGCAAGGAAAATAAAAGGATTCCCTGGCAGTGTTCAAGGCCAAGTTGGATGGGGCTCTGGGAAACCTGCTCTAGTGAAGATACCCCTGCCCACGGCATGGAGGGTGGAATTAAAAGATCTTTGAGATCCCTTCCAACACAAAGAATTCTAAGATTCTATGTTTTTCACTGTGAAGGATTTGGGGATACTCAACATGAAGAGCCAAATATTTGAGTATTCAAGTACGCAGAAGGTTAAGATCTCAGCATGCAGCTTACCTCTACAGACAACATCTTAGGAATAGTAATGGAAATAGAAAAGTCATAAATGATCTTACCTGGGGACACCTATGTATTAGTGCAGTGGTAGGCAAAATGCAGAAGCTTCAAAAACAAGGTCCTCATAAACATCTAAAATGCTCAGATAACACAGTTAGCAGTGCATATCAATTGAACCCTTGTACTTTGGCAGCAGCAGCGTAGTGCTACCACACATACAGTGTGATTTATATAACATTGTGTTTTTAAGAATTATGCTGGCAGCATTTATCTTGTTCTTCAAGAGAAGTGTTAATATAGTCCTGTATTTTTGGAGGTTACTATTGTATGAATTTCCAAGTGATTCCAGCTCTTCCCTGCTTGTGTATAGATTGGCACTTTTTTTCTCTATCTATGGATTTTCATAATCATATCTCTCAGCTAACCCTCAAATGATAGTACAAGGGGATCATATGCACTAGCAGATATGTATACACCATATAAACTATAATGAGGTCTTGCTTGAATCTGTTTAATAACTCACACGTAAGACACATGAAATGAACATGAAGGTTCATCAGATTTCTCTGATTTTTACCTAATTCTTGACCTGTTACCCAAATAATTAATGGGATTTAATCAAAGGACACCGTAAGTTTCACTGCTCTTCCTCAATTTTTGTTTTGTGTTGGCTTTTTTTCTTTTGCAGGGAGCTGGCAGGTTTTTTTTTGCAGATTAAGATGTTTGGGAGGAATCCCATGTGAAATTAAATGCCCTTCTCCCACCTTCACAAAGTGCAGATCTCTTAACAGCTATTTACTGCAACAGAGAAAAAAAAAAANGGAAAGAAAAAAAAAAAAAAAAAAAAAAAAGCACATACCTGAAAAGCTGTTGTTCACCAGAAAGTGTATCTCTAAGCTAAATCATATCAAGCATATCTTTAAAAAGCACAACTGTGTTTGAGAGGAGACCTGTATATTTTTCCCTTACCAATGGGATGTATTTATGTAGAAGTTTATTAATAATGAGTACCAACTTTTATGCTTATTTTTCTTCTCGGTATAGTTCTGCTGAAGTACTGTTATTTTATACTATGGGAGAATTCCTTTCTTTCCGAGTTTTAATCATACAGACAAATTAGATTGAATTTGCATTTACATAGCAAATTTTATGAGGTAAGTTTCCTAACACACTTCAGCTTGATACTGCAGTGAATTGCATTATCCCTAATGGGTCATCAGTTCTGAGATTTAGTATTTGATCTTGTTTTATTATCTTCCCTAGCTATATTCCATACCTAATTTTTTCTTGAAATGAACATTATTGATTTACTCATTAAATACTGTCTGTTCAGTGTGAATTTTTCATCCAAGCAGTATGATGAATCCTTTTAAAAATAATGATTATATGCTGCACAATACTTGAAATACTGGCTTCCTGAGATGGTTTTTAATGGATTGCAACTAAATACATTGTATACAAAGAAAAAAAAAGTCTTGTACCCTTTCTGCAAAATGACACCCATTGATTGTATCTTCTCAAAAAATGGAACAATCAATAAATTATTATATTTCTTAAAATTAAGCTCATTTCAGGGTGAAGGATTTTTTCTTGGTTTTGTTTGAAGGTTGTGTTTTGTTTCAGTGCTGCTTCAGTTTAAAAAATCAACCTAACATCACAGAAAGCGGGTTAAGAAGCTTAGAAATGTTTCAAATGAAAGTTGTATTACACACACACACACACACACACACACACACACACACACACACACACACAAACACACACACACACACAATCAGACAGAAGACAGCAATCATTGTCTAATTTTTAAATAAAAGGAGACTCCAGTAATCCATCTTACTACCATACTTCATCCCTATTTTCAACTATTTAAATTTTCAAACCCAGGAACAGGGTCTGATGAGACAGAGTGTTTTGTCACTAAGAATCATTTTTATATAATTCCTACCTGCCCAGGGCAAAGAAGTTGGCTCAAAAGTAGCTTATTTTGCTACAGAAATGTACCTATTTTTGTCAAAACTCTCTAAAATTGAAGAAAATATTTCATTTCAATTCAGCCATAAAACTATACTTCCATTAACCATAGAAATAATTGTTATTGCATTGTTTAGTTCAGGTCAACATATTTGAATGCACTGAATCATATCAAAATATTTTTTGAGCATTTCAGATTTAAATATGTGGGATTTTATACACAGCCCTTCATCTAAGTAATAGAAGTTAAGATGTTTTTATTTCCCCATTCTCTTGCAGTGTTTTTGGCCCTGGCAAAATTTAATATATGGCTTTGCAAAAGGAACTTAGTGCTAAAAAAAAAATTCCATGTGAAGATGGTTAAAGTGTGGAACAGGCTTCCCAGTGAGTCTGCGCTATCCCCATGCATGAGTATTTTCAAGACCATACTGTATAACACCCTGAGACACTGCTTTGAGTAGTGGGCTAGACTGGAGACCATATGAGATCCCTTCTAGTCTGAATTGTATAGCTAAGAAAAGGATGTGAAGGGCAGCAGAAAGTGCTTACAATTAACTGTCAATGGTTCTTAGAGAAATCCTGTTGTTTGGCCAAGAAGACAATTCACAAGATATGAATAACAAGACCTGTATTCTCTCCTCTCCAATGTTTATTTTCGTGCAAAGACATTTTGATGTAAAATAAGTTATCTTATTAAATCTAGTATATGTTTATGTGTATTTGATGATTTTTTTTTTTGTTTGTTTTCTCTTGGATACAACACAGCTTTCAGAATTTGGACTTGTTTTTCTTTATCACCAGAAATGTCAACTTTGAGTTAATTGTTACTTGAACAATTGATTTGCCAAGAGATGGAAAAAATAAGAAAGAAATCACAGTGCCAGAGAATCAGGGGCTTGTAGATGAATCCATGTGTTTCAAAGGTCATTAAATGTTTTCCAAGAAGCATGTTAATAACAATTTTTTCTTCTGTGAGACTCACAACCTGGATTATTTGGGTCTTTTCAGTGTTCAGTGGGATAATAGAATAAGTAGACTTGTATGACGATCTTCCCATGCGATGTTCAATATATAACTAACAAATTAACTGGGCTGCTTTATGTGTTTCGTGGCATTTCTCATTATAAAGAGACAAAGCATGAGTAACACTCAATTTCATCCAGTGTATAACCAATATTTGTTAGTAAGGAGGTAGTAATTATTCTTCTTGAAGCCAGTTACAGCTGCAAAATGTAAAACTGTTAAATTTAGTGCAGTCTGAGCTTCCAGAAGCTCATTACATTAAGAATTCAAAACACTAGAGTGTCAGTAGGAAATGGTACCTTTTCTGTAGTATTTAATGACACTTCATGTGGCCAACCTAAATGAGTAATCAGCTTGTTATTATCTTGCCACAATGCTATGGAGGTTCACGTTACTCACTTCTAGATACTGCTATCATTAAATAAAGGAAGGAAGTGAAATCAGTAGTTAATGCTTGCAATCTAATCCTGTGATATTAATTGCCAAATATATGTGCATGACATGGTACTCATTTGTTTCTCAGTGAGAGTTATCAGCTGCTACGGAATAGCTGATTACAGGAGACAGCCTCCAGACACACTTCGGTCTTGTATTGTTTGTGTCACTAATGGTAAACAGAAGAGACACTCTTCACCTACACAGACTGCATTGTAAAACATGCTTATATGTTTCTATCCTCATTTGTTTCCTTCATGTTACTTCATGGACCAGTGGAGCCAGTGGAACAGATGTTTATTTAGCACATCAGAGAGCAAGTCATGTAGAGTATTTCCACTAAAAATCATGAGTTTGGCTTTAAAAATTGTGACAATTAAAAAAGATAAAGTAAAAGCTACACATGTGCCAAGTAGTACTTTAGAGTTTTATAACATCGTCCTTTATTATTTTTTTCCCCTGAACAATGGAACATGTACAAGAAGGGAACACTAGCATGCATTTCACCATTTATTTCTACTGTTCTTGTTGGCAAAAATTAGCTGTACCACTCTCCATCTTCTTTCACCTTCTCTTTTCCCCAGAATTCTTAATAGAGAAGCAAGACACAGTAAAAAAGTTAAAGGGGCCTGACTGGTGGGTCCTTTCTGTTTCTGGGGAAAAAAAGCGGGAAAATTACCTCTTGCTACACATTACAGACAGTTGTGAGAGGGGACTGTCTTCAGTTTAGACTTCATTAGACATGGCAGACAGGGAGGACATTGGTCTTTCTTCATTCCTGAACATTGTCTGGACAAATAAAATGGAAACTAATGATGTTTTTCGCTGGTAACAGTCCATCTCTGAGAAGAACAGAGAATCATAGAACAGTTTAAATTGGAAAAGACCTTTAAGATTACCAGCTCTAACAATTAACTTAACTAAGCCGTGACCCTAAGCACCAGATTTTCTGGTCTTCTAAAAACCTCCAGGGTTGGTGACTCAACAACTTCCCTGGGCAGCCTCTTCCAATGATTGATAATCCTGGTCATGAAATTTTGATGTTTTTTTCCTAATATCCAATCTAAAATCCCTTCTGATGCACACTTTCTTACAACCTTCTTTCAGTCTCCTTTTCTCCAACTTCAGTTGTCTTCAACTTCAGCCACTCCTCATAAGACTTATGCTCTAGAGCAAGTTTTTCCTGAGTTCTAGCCAAACCTCTCTGTTCAGTAGGGCCATTCTTTTTTGCCAGCTCATCTTGTCACACATGGGGCCAGTCTGCTCCTGTGCCTTTAAGATTTCCTTTTTGAAGGATGTCCAGCTTTCCTCAAATCCCTTTGCCCTTCAGTACTGCCTCCCAAGAGACTCGGTAAAACAGACTCCTAAACAGGACAAAGTCTAACCCGAAGGTATGAGGTGGCACTTCTGCTGATCCTCCTCCTTACTTCTCCAAGAATCAAAACCTATTTTTTTGTGATTAATATACCCAAGATGGCCTTCCACCATCACATCATGCACGAGTCATTTTCTGTTTGCAAACAACAGGTCCAATGGGGGACCTTCCTTAGTTGGTTTACTCACCAGCTGTGAGTTGTCTTCCAACCACACCAGACATTAATGAAGATGTAATGTGACAGCAAGAGTATATATATATACATGTATTTTATACACACACACACACATATATGTATGTTGTCACTGCAAGTAGAGAATATATATGTGTTGCCACTGCAATAAAATAATAGCCAAAAGCAAAGCTTATATTAAGGACCAGGAGACGGGTCTAATCAAGTGACTTATAAATTGGTCACTGACTGAAGTCCTGCATTGATGTATGGCAATAGGGTTGAGTCTGCAAGGATGAAACATTGTTTATTACTATGAAAAGACTAGACAGGACATTACAGTGGAAACATTCCCCATTAAAGACAAAGTGCTACTATCCTATTCAGGAAATCTTGAAAGGGTCTGACACATTTCTCAGGAATTAAGGTAATACCATTATGTGTTAACAAATGATTCATGATACTCAGAACTTTAGAGTTCATGGTTTTAATTGTTCATTTGCATAAAAAACAATTGCAGTAATTTTGTCAGAGCAAATACTAGATCAAAGTTCAGTTTCCTGCTGAACAAGCAACAAAATTTCACAGTTCCACTCCTTATACTGAACTCCATTTCAGATCATCACAGACTGAAACACTGCTCAGGGTCTTTAGTCCCTGATGATGCCAAAAACTTTCAGAAGTTCATCCTAAAATTATTCATAGACAATTCAGGCATGTTGTTTCTCACGTCTTTTAACTCAAGGAGCTCCTTTTGCCATGTCCTGCTCACTGTCTTGATAAACCAATACCCAGTTCTAACTCAAGTATATTTTTCATTTTGCTAAAATAAAAAACATTCAGTGTGATCTCTATTCTGATAATCCTGGTAGTTCTTCCTTAACCTACTGAGGTTAGAAGCTATCCTTTCTGAGTGCCAACAGTGTTAGTTGTACACAGTATCTATGTAAGGTCTCTCTGGTGCCTTGAACACAAACTTTAATACACCTGTGTCTGTATTTTAAGATACGGTACCAGTTTTCAGTATGAATTCCTATTAGTCCCTAAGCACATGACATAGTATTCTGTCTTACTGAATTTCATTTTCTTCCTGTCCTGCTTCCCACTTATTTTCTCTCTTCCAAGTGCCTTATCAAGGAAATCTTGACTTCATTCAGTTTATATATCGGAGTATAATAATTCCTAAAAAAAATTTCTAATGAAGAAAGGTTTATCAAGGAACACAAACCAGCTGACCATCCTTTAATCTTATATGATAGTGTTAGATAGTGGATACTAATAAGAGACGATATGTTCATATGTCACAAAAAAGATGAATCATGTAGGAAAGTTGGAGCATTCTAAAACCATAGAAAAAATAGAAACCATCAAAAATCACAAACCAGCATAAAATATTTCATACTTTTAAAACATAGTAAATAAAAAATTTTAAAAATAGTAAAATTATTTCAAATTTGCATTTTAATATTTGTGTTATTTGTAAAGAAGTTACCTTACACTTAGCCTACATTCACAGATTTAAAAAAAAAAAATAAAAAATTGCAACCTAAAGACTGAAGCATTTTCCCCAACTCTAATAATTATGTCACTCTCCTTGAAAATATCAGAGCTTTTACATAAGTTAAAATTTTCACTGAAAACTCTCCCCCAAAAACAATTTTTGTTGATGACAAAGACAAAATCAGTTCCTTTTAAAAAATACAGTCCAAATCTAAAGCCTCTGGAAGAAGATCTTGGTTTTGTTGCCCAATACATCAGGTTCTAACACATCAGACTATGGCAGCCATTCCCATCTCTGTCTGCCCAGTGAGTTTTATTACTTCACATGGTTGAGTCCTAATGTGTGAGAAGAGGCTGCTCACACATCTCTTCTCAGTGGCAGTATGGAATTTAGTCCTTCTTTTTAAGTATTAAAATTGCTAGCGGCCAACTGAGAGTCCAAATTGAATCTATATTTAAGAGTGTTTCCAGTGCATTATTAGCAGTGATGGCCTCAGCAATTTGTTCTGGATCATACCTGTGAGATTCCAGCAGTCTCTGAAAATTGTTAAAGTAAATTAAAACAAAGACTTTTGTAATACATTTTTTTCTCATTGTGGAGAATCTCAAGCTGAGCAAATATATTATTAGCCTCATATAAGTTTAAGTGGGTACTTAATAAAACAGCCCAAGCTCCACAAAGATCGTGGCAGGCTTAGAATTGTAATTTAGTTTGAATTGGAAACCTCCTGCTATTTCCTGAGGTATTTCTCTATTATCACTGTGATGTGTGCAGCTAACAGTGGACCAGATCATTAAGGTATGCAGGCACACATGCACACGTGCTGTAAAAATGCATGTGACAAAACACATATATATACATTTTCTACATTTGCTTGACAAAAGCCAGGCCATACCATACCCAAGTGATTGCTAACATATCCTTTTAGTTAGCTGTGTTACTTCAGGGGGTTGGTAATTGTGGGTTTCTGTGATCAGTGCTGCTGGCTTCTGCTGCCTATTGGGATCCCAAGGCAGGCTGGGCATTGGGTCTCTGCTTACCACATGCTTGTGTGTGCTCAGCATCCAGCAGTGACTCTCAGAGGTCAGCCAGTGAAACAATGGATGGCCTGAGATCAACAGTAGGAAATGTCTAAAAAAGATTTAAATAATTCTTAGCTTGAGAGAAGTGAAGAAATATGTAAGACTCTACTACATCAGTCTCTACATCTCTTTAAAATGTGTGCAAAAACTTATTTTTTTATGCGCGCAAATTTTATGACTTGTTGATTGGTCTCTCTCATCTACAAATTTGGAACTACTAATTATGTAATTTTTTCTCACTCCTAACCATATGATGGTTAATCTTAATTGTTTTCAAAAAATAAAATTAGTAATAGCAATAAAAGTCAACTTACTTGGCGTATTGTTTTATCAATTTCTTTCATCAAAATTAAAGGATAGGTTTCCTGAATCCCCAAGAATTTACTGCACTCGAAATCTTACCACAGGCAAAATCAACAAAACTTGTATGCAAAGCCATGAATTTATTGTTAGTCTAATTTTGTTAGCCTTAGTCTAACTAAATAAATTTTTTTAGTCCACTATCAAGGATGATAATGCTTATGGTTCAAAACTCATACAGTTAATGTGAGGTGTACATAAACTTCCTAATATCTCCTCCTCCTTTTGACTTGCAGAATCAAACTTCACAACCCATGAAAGTTTATAAAGCTGATATGTTTATTACAGTGCCTGGTGAAAGGGGGCTAGCGCTGCCTAGCTTGCACATCACCCCTTGCAGACAACATACATTTAACCTGTAAATTCGTACATATACATGAGATTGCCAATATAGGGTCAGACAATACAAAACAGTTCCAAGAAATCATTATCACAGGTCCCCTCTAGGTATATGTGTGGTGACAGCTGGTGGTGTTCTAGGGGTGTCCCTCAGAGAAAGGCTCCGAGTCTTCCACATATTGTCCGGTGTTTTACCTTTGAGTCTGAATGCTCACCAGGAACAGCACAACCTTCCAAGGCCGCTTCAACCCGTGCCTTGTGCAATAGACTGCCTTTTGTTTTCAGTTAACTGCTTGGTTAAGCATGATAACGTCACACACCTGCCATGCCATTCCCCTTCTGTTTCTACAAATACCTAGTCAAGTACTTAAAGCACTTGCTAATTTTTAACTTCTGCTAAAATTCTTCCTTGCTTCTCTGTCTAGTGTTATGTCTGGCTAACAAGGCTCCCTGTATCTAAACACAAATTCCCTACAATTACCTGAATTGTCTAAATCTAGTAGCAATTTTTCCAGTGTTACATGCATTCCTTCCATAAGCAATGGCACCACTGTATTAACTAGGCTACAAAGCTACACTCTATATTGATCCCTGTGAATCCTCTGAAGAGCAAGAGACTCCCTCTCATAATTTTTCTCCACACAATCTGTTAATACTTTCTTAATCCTGGGTGTTATGATGGCACACACAGCTGCATTGGACTAAGGTGAATAAGAAAAGAATTTGTTCCAAAACTTGAGAAAATCTGTGCTATCACTGAGTTAACAAATACCTTTGCTTTTCTGAATCTCCACACATTTTCCATGACTAAAATATTTTTATTAATGTGCTTATTATACTGAACAGCACCTATTCATCCTTAAAAAATGTCTTCACAGGATTACCTTTTTGCAAAGATTTAATCACCTTATCCAAGGAGACCTGCAGGAACATTTTATGTAAAAGAAATAAGAGAAATTATCAGCAGAAACAGAACTTCTCTGGAAAAAAAAAATCACGTGGATAAGCTTCACTACAGACATAAAAATAATTATTTCAAATTTTATAGATCTATGAGACAGATCTTCAGCTAGTTATCATCATTTCAGCTCCAGTGAAGCCAATGAAATTATGTCTACTTCTACTGAAGTTTGACTCCGCACAACTAATTGTCTCAGCTAGAAGTATGGTGTCAATTTAAAATTCTTAAATAGCAATTACAGGTAATGCTTCTAAGATTTTATTTCTTCTCAAAGAGAATCTTGGAAAAATAACAAATGAAATCAATTTGTGATAAGCTGCAGAGTGCGATTCATAACGCTGCAATTTAGAATATATGTGTTACTGCACAACATTGTGTTAAATTGGTCTACCAAATATACCATGTAACTGTTTTTTCAGAATTCATAATGGCCCTTACCATGTGTTATAAGGAAGCGGGGAGAGAGGTAGAGAGGGAATTAATATGCAAAATCATATCACAGAGATTAAAAAAAGGGTTCTTTCCTTTTCTATATTTCCTCTTCTGCCCAAAAGTCCATGGATTTGTAATTTCTAAGTAATTAATCCCCATCCTGAAAGTAAGAAATAGGAGAGGTAAAACTGAATTGAACAGGATTTTGTGTTGCTGAGAAGGCAGCAAAACTCAACAGCTTCTTTGAAAACCCATTGCTTCTCCTTTGGATAATGTCATAAAACCAGGATCTTAGAATAAAATGCCTGCCCCTCCCTAGGAAGTTGTCTACACAATCCTCACTCAGCTTCTGCAGACCCAAGTGACTGAGGAATATACCTCTCATTTTATTAACCAAAGAAGCCACTGTCACAGCATCACAGAATCACAGAATTGTAGGGACTGGAAGGAACCTTGAGAGATCATCTAGTCCAACCCCCCTGCCAAAGCAGGTTCCCTAGAGGCAGTCATACAAGTAGGCGTTCAGATGGGTCTTGAATATCTCGAGAGAAGGAGACTCCACAGTCCCCCCAGGCAGCTTGTTCCAGTGCTCCGTCACCCTCACTGTTACTATTATATGTAACATCTGCATGGAGGGTGCTCAAGTATAAAGCTGGATAATGTAATTCTGCAGCAAATTATCTTGGAAACATAGCTACAGGAGGTATTTGCATCTGTTCTCACAGAATGTTAGGAGTTGGAAGGGACCTTGAAACATCAGCTTGTCTAAACCCCTTGCTCAACCTACTTCCTCTCAAACTCTTGTCCCTTAAAAACGTTGTTCTGCTGTTCGGTGCACCTCCCCAGCCCTCTACATCCCATTTTCATTCCAAAATGTATGCCTTGGAAAACAGTTAAAATCATAGAATTGTAGAACTATAGAATATCTGAAATTGGATGGTACCCATGATGGTCATTGAGTCTAACTCCCTGCTCCTGACAGAACTATCTACAACTAAACCATATAACTAAGAGTTGTCCAGACCTCATTGAACTCCGGCAGATTTGGTGCCATGAGAATATCCCTGGGGAGACTGTTACTGTGACTGATCACCCTCTCAGTAATGAATTTTTTCCTAATGTCCAATCGGAACTTCCTCTGATGCAGCTTCATTCCATTCTCTGTCCTGCTGCTGGTCATCAGAGAGACATCAGCACCTCCCAATGAATTACAGAAAGAATTAAACTGCAACGTGGGTAATGGTCAGTCTGTATAACAAAATCATGCTCCAAGTACTAACAGCATACCCACATCCCCTTTCTTTGTTTTCCAAATTAATATCTTCATACATAAGAAATTTGAAGTATATATTCATTTGATATGTCCTAGCTCTGAAACTGGAAGCAGGATAGCCTTATTCCCTGTTATTAAACTCAGCCACACTTTTTTTCCTTTTCTTAAAATATGTGTGTCTCCCTCTAACAGAAAATCAAACATCATTTTTAGTGTCTTAGAGGTGCAGCTGTACCTTTAGAAACAATAAAACAATTGTTTAGAAACAATGTGAGGGTCTCTCCAGAAGCTCTCTCACTCGCTATGAGCTTCTTCTGGATCCCACTTTTCCTGGAAAAAGAAATTGCATTTTTTAGACCAGACCCTTCTCTGGTTCATTGCAAAGTTGCATAAGATGTTTTCTTTCAAGATATCATTGGGTTTGGGTAAAGTAGTTGGGAAAAGGGGGTAGTGTAAATTAGCACTACCACCAAATCCATAAATGTATAAGCCTTAGACAAGCACACTTTAATTGGTCTTCATTTATTAAAAGACACATTAAATAAAGACACTAAACTAAACCCCAAACCTAACGTTATAGCTTATATGATCTAGCAGGTCTGTTAAAAGGTTGTCAGATTAGTAGTCAGCACAGTTGCACAAGGCCCTTATAAAAAGCACGATTAACTCATTCAAATTATGCATGCAGATCTTGGGAAGGGGATCCCAGTTCCATTGAAGTCAAAGGCAAAATTACCATTGATTTCAATACAGTCAGATTCATCCTTCAGAGTGAGAAAGAACTGAGGTTATTAGATTGCACAGCTTTTATTATAGTGAAGTCTTTATATATATAATAGAATCATAGAATGTATGAGGTTGGAAGGGACCTTTGAAGGTCATCTAGACCAACCTCCCTGCAGTAAGCAGAGACATCTTCACTAGATCAGGTTGTTCAGAGTCCTATCAAACCTGACCTTGAATATATCCAGGGATGGGGCCTCTACCACCTTTTCAGTGATCTTTTACCCTCAAACTGAAGAATTTTTTCCTCGTTCTACCCTTTTCTAGTTTAAAACAATTACCTCTTGTCCTATCACTACATGTGATAAGAAACCTCAGGAGAGCAGCATCTCCAATCCCCTGAAATTATATAGGCTGAAAGATTTTCAATTCCTTTCAAAGTTGCTGTTCCAAATAGTAAATGTTTCTATACCATATACATCAGACTTCTCTTATTTACTGATGTTTTGTTATACATTTGTTAAATACTTGCTTATGCAAACCATTTTTGTGTATTTCTCCTAAATCACTGATAAAGTTTGAATAGAATCATAGAATCATAGAATCATAGAATCATAGAATCATAGAAT